>PVJL010001691.1:0-53619 GCA_004026885.1 Lyroderma lyra | reverse complement strand
GGGTCCCACCCCTTTGTTGTCCGTGAAGTCGATGTCAGTGGGCACGTGAAGCCCACCGGTGGCTCACAGGACAAAGCCAGCAGCAGCCACTGGTCACCAGAGGCTGGGACCGATAGGAAGGGACGTGTGACCAGGGGAGGTGCAGCACGGGTGAGGCACAGGTGAGAGCAGGAGTCGGCAGCCCATGTCCCACCTTGCTGTGGCAGAGGGGTTCCAACTGCACAGTAACCCCAAATGGCACGCTCACTGCTGGATGATGGAGCTGCAGTTTATTTCCCTGCCAACCTGAGGTTCTGAAACGCTGGTGATCACTAGCTTTCAGATTCTTCCCCTCCCCCTCCTGGGGCGCGGGGCAGGGTAGACGCCTCCCCTTCTGTTTTGGTCTCCCTAGGCAGGTGCTCCCGCACCCCTCGGTCTCTTCCTCTCTGTTCTGAAGTGACATAATCACATCTTTTCAAAAACACATCTAGTTCACAAAATCGCGTACGGACAGCCTCCTTAACACAATAGTTATGTTTCTATTTTATAAATTACATTTTTCATGGCCGACATAAGTATTTCTCCTTCATTTGTCACTTCAGAATTTTAGCTGCTTACAACAAGCAGCTTTTACTCGGTAAGTGAGACATTTTTTCTCCTCGGAAGCATTCCTTCTTGGCATTCATAAATCCCCCTGTGGACACTTCATTTTTCTCCCTATCATTACGGACCCGAGTTATGTTCAGCTTTTGGAAACATTACTTACTGGTTTTACGATTTTGTGAGTCTTTTTCTCTTCTTAATTGCTCTTTGGATTTCCTCCAATACATTAACATTCATCTCCAGTTTAAGGGTGCCAAAAACACGGCCGCATTTCTCCCGCTTGCTTGGAGCAGAGCTAACTTACTTCGTAATTGAGCGAGTCCTTATCTAACTCTGAATTTGGCTGGAGAGCAACCAAGGAAACAAAGACTCAAACTTCAAACTCCAAGACGGACACTTGCTCAGGAAGGCAGTGCATTTTTAAATTGGGGCCCACAGTCCTGTGTGTAACACAGTGCTTCTCAAAAATTGGAATCAGATGGAGAGCTTATGAATAAGGCAGAAGCCTAGGCCCACCTCATGCTAAATCAGAATCTTTTCCCTCCTGGTGTCCAAGCAAGTCTGAGAATTGCTGCCATGAAATGTAAATAGCTGAAGATAAAGGCCTGTGAGTCTAGAGTGGGAATCTTGAGACTGAATTTGTAGCAAATTGATTTATTTAATTCACTCCAATAGGAGAAAGGAAGAAGGGGATTACTGACCAGTGAGCACACACCTCAGGGCCTTTGCACTGGCCATCTCCTCTCCCCGGGAATGCTTTTTTCCCTGCTTACCATTCAGTATCAGCTGAATGTACGGTGGTCAGAGGAGCCTTCTGTGACGATCTTATCAAAGGAAGCATCTATTCCCTGTTCTGACTCCCACACCCTGTTATCTCTGCCTGTTTGGTTGTCTTCATAATACTAATTACCATCTGAAATTATCTTATTTATAGGTTTATAGTTTGTTGTCTCTCTCTCCCCCTTACTGGAATGTACCTCCTGAATCCTCAAGCCTGGCATATAACAGGTCCTTAAAAGCGAATGAGTGAATGAATGAATGAATACATAGGCTAGGGGTAGCATACACACTAATCACTGATAGTCACTAATTCCCAAAGCAATCCAGTAGGGTGGATGTTAGTTTCTCCATTTCATAGATGAGGAAACTGAGGCTCAGAAGTAAAACCACTTGCCCTAATCTCTCATAGTTAATGGTTTGTCATACTGGAATTTGAACCCTGGTGGGCTTGGTCTCAGAGTCTGTTTCTAGCATGCATCAAGCAATGGGAGGTGTCGTGCCCAGTGAAGAGGAACGCGAATGATTTCCTTGTCCTCAAGGTGATTATATCTCAGTGGGGGGACCTATGCAAACTGGATGACTTAATGGAAGTCTATTTGCTCATAGCCCTGGAGGCTGAAGTCCAAGATCAAGGTGTTGACAGATATGGTTTCTTTCCAGGCAGCTCCGCCCTCCTGCTGCGTCCTCACACGGCCTTTCCTCTGTGTGTTTATGCCTTTGTTGTCTTTCTTCTCACAAGGATATCAGTCCTGTTGGATCTGGGCCCACTCACAGGACTTCATTTAACATGAATTACCTCTTTAAAGGCCCTGTCTCCAAATACGGTTCCATTCTAAGGTACTAGGGGTCAGGACTTGCACACATGAATCTGGGGACAGAGTTCAGACGGCGACATTCTCTTACCTCCATGTGGGACAATCCAAAGGGCCGTGCCAACTCCAGAGCTCTCTGAAGTGTGGGCCGAGGCCTCTGTCACAACTGCATTGCAAAGCAACTTCTGCCTCTGCCCAGTTCCTTGGGAGGAGGTCCAAGATGGCGGATCAGAGATGCTAATGGACAGCCGGAGTCGAGAACCACTACTGTACACTACTGGCCTCTCAAAGGACTAGTACAATCAATTGGTTATTTATGTACTAAAACAATAAAATAAAAAGACAGGAAAAGCTCATTGACATCAGTCTTGGAAATAATTTTTTGGGGGGTATGACACTAAAAGCACGAGCAACAAAAGCAAACATAAACAGTAGAACTACATCAAACTAAAAAGCTTCTTTCTGCACAGCCAAAGAAAGTATTAACAAAGTAAAAACAACACCTTATGGAAGGGGAGAAAATATTTGCAAACCATGTATCTGATAAAGGATTAATATCCCAAATATATGAGGAATTCCTGTGACTTAATAGCAAAACACCCAAATAACTCAATTCAAAAAGGGTGAAGGACCTGAATAAGACATTTTTCCGAAAATACACTAATTGTTAGGAATACTTTTGGCTGCAAGTATAATACTAACAATCAGGTGTTCAAGCTAGAAAGCATTTATTTATCTTAATTAACAGGACATGTGGGGACCAGCACTTTCAGGTTTGGTGCAGCAGCTCAGTAGTGTCTTCAAGGACACTTCATGAACACCCTGCTCTCGTCTACTCTGCTATTCTCAGTGTGCTGCTCGCTCAGGCTAAGCTGAGCTCCTTCCTGGTTGCCAGGTAATGCAACGGCTTCAGGTACTGTGACTTCAGCTGAAGGCAGGGTAAACAGTGGAAGAAGGGGGAAGGGCAGGGCGGCAAAAGGCTTGCTTCTTGAGCGGTTCATTAGTAGGTTTATAATCCTCGCTCCCGCAGGGAGATTTCTCTTACAAGCCTTTGGCCAGAACTGGGTTGTTTAGCTCCCTTGTCTGTAAGGAAGGGTGGGAGAGCAAGTTTCTGAGGTTCTCGTCCTGTATAGTTTGAGGTAGGTCAGCAAGAAACAGGTAAGGATGATTTCGAAGTAGTCAACCCACAGCATCTATTCCAGTGGGGATGGTGGGCAAGCGAACGAAGGAGTAATTTTGCCTTTCCACTTTTCTGCAGACGCGCTGTGCTTTCGTTAAGTGGTTGGAGAAACGAGGATTGCTTTTCAACTGCAGTTTAGGTTATACTTTTAGGATTGCAATGTTTGTATTTATTACATTTTAGGCACTTCTCATAAGCAAATCATACATAGCTTCCCCTGATAACAAAAAATGCTGACAGCATATCTCATTTGTTGGCTTCCTGGTGTTTAATTATGCTCATAAAAGTCCATTTCCATGCAGGATGCAAAGGAGAAAATCTCACCCCTTTATGGCCTTTGTGTCTGAACTTTTATCCCATTCTAAGTGCTGCTCAGATATGAACAACAATTTGAGAAAAGAGGGTGTGTGAGTTCAGGCTTCTTGGGAGAATGGTGATGTACACATCGGGCCACACTCATTAGAGCTGCAGATTTTGGGAGATGTGGTTTCGTCTTCACACGAAGGGGAAGGGAGATTCAAGTCAAGCCAAGCCAAGTCAAGTCAACATATTTAGAACCCTTGCAATGGGCCGATACCGTGTACCTTTATTCCAAGATGGAATAAAAAATAAGTCCAGTGTTCTCTGTGAAAGCTCATTATCGGAGGGGTCTCACTCATTTCCAAGGAGGCATAGAAATGCTGCAGTAGAAATGCTGTGACATCTGGTGCCGGACACATCGGGGACCTAGGACAGCCCCCTGCTCCCTGCCTGCCCCAGCCTAACCCTGGAGGATCCCAGAAAAATGAAAGCAGCTTGCGAATCTGAGAAGTAAAGAGCAGGAAACGCCCACGGAGAGAAAGAAAGGGTGTGACCAGCTAGGGGAAGGACGTTTGCATTAAACTGTTTGGGACTACTTGGACACATCTCCTCTTTTTCACCCCTGCTCCAAGGCCTCGTGGGACAGCAGCAGCATCTGTGGACGTGGGGCAAGGACAAGGCAGGCAGTGCAGGCAGCTGACGGGTCCCCCAACCTTCCACACTCTCCTTCCCCACCACACCTGAGTGGTAGGTGATGACGCTTGGGAACATTGATCTTGAAGAACAATGCTTGGGGTAGAGAATTAAAAGCTTACCTGAGGGACCGGGCCAGGTGTGGCCAAATCCAGATTATGACACAGGGGACTTTGTACTGCATCTTACACCACATACTTCTCCTCATTAAATCTAATAGGAATGACACTTGCGAGGCCCCTCCCACAGATACATATTTCCAGCCAGCCCTGGGGTAAGGGACAGTGATCTCCCAGGGGCAAATGAGCTCGTAGACACCTGAGGGGCACGACACAATGAAAGTGAGACGACAAACTAAGCAAGCTGCCCTTGTGGTGGAAACAGTGCTCACCGATGCCTGTGTTCTCATCTGCTGTGATCCAGCCTTCCTTGCCGTTGGATTAAGGCCACGTGACCAGTTCTGGCTAATGGGATGTGCGTTCTCCACGTTCTGCATGTGTTTCTGTTTTGTTTTGTCTTGCTATTGTTTTTGTGACTTAGAGTGAAGAACTCCAAAATGGTGAAGTTGTACTATGGGAGCAGCCTGGGTCATGGTTGGAGAAAGCCAAGGAAAGTTGCCTGTGAGTGAGAAATAAAGCTTTGCTTATGTCAACCATGGAAATTCCCGGGATGACCTGTCACTGCAGCACATCTTACCCTATCCTGACTATTTTGTCACTGTAGGAATTTGAAATAATCCAATAGAGCTAGAATGTAAAATAAACACAATAAAGAACTTCAAAGACAGGGGATGATTTGTAACGTGATCCCGGGACAAGAAGGTATAAGGGAGAATATATTGGATATACTGGTTAGATTTTCAAGAAACATTTAAAATAGCAAACTCAAGTGATAAGGAGAAAGTCTTGAGTTGAAGAACAAATTCGTAAACTGCAAATTCCCAGAAGGCAAATTACAGAGAGAATAGGAAATATTGTAAAAGGGAAAAATTAAATTTAAAAAAGGGGCGATACTAATAACCAAATGATGATAAGGAATTATGAATTGAGGACTGTAAGAACTCAAATCTGCATCTGAGTTTTAAAAACATAGCAAAACACACACACACAAAACGTGAAGTGAATACCATACGACTGGCATTAGGAGACCTGAGTTCTGGCCCTGACCTTGGCTTGCTAACGTGCTACGCACCTCGGACAAATCATTCAGCTCTCTGAAACCCCACTTCCCTAACCTACAAAATCTTGAAGAGAAGGAATCAGACAGCCTGGGACTGAGGCCTCACTCCGTCACTTCCGTCAACTTTTTTCCTACCCTTTCTGTATATTCATTTCTTAATAAATCCATGAAAGGTAATAACTTCTCTCTAATATTTTTCTGGCACACGATAGCTATACTACTTCCTAGTCCCTGTATTTTAGGAAAATTTTAAGTCAGAATTCAGGTTCTGGTTCAATACAGTTATTTTAGAAATGGAAAAGTTGAAAAACGGAGAGATTAAATAACTGGCAGAACGAATAGTCACTGAGGAAGTGTCTGCGCTGTGAGTGGAACCCAGCTTTGCTGTGGACTGCGGGTCCCCCCAGCAATCACCACTTGTTCACTCGTGATGCTGAGCTTGGTCTAGAAGAATCGCGCTCCTTTCGTGGGAATTCCATTTTTCATATGTTAGTCAGTGTCTCACTTAGCCTAATGAAATAGCCTGACTGCACAGCTATTGAGCCACAAGCTTGGGGGTTTGCTCCAGAGAGCCGGGGACGTGAGAGGCAGTGGGGGATTAGAACTCGCGTTCCCTTAGAATGAACCTGAAGGCTGAGTGAAAGAAGAATGTGAATGAATTGATATGCCGGGCTGTCTTTCAATGTCCCGTCAAGAGAGCAGTGATTGCATTACTTTCCATTATAAATGTAGGACACGGTTAATTAGAAAATTGGAAACTACGAAAATGTATAAGGAGAAAAATAAATGCATGCTACCATCTAAACAGTTATTCTTGGCTCTAGTACATTTTTTGCTAGTTTATTTTCCACTGAGAGATCTCACTGCAGATTTGAATATATAATTTTATATCTTGCCATTTACCCTTAACATTATAACATAAGCATTTCATGTTATTTCGTAGTTTCCTGAACAGTTATTATTAAATGGCTGCATAATATTTCATTGAGAATGGCAGTTTACTTAACTTGTCCTCTGTTAACTACTTGGGCTGTTTCCAATTTTCTGCTATTACGACAGAATTGTAATAAACATCTTGATGAATGAAGGTTTTTTTGTGTGTGTTAAAGATTACTGGACTAAAGAATATAACACACACACACAAAGCTTATGGCCCAGAACAACTGTCTAAAAAGATATATTCAGCCTACATATAAACTGTTATTTTAAACTTTCAGTTTATTAATTTTAAATTTATTATGCCCATTTATATTTAAAATGAGATGGAAGAATTTTTTAAATTGCTTAGAAGTAATATGTGGTGATTGTAAACATTTTACATGATATGGAGATGAATAAGGTTGAAAATAAATTTACACAAATTTCTAAATAAAGTAATTACTGTCTATCGCTTGCTATATACTCTTTCAGGTTTGTTGATATGCACATGCTGATATTTATTGTTGTTGTTAGTATTAGAAACGTGCATAGCATTGGGCATCTTTTTTTCACTTATGGGTAGATGTTAAGTATCTTATCACATTAGCACATGTAAATCTATTTCATTCTTTATAATAGCTGCATGGTATGAACACAACACAATCCTTTATCTCATCTCCTTTGATAGACATTTGGATTAGGTTCAAGTTTTTCCTCTTACCAACAATGCTACGATGAGAGTTCTTATTTATATGGTTTATTTTTAATGAGCATTTACTGTTGTGACTTTTCAATATGACTTTGAAAATACGACTTTGAAAATAACTGTGGGGAAGATCATTCTCTCTCAGTGAGTTGAAACATACACTATTGAAACATCACTTACATTTTAAAATTTGAATGTAGTTATTTCCATTAAAACCAGGTTAAAATCACAATGGATTTTTTCTCTTCTATAGAAATGAATCCTCTTGCCCCAGGTGGGACATAAAGCTCCTTAAATTGAAATTCATTGCACAGGGGCGCTGATGGTCCTTAACAGATGGGGCGGCAATCTAATTTGGATAGTTAGGTTATGTATGCGTATAATGCGCTCCCGGGTATAATGCACACCCACATTTTTGGCCCAAGCTTTCAGGGAAAAAGTCTTTCGTTTTAATTTTTTAATTCAAATTTTTATTTGTTTATATTTAGGTACTTATTTTTTGTATTATATTGGAATGTCACCATTTATTTTATTAACACACTATGGTGCAAAACATTTTATGTAATAAATAATTACAAAACAGAAGAAGAGAAATAAGGTACAAGAAATTTTATGTATAAAATTTCTTATATTAAAAAAACCTGATTATCATTTTTGAGGGTATTCTTTTGCATACGGATACTGTTATTGATTTCTGGAGTTACACTTTTAACTCATAAGCATAAATAAAAGAATTAAAGACATTTATAGAGGTATGGAATGAGTACTACTCATGTATAATGGATCCTTATTTTCCCTCACAAATTTGGGCAAAAAGTACGCATGTATGTGGCAAAATACGGTATCTATGAATGAATAGTAATATCATATTCTCCTACTAGAGGCCCTGTCTGGCATACTTGTAAAAATGAGGCCTTCAGAGAGATGCAATGGTCCTCGTGAGGTCATTTAAAAAGAAACTATTTGAATTCCAGCTGGTATACAAATGCTTGATTTCTGAGGTCCTGAACTTAGTCTTTAGGCCAGACTGTGTTATACTGCTCAGACCTCAGACTCTAGTCTTATTGACACTAGCAAATAAATATACACTAAGAAACAAGGAACGTGAGCCTCTTGACCTGCCTTCGCCATAGAGCCTTCCTCTGTTCACCTTCTGTCTGTGGCTGTCTGAAGGGTTCCATGATGATCACTGAATTACGAGGTTGGACAATTAATTTCACAAACCCCTCCTAGCAAACGTACTGCAAACCTCATTGCTGAATATCACTACTGTCATCTTCAACAATTGTTATGACACCTTAGCGAGTGTTTGCACAGTGCTGCCAATGTAAGCAGGCACATGGTGGCAAGTTCATGAACTTAATTGTCAGATTTTGGGTATGACAGCTCTGATGGCCATTCCAGAAAAAGGGTTCCACAATTGCTTTGAAGGGTGGACTAAGCGCTGGCGTCGGTGCATAGCTTCTGACGGGGAGTCCTTCAAAGGTGACCGTAGTGATATTAAGCAGTGAGGAATGGAGTGATTTTTCTAGGATGAGTTCGTGAAATTAATTGTCCATCCTCATATACAAGGATAAATAAAATACTCTTTCTGCTTTCAAAGATCTCATATCTAGCTCAGAGATAAGCATATCAACCAGAAGTAATATGACGACTTAAAAAATTGTGTGCACAAGCGTGCCTACCCCCATCTCCCTGACTAAGGCCATCATTCCCCGCTGGCCTGTCCTTTTTGCCTACGCGGGACTGTTCAACTTGCCTCTCATTGGCAGATAAGTCAAAACAGCTTTTTTTAAATTTCTTTTTTTTTGGTGAATTAGAGATTACATTTTCTATCCTTTTCTAGGATGTATTTAGAGGCAAAACTGGGTAAAGATTTTATACTTATTTGCAAAACTTCGGCATAAATATTTCAGGACACAATTGAGCTTCTCTCATTAAAGCCCTTTCTCCTGCCTGTACACCTAAGTTTCCTGCTGTGGAGAGTAATTACTATCTTAAAATAATTGTTAAGAATCTAATTCCTTGGTAACCATGACAAACAGACCTTTGCCATAATAGGTTTGATGAGCTTAATTTTAGTTAGAACTATTACAATTTTGTTGTTAAAAAAATCCCTTAGTCTAATTGGATCTCTGTTTTCAAACTTTGTTCTAGGTGATGGCTGTGGAGGGCTAGACAAATCAGAATCAATTTATTTTTCAACCCAATAGCATAGCACGATCTGCTACTCACTCTTCTCGGGAAGATTGCTATTTATGGTAGTGTTGCCAGATATCCTAAATCTTCCTTCTTATATTTCTTCACATTAGGAGAATCGGTGAATAAGTTGAAAAACAAAACAAAACTTATTTGGTGCTGTTCCTAGAATGATAGTAAATGTGAAATAATGGACGTGAGAGATTTTCCTTTCCCCTTAGGTCACTTTTAATGTTCTACCCGTAGATGGCAGCAAGTGACCACTCTGCCAACTCACCGGGTCACCAGCCCGTCCCTGTCAGGCCCGAGAGTTCTGAACCGTGGGGAAGAACGTGGAGGTGACAGGTGACATCGCTGGAGGCCCCTGCAGGTAGTCGCAGCTCTTCTCCCCAGAGCAGGAGAGCTTTGCTCCGCTTTGATTCTTCTTCTGAGGCTGGAAGAGAAGAACCTCGGCAGCATGGAAGGCATGTTCAAGGTCATGCAGGGAGGGCACCCGTGACCTGGAGCGTTCCTGGGTTGCACGGTCCCTTCTGCCTTTCGCCTCTCTGCTCATTCAACGTGAGTGTTAAAAAATGGAAGTTCTTCTGATGATTCAGCCTTGTTCATTTGGTCCCTGTGGGTCTGGAGCCCCTTTCTCTCATTTCCCAGCCTCTGAGCAATCGTATTCTGAGGCCGCCCAGGCCTAGGAGGCTGGAGGGTCAACCTGCAGGAAATTTTAGGCAGACTGCTTTAAAGTAGGCCTAGACTGGTAGACACAGGGTGTCCCCCCAAGTGTATGCACACTGTCACAGCTGGTAACACATAATTTTCTCTCTGCGTTCCTGCAGAATTCCTCTCCCATATTCTCGTGCAATACCCTCCGTGTTCACCAGAACTCACCTCACTAGACATGTTTATGGGGATATAGAAAAGATAAAGTTTATGGTACAAAACCCGCAACAGTTGAACTGAAGGCAGTGACTGAACTAGAACGTGCACAATTACTGAGCAAAATGATTCCTGACATGTGTGATTCCATCCCTTCGCGTGGCCAGCAGTGCGTGGACCGGACCGGTCATTAGTTTGAAAACAAGCATTGACACAAAAAAATGATTCATTTTTGTAGATTCTTTTAAACTTTGAAACTTTGTATGGTTTTATAATCATACAAAGTGTGTTTACATTTTTGGGGTACCCTGTATACACACACACACACACACACACACACACACATGTGTAGATATGTATAAAATAAAACACATGTATTTTGCCTTTTATTCTGTGCTTATTATTTGTCTGGCACTGTACCAAATACATTATATACAACATCTCATTTACAACTCACAAGAGCTCTATAAATTAGAGATTGTGAATCTCATTTGATCATCTAGGAAATAGAAGTGAATTAACTTGTTCAAGATTACAAATCTTATTTAAACTGCTTTGGCTAGCTGAAGACGTCTTCTTCTTGAGATGTGGGAAGACTTTGACTTTCTCAGTTAGTATGTACAGATTCATTCCATGTGCATTGAGAAAGATATGAGTGTTCTACATCCTTGAAGGCTTTACACTGGGAGGGCTTACCCACATGAAAAAGACATCAAGGTAGCAGAATCTGAGAAAACCCAAATTAAGGTATTTGGGGTCTCTGGAAGGCTCTGGAATAAAAGAGTTTTCATAGAAATGAAAGAGGCCTGGGTAGAAATGGAAGTCAAAGATAAGCCTTGTTGAACTCAAGACGTGCCATCTGATTCTTCCCATTTCCCGTGGTTGGAGTAACACTAAGAACATGGCTAGTGTTCTCACCTTGCAAGGGCCAAGTTGTAAGAACTGGATTTTCTCACACTCTCCTTCCCATCCAGAACCTGGATCTGCTCTCAGAGTATCTCTGATGCTTTAAGGTCTTCTGAAGCATCAACGGTGGGTATTTAATAGGAATCCATAGCTTGCAAATGGCCAGTCAACACATGCAAAGATGCTCAACACTATTAGTCATTAGGAAAATGCAAACCAAAACCACAATGAGATATCACGTCACACCCATAAAAATGGCTAGAATAAAAAAGTCAGAAGATGAAAAATGTTGGTGAAGATGAGGAGAAATTGGAACTCAAGTACACTACGAGGGGGAATGAAAAATGGTGAAGCAGCTGGTGGTTCCTTGAATGATTAAACACAGAGTTGCTATAGGACCTAACAATTCCACTTACATCCAAGGGAAATGAAAACATTATGTCCACACAAAAACTTGTACGTGGATGTTCATAGCAGCCCTGCTGACAATAACAAAAATATACAAACAACCCAAATGTTCATTAATCGATAAATAGATATATGCAAACGATGGAATATAATTTAGCATTAGCAAGGAATGACGTACTGATACCTGTTACAACATCGATGAGCCTTGAAAACACTATGCTAGGTGAGAGCAGCCAGTCAGGAAAGGCCTCACAGCATATGGTCCATTGATACGAGATGTGCAGAACAGGCAAATCTGTAGAGATAGAGCTGGGGGTAAGGTCTGGGGACTTGGGGGGTTGATAGCTGAAGAGTCCAGGGATTCTTCTTGGGGTGACAAAAATGTTCTAAAATTGATTGTAATGATCACAATTCTGTAAATATACTGAATTATACTTTTGAAATGGATGAGATGTATGTACATGAATTGCATCTCAATGTAGCTATTAAAAGAAAAGACAGAACCCATAGTCTGCTATAGCTGCTTCCGCAGAATTTATTTGCCGGGACTATTCTAGGCCCTTGGTGTATGTTAGCTCCTTTACAACCATCGGATGAGTTGGTACCTTAATCTTCCCTATTTTACAGTTAGGAAACCTATGCATACACACAGTGGGTGAAGGATCTTGCCCGTGGTTCCTTAGCTCGTGAGAGGCCTGGTAGAATCACGTGGGTGGAACTAGAGAGTCTCCAAATGAGTCTGTGCTCTTAATCATTGGCCACACTGCCTGCGAGAGAGGAAATCCTTGTGCGCGATCACCTAGTTAAACCCTTTCTCACTTTGTATATGGGGTGGGGAGGGCACACGTAGGGCGGAGCTGGCACTGAAGCTTGGTTTGTCGTCCCTGCCTGGGACGCTCCATTGTGTCATGTCACGTGGGTGTGAAAGGTCAGCAAGGACAAAGTCTGAGCGATTGCTTTACCCAGGAAGACAGTTTTCTTCTTAAACTCTGATGGTTATTCCTGAGTCTGGAGGAGACGTAGGTCAGAATGCATAGATGGTGGTGGAGGAGTGTTAAAAACAAAAAAAAGAAAACGAAGGAGCAGGCAATAAAATTGGTTGGGGATTTGGGAATTCACGAGAGGCAAAGTGAAATAATATGCAAGCATGTCCATGAAATGAAGTGCCCATTTCATTCTTCATTATGTGTTATCAGAAGATTTCAAGGGACCTAAATTTGCAGAAAGATGCTGCCCAAAGTGAGAGTGATTCTTTTTCATAGAGGAAACTATTCCGTGTTCTGTATACCACGTCTGCCTCACTGTTAGATGTAGTGAGGGCGGGGGGATCGCAACAGGCGATGGAGGAAGATGGGAAAGCAGCAACAAACCTTGACATCCTGTTAAAGTGACTTAAAGCCATAGAGGATCAATGAAATCCTTCTGAATTAGCACGCGATGGAATTCCCTGTCATTTTCTCTTCCTAGCTTTCACGCATCATCCTCTTGTTTGCTAGGCCAGCCTCCTGTGGCAGACCTCCGACAGCTCTTCCGCTCCTCCCTACAACACCGGCACGCAGTTGGGCCCCAGGTTTTCTGAGGCTGCACTATGTCTCTGTTTCCTGGAGTTTTAGGTCACCCCTCCAGAATCGCTTGATTGCTCTGTTTGCTCCCACTGCTGTCTCTTGAATGGCTCCCTGTGAAGCACAGCTTCAAAGAGCACGCTGATATTTGGCGTCTTACATTTGATTTGTATCTTTGAAGGTGCCCCTAGGGGGGATTTATACATCCTTGGGCGCTGTTAGATTCGCAGCATGATCAAAGCACGACACGAGGGGACAGGCGATCCATGCAAAAGTAAACAAAATAAATTTGAGGTGACAAAGGACAGCAACAACAAAGAGGAAGGATATAAGGCAGCATACTTTGGAGCAGTAATAAAAGATAAATGACAGCTGTCGTGAGGCTAGCAGGAAGTGATAAAGGTTGGGTGACTCAGTCGGAATAAAAAGCTCACGGTGATGGGCAGACCGAGAGGAATTTTCCCACAAGTAAGGATAAGCCTCCAGGCCCAGTAATTGCACATAAGCCACTATTTAATTTAGCAGCCAACATGAAAAGAATAAATAATGATAGCCTGTCTTCAGCTTAATTTAAGTAAACACAAGAGAAATGTTTCCAGTAACTCTGTGTAATAATATGCAGGACACTAAAACATGTAGCAGCTTAAATCAGGTAGACAGTCTTTTCGAGTCAGCCCTTCATCATCATTTCTTTTGATAATAATAATAATAATAATAATAATAATAATAATGTGTTAATATATTTGATTGAGTGTGGGTTAATCTACAGACATATCTTGGAGGTACTGTGGGTTCAGTTCCAGACCACCGTAATCAAGTGAGTATTGCAATAAAGCAAGTCATAATCTTTTTGCTGGTGGAAGGTCTTGCCTTTGATTTGCAAAACAAAACAAAACAAAACAACAACATCTGTGAAGTACAATAAAGCAACATGCACAAAAACGATGTATGCCCTTTTACGGGAAGCTCTTCATTCCCATCAGGACTGAGGAACTGCCTGTGAAGTCGGTTCTCAGTATTGAACTTGATGCAGAGCAGTATACGGCACTTGGCAGGTACAGAGGGTTGTGTGCCCAACAGTCACTTCCCCTTTTTCTTCCTCTCAGAAGCCCATTTCTGTTTTCCTCGGGCAATGTGCCCAGCTCCGGGGAATGATGTGATTGGCCCACGCCAGTCATGGTTTCGGATTTCTTTTTGACAATGATTGGCCAAGAGATGAGACCCAATTCAGTTCACTGAGACTTACGCTGCTGAAGAATTCTGGGAAAATGTTCCTCTCTGATTAAAGGGGGGCTAGCATGATGAGAAAGGCCTTTTGTTGTACCCCTCATTTCTTCCTGTTTGGATGTGGTTGTGAGAAGACGTGACGTTTACAGCCATGCCAGCCGTTCTGTGAGTTTAAGAGGGACTGAGACTGCCGTCTCACTGGGAGGGGAGGGCGGAGACATGGCGAGGACCCCGTCTTGGGTGACACTGCGATCTGCAGGAATGGCCTTCCTCGAGGCATCTGGTACTGTGAAATAAGCACCTGTTATTTGGACTACTGTTAGTCGGTTATTTCCTTCCTTGGACTTGAAAGTGTACTACCTGATACAGGTGGCTGTGGTCTCAGGGTTTGTGTCCTCCCCAAATTCCTAGATTGAAACCTAATGCCCAATGTGATGGGATTAGAAGGTGAAGCCTTGGGAAATGCTCCGGTCGTGAGGGTAGAGATCTCATGAGTTGGATTCATGCTCATGCAAAAGCGACCCCACAACAATCCTTACCCCTTCTACCATGTGAGGTTATAGAAAAAGATGAACCATGAACTGGGAAGTGGGTCCTCACCAAGGTGAATCTATCAGCACTTTCACTGGGGACTTCCTAGCCTCCCAAACGGTGAGAGAGAAATGTCTGTTGCTTAAGCCGCCCAGTATATGGTATAGATATATTTTTTATAGTGGCCGAATGGACTAAGACACAGGTACTCTAATAATTTAACAATTTGCTTCTATGTATAACCATGAAAACAGCCAAGACAACTATCTGGGACATATGCCATTAGTTTGTCCCCAAGTCCTTTGAGGCTGACCTATCTTCCTTCCCTCTGGCATTTCATTCACTTTAATCATCTGATGTTGTGCGCCTGCATTCCAGTTTTACAAATAAATTCCCCGAAGAGAAAACAAAACCAAATGAAAAGTTTGCGTTAACAAATTGATCCAATAAAATCCTTTAGGAGTAAAAGCTGATGAAACAAATGTGTCTCTAGTGCGAGGGTGTTCAGGGCTGTTAAGCAGGGCAAAAGTCCAAGAATAAAAAAAACCTTCAACAAAAGAAACCCACACGGGGAATTAGGGATGCAGGACGGGAGGCTCAGATTCCACAGCTGTGCTTTTATGCCAGCAAGAGGGCCTTCAGAGCCATGGGACGGGCCCTTTCCAGGCCACATTTTACACATGGGCACCTCTTCAGTTTGCCTTCCCGCCAACCCCCCAACAACCATCCAGCACCACCCACACGAACAGAAGGACAGAACGAGGATTTGGTGCGCACCCTCCCCAGACAGCTAAGCACAACGTCACAGCAACGGCCCCAGTGGCCGGGGCTCTCTGGGGGATGAAATACTTAACTAGTTACTTCGACAAATGGACTGCCAGTGGGGGGCAAGACGCCCTGGTGTTCGGAAGGGAGACGTCATGCTAGGGGCGACGTGGGGGTCAAAGCGAAGACATCAAACCTCGTGGCTGAGGAGTTTTTATTTCTGACCCGGGCACATGCCACGCTAGCACAGGGAAGGTAGTACGTCCTACAAGAGCGACCCGAGGTCACGTGGGGGGCGGGTCCTCCTGACCAGGAGGATGGCAGATTGCTTCGTGGAAGCGTGGGCATTCGAAGCGGGCTTTGAAGGGTGGGTGATACTGGAATGTGGGACGGGTTGGAGAGGAGGGCAAGTCAGTGCCCGATGATCACAGCCAGCCAGAGTGGAGACGGGGTCGTGCTAGAGGCCGTGGGGAGTTCCAGAGCGTCCAGGAGCAGGGCGCGGCCTGCTCGCAGCTGTGCTCAGCGACCAAAGGCGGGCGGGGGGCGACCCAAGGCCGGGAAGGAGCTGGCACGCTGTTGTGAATGAAACTTAGCCAAGTCCTTACTGGGGCCGCGGACAGGAAAGCCAGTGGGGAGGTGGGTGGAAAACTTCACCTTCGGGGTAGAGTTGATAGAAAGTGGCGCTTGGCCAGAACGCCGAGGACAAAGCTCCCCCAGGCTTTTGTCTCTCATGTGACTCCCTGAGGGACAGAGTCCCCTCCGAGCCCACAGGTTTTGTTTTCATTAAAATCAATCAGTTCTGATGAATGTCTTTCCTGTTCCACGAGCTAACTGAAGCCCCTTGTGAGCCCACGATCCCCGGCAGCCCACACCCAGCAGCTTTGGAGGGTTTCTGGCTCGCTGCCCGTCTCTGGCAACCTGTCATCGGTGAGGCTAACCATGGCGCTGGGCTTGGCGACACTGGATATCCAGCCATGGGAACCTGAATGGGGACCAGCAAACTCTTAACTTCCAACACACTTTATTACGAATCACGTTCAGCTTTAATATATGCTAAGCTCTTCCTACGGCACTCACAGTCCGAGACCGTCCAGGACAGGATGTGTGTGTGTGTGTGTGTGTGTGTGGTCGCCTAGGGGATACACTCCCAGCTGGTCAGCTCCAAGGACCAGAGTCCCCTGAGGCTTTAGTGTGGGGGGTTTCAAGTGGCTGAGGAAATCTGGGAGGGAATAGAGTTAGGCTCGGTGATGTCCTGCTCACCGGGAAAGCACTGTTGCAGGGCTCGATTTGACTAGTTTGGGTTTTAATTTTACTAAAGGAAATGACTTTTCTTTACACTGGTCCCTACAAGCTGGTCCTTGCTACTGCCCCAATACAGTTTCTCACCACTAGCCAGCAAACAGCCTGAATTCTGCTCACGTCGAATCGAATCCTCAGAACTTGATATGCTGGCACAGCTCCTCAGCGCTTTGCATCTGTTGTTTCCTCTACCTGGAATGACCTCCCTTCCTTTGTGACCTCAAGAGCCAGTGGGAAAATGACCTCCTTGGTGGCCTCCAGGGCCCGAAGCATGATCTGCAGACCGGTACAGAGTGTTCACCACCTGTGCTGTCATCGACTGTCATCCTTATCTGTCCTCCGCAGACTGCCTTCCCTCGTGGCTGGGGCCAACCCTTCTTCATCTCCAGATCTCTGGCCAAGCCCACAGCTTGCACAGAAAGGAGAGGTGACACAAAGAATAGAATCTTGGCCTTGGCTGACGTTCTCTAACAGGTGGTAGGCGTGTATCTTAGTGGATTTTCCTTCCCCTGATGTATCAGTTGTAATTATTAAAAATCTTGGCTCTTCTCCTCATGAAAGGTTGACGTAGTCCTCTAGCCTTCATTGAGCACCTCTTTTGCTTTGGAATCCCAAGTGTGTTCTGGAATAGGCCTTTTGGTAAGGAAAAGCAGCCACTCAAACGAGATCAAGGAAAAGCAATGGTTATTATAAGGACACGACTGTTCTACCATCTCCGATGGCAGAAAACAAGCTATGGCCACTTCCTGTGAGCTCGAACCTGGAACTGGGAAACCATCTGCCAGGACCCTACCCACCAGGTGTTGTTCTAAGGGCTGGGGAGTTGGCATGAAAAAGACAGGCAAGTCCCTGCAGTGTAGAGGTGGGTGGTGGACAAGGACACTCGTAAACGAATGTCAAGTTCAGAAGATGGTGTTTTGAAAATAATGAAAGAGTGTAACGTGATAATGAAAATCTGGGTGCTATTTCAGAATGGGGGGGAGTTTTTTTGAGAGAAGGAGATAAATAGTGGGGAGCATTCCAAACTAGGAAACAAAAGGGCAGGGGACTAAGAAATGTACTTTATATGTTAAAAGAATAGGAAACGAAGCCTGCAAGGACCCCTTTGGGCTTCTGGGAGCCATGGAACCCGTCCCTGTTGTTCTCTTTGCCGTTGCTTATCTTCCTCCTGCTCTGAGCTCAGCGCCGTGTATTATGACATCTCAACTCTATCCACTTCCACCAGCTCGTCTCGGTTTCCTCCTTCCGGAGAGATAACCTAATTGGCCCAGCCCTCCCCTAACACAGAATCCTTCACGGCTGGCCAGAAACCTAAAGGCATTCTTGGCACTTTCCTCTCCCTTATGTCCTGAAGGGAACCCCTTACTAAGACTTCTCCCTCCTGAATGGAGTTCCCATATGACCCGGTAATCCCCCTTCTGGGTATCTACCCCCTCAAAATTGGAAAACCTGTGTCCACAAAGACCTACGTACCCCAATGTTCATTGTAGCGCTGTCCATGGTGGCCAAGACATGGAAGCAACCGAAGTGCCCTGTGACAGATGACTGGGTAAAGACGCTGTGGTACATACACACAGTGGAATATTACTCAGCCGTAAGAAAGGACGAAATGTGGCCATTTGCAACTGAATAGATGGACCTGGAAATCACCATGCTAAGCAAAATAAGCCACACAAAAAACACCAAGAACCACGTGAGTTCACTCTTATGTGGAATATAAAACTGAAAGCAACAAAGAAACAGAAACTCATGGACACGGTCAATAGTTTAGTGGTTACCTGAGGACAAGCGGGGAGGGGGTGGGAGAGGAGGGAGGGGGAGTCAAATACACGGTGATGGAAAGAGAGCTGACTCTGAGTGGTGAGCACATAGCACAACACACAGACGATGCGCTGTAGAACTGTACACCTGGGACCTATGTAATTTTTGCTAACCGATGTCACCCCAATAACTTTAACAATAAAAAAAAGAAAAAAAGAGACTTCTTCCTTCTTCCTCCAAAATGCCTCTTGAATCTTTTCACGTCTCTTCATCTCCACTGCTACCTCCCACTCCGTCCAACTCAATATTATCTCTTACCTGATTACTGAATTAGTGTCTTCATGGGCTTCCCCGTTTTCATTCTGCTCACCTCAAATCCATTCTCCGTAAGAAAGAATGACCTCCCCAAATTTTCTAATTGGCGGGATAAACTCATTCGTGGTGGTGATGGATGTTAGAAGCTTTGGGGTGGGTTGTTCAGGCCTCACTTCTTTATTGGGACATTTGAAATGCCTCTGGGGAGATATAAAGGGAGGTATTACAGATTCAAGGGTTTGCTTTTTGCATGGTCCGGAGGCAGAATCATTGAGAACCACCCCTCTAGCCCCGTGTTGTAGGAATCAGCATCAGTTTGCTCTTGTTAGTGTGGCCTTAATCTTAGAACCGTGCCCAGTTCTAATAACTCTGCTTTTCTTCTCCCCAAGCTTCCCTATGTCTGTCCTCACTTCCTCCATGGACGACTTAGTGGCACTACCATGATTAGCCATCGATTAGTATCATGTTGACTATAGATATGGCCCTGACCACTAGAACACATCCTTCCTAGGAGCTGCATCGGCACCTGTTGAAATTCCCCCTGTGCTCTCTGCCTGGGGTTGCCTGATATAGCAAATAAAAATAGAGGACGCTCAGTTAAATTTGAATTTCAAACAAACACAATGAATAATACATTTTAATAGCTGTGCATCCCAATGATCGCACATCCTGTATTTGATCTGGCAGCCCCACCTTGCCCTTGGCCTGGTATTCTCCCCACCCCACTGAACAGGGCTTGTTCCAGATTGCTGCTCCTGTCTAAATCTGCCATATCTGGCTACAGTTACCAAGGTCGTATCTGGGTATTTCCTTGATCTGTGTCCATCTAGCAAAGCAAGGTATGCTCTCAAAGTGATGGTGAGGCATCATCGGCGGGCAGGATGCCACGCATCCTTCCGGTGACACATTGTGAACCTCATCCCTGAAGAGCCTGTCTGGTCACAACACCCTTGGCTTGCCTTTGATGGTGCAGAATTCTTCATGTATAATGTCCAAAAGATCTAGTCACAAAGGGAGCCTTTAAAATAGTTTTTCTATGATAATGAAGTGTAGAACACATAGTTTCCCTTTGATACGTCTAGTCTCTCACTCCAGTACTATTATGGCATTCGAGTCACACAGAACCTCTGATCAATGAGCTTTACTGAACAATCTAATTCAAACCTATGAGGGAGCCTTTCCTGGGGATGAGGGCAGGCTTCAATAACCTCGTTTTTGTAGATGAGGGAACTAGAAACACATTATTTCCACTTCACTACGATCTCATTTGCAGTGTGTCAGGGATCAATAAGTAAATAAACTATGAATTTAAAACAAATCATATTGGAACTAGTTCATATTCTGACACATTTTTTGCCACTCAAGTGAGATAAGATATGAGTGTGGAGAAGTGTTAATATATCAGGAAACCCTAGAAAGAGATGTGAGTCTCTCCTTAATGGCCCAAGAGAAGGAAGCCCCATCTTGATACTCACTCTCTGAATACAACTCTTTTGAACACTGCCAAAAGTTAACTTATTTAAAACAAAATTTATTAGTCCAGATTAAAGCACATCAAAAGTTTACTGCAATTCTGATCAATATCAAATTATACGTTTGGCTGAGATACCATGTCAATATCTTCATAGGCAGTTTTTGGCAAAGAACTGTGATGTATTTGTCTCCTTCGCTCTGTCTCCCAGCCATCTTCCCCATTGGGAAATAACATGGCTGTGTTTTTAAATGTACGCATTATTTGTACAACGAACACAAGAGGACAAGAAATGATGATAAGGCAGGCCTTTTCAATCCCGTCTACTTTAGCTATATTATAGATAATATATTTCTCTAATTAGCACAACTTTCCTCACACTGATACTGACTGATATGTCAGATAGCTAGGTGGTAAAATATGTCATCACTACCAATTATTAATAGTATTTTTCATAATATTTGGTTAAGTAGCAACATAATTTCAAAATACATCTTATCTTCATGGAATGGATTGCAGTAGAGGTTAGTTTCCTTCAGTTCTATGAGCAATTACAGAACTGTTTGGCATTTGTGAGAAAGCCGGATGTCTTTTTATTTCTTTATGGCTAAGGCTGTTAGGGTAGTCCACAGTCTATTGTCAATCAACACAAGATACACAGAGCTCATTTCAAGTTAGGTGAAATTCTTGTCTCTTTTATTTCTCTAAGAGATTAACTATGATGAAGGAATTGAGCATCTTAATTTGGCATCTTTTGGAGCTTTTGAAACAAATATGACATAAATTCTTCTGGATGGTCATTGTATTTTTTTCGTCTGAGGGACCAATATATCTTCCTTAAGCCAGTATAAAAGCACATTTTTCTCTATTTGCAGAGGCGTGGTAGTCAATATTTGCCTTTTAGATCAGATCTGGCTGGTGCCCTGGGTGGGCTATTGGGAGGACAGGAATTGTGAGTTCTGGACTTTCAGCTTCTATAGACTCAGCAGGGTGTTTGTTTTGGTTTTTCAAGCCTTCTGCATGGCTGGAGCTGGGTTTTTCCAATCACATTTTAAAACTATCTATTTAAAAACCTAATTTTAAGACATAGGCAACAGGAGTATTTTTTTCATGTGTTTTGATAGTATCTCATTAAGCAATGCCAGAACATGACTAGAAGGCAGAGGTCGAAGGAGTTGTTGCTTAATGAGGTTGTAATGAGAGAACATTGACATTTTCTTTTTGCTTTCCCTGTTCCAAAACTTATGGCTTAATGGGATAAAACATATTTGAACTCAAGCTCTCAAATAATGTAAAGATAGTTCTTAGTGTGTAGCAGTTACGAGTCTAGTAATTCTGCTACTAAATAGTTGTGTGACTTTGGACACAGTGTGTAATAAATATTTGTTATTATTATGATTTATAATTGAGGAAAAAGTAAAGATTTGGGTAGAAAAATTCCAATTTATAGAATAAGAAAAGTTTTATATAAATGCTTCAGTAGGGATACTTACTTATTTTACACATTAGAGATTTGACTACAATAAACAGAATGTAAACCACTTAGATTATTTGTTGCATTCTGTTAAACCTGGACATTTTAGTATTTATCAAAATGAAATTATAATGAATGCTGATCTGGTGATTGAAATTTTTCATTTATTTTGCTAACTTAAAATGTATCAAATGTCACTTTGATTTTGATAATAATTTTATAATCAGTTCAGGGGTGAGGAGAATTAAATTTTGATGGCTCGGTCACAGTTCCAATTAGCTTATTTAAAGGCTGATGAAAGATTTATTACATAGACCATGGGTGTCCAAACTTTTGGCTTCCCTGGGCCACATTAGAAGAAAAATTGTCGTGGGCCACACATAAAATATACTAACACTAACGATAGCTGATGAACTAAAAAAAAAAGGTGGCAAATAAATCTCATAATATTTTAAAAATTTGCATTAGGTGGCATTCAAAGCCATCCTGGGCCACAGGTTGGACACGCCTGATACAGACTAATCTGAACTGAAGGTTAATACCATAAGTGACAGGTCTGACAAAGTGGAATAATAATAATGGTTACAATTTATTCAGCATTGTATAAGATCAGGCATCGTAATTAGAGTATTTTTCTTCATTCATCGATCTCATTCCCACAACAACTCAATGAGGTAAGCACTATTATGACCCCATCTTACGGATGCGGAAGTCGAGGACCAGATATATTAAACTGCTTGCCCAGGTCGTGTAGGTGATAAATATTAGAGTTGGGACTCAGGACCAGATAATTCAACTTTAACATCTTTGGTAAAATGTAAGCAAATGAGCTAATGTTTGTGTATAACATTTTTAGAAAAAATTGTAATTATTTAACATACATTGCTATATTATGGCACATCTATAAATTGGGAAGCATTAATGAGGTAGCTTTGTATATTTTTTAAACTAAAAGTTAAGGGCAGCTAACTTCGGATTTCTTAATAATGTGTTAGCATGAATGCCGATTCTAAAACAGAGCTGTTGAATATGCCACATAAATAATTAAAAAATTTTTAGTAACCATGTTAAAGTGAAAAGAAATATCGTAATTTTAATAATTTCTTTTATTTAACCTAATATTGTTTTGCATTTAGTAATGTTTTATTTTTTAATTACAGTTGACATACAATATAATATTAGTTCCAGGCATACAACATAGTGATTAGACATTTACATAACTCATGAAGTGATCACCCCAATAAACTTAGTACCCATCTGACACCATCCATAGTTATTGCCATGTTATTGGCTATATTCCCTGTGCCTTACTTTACACCCCCATGACTATTTGTAACTACCAATTTGTACTTCTTAATCCCTTCACTCTTTTCACCCATTCCCCCAACCCTCTTCTCATCTCTAACTGTCAAAATATTCTCTGTATCTATGAGAATATTTATATTTTGTTTGTTCATTTATTTTGTATTTTAGATTCCACATATAAGTGAAGTCACATGGTATTTTTTTTTGTCTGATTTATTTCATTTAGCATAATACACTCTGGATCAATCCATGTGGTTACAGATGGCAAGATTTCATTCTCTTCTATGACTGAGAAATATTTCCAACTTAACTAATTGGATTAACAGCTGCCACTCAACCTGTTTCAGTGACATCCCCTGGCAGATAAAATTACACATTTTAGAAGGATGGCTTTCTTACAATCTCGTAATTTTGTCTAAGAGCTAGAACGGAGCAGACCTGAAGGTAAAACTATCGTGTTTTTCTGTGTATAAGATGATACTTTTGTCTAAAACTGTTAGACCAAAAATTGGAGGTCGTCCTATGCATGGGAGTCACTGGTTGAGAGGGTTTCTTAATGTTGGGTTAGAAAAGTAGGGGTCGTCTTACACATGGAAAATATGGTAAATCTCCTTGGGAAGAGTGAATGTCACCCACCTCACAGAACAATGCAGAATCAGGTCACTAAGGAAGTCACTCAGTGAGGACCCAACATGATCTTTCCAGACCTTCAGCATCCAAGGGCAGGGGTGGACAACTCCATCGCTCTTCGTTGTTTTGTGGTCAGTTCCCAACCAGCCAGTAATGTGTAAGTCAATAAACATTTATGAAGGATCTGTGGTTTTGACTCTTCATTGAAAAATTACTAACATGCACTAATCAAAAAAGAAAAATCAAACACACCAAACAATACTGAATTGTTTATAGTAACAAGGAAGAGTCCCTTTAATTTCTACTCCAGTTTCAGAGATAACGACCGTGAACAATTAGGTATGTATTCTCCCAGACCTTTATCAATCAATCTATCTATCTATATCTGCTTCTATCTACCTGGAAACCTTTCTGTGCAGAAATGGGTTCACCCCATACATATTGTACTGCAGCCCCTCTTTTTCATTTCATAAAAACAACATCTTTCTATGCATTTCATACATCTTACTCTTTTAAATGGCTGCATAGTATTACATGGTAGGAATGCACCAAATTTATTATATTTAAGTATAACCCTGTTGATGGACATACAAGTTGCTTCAAAATTTTGCTATTACAAAAACTGAAGCAGTGCACGTCCTTGTACAACGATCATTGCACCCTTCTGTATCCCTGCTTGAAAGATTCCTAAGAATTGAGGTAGCTGGGTGAAAGGGTGACACATTTTAAGTTTTGACAAGTACTGCCAAACTGCTTATCAGCCTGTGGGAAAGACCTTGTCGCTTGACTTCATCTGAAAGTGCCAATGTACTCCCATTATAGGAAAATGGCCCACTTTCCTGAGGAATGAACTTTCTATTCTCCACTATAAAAATGAATCATATTTTCATTAGTTAATATGTATCGCTTCCATTGGTAATAATATTGTTCTCCTTTACAGCTTCTCGGAGAGGTAGCAAATACAGAAAATATCAGCTACCCTGGGTTTTATTATGTTTTTGACACTCCTTTGATGATTCACAAACGCCAGAAAATAAATGCCACGCTCCCGGAGGTCTACACGAGGACACTGGAGGTTTGGGACTCAGTAACTGATCTTTCAAGAAGACAGTGTGGGTGATGGCTCATTCACCCTATGGTTGCTGTCCGCCAGCTCTGTCCTTTAGGGGAAGCATTGCTGTAGGTTTGCTGGTATTTTTCCTGGCTTCTCCAAGAATTTCCTAAGGAGAGGATGCCTAGCAGGTGCCAGGGGTAGCCTCGTGCCTCTCCTTCCCGGAGCGTCACGGCCTGCAGTGCACCGCGGGTCACTGGCACACAGTGAGCCGGCCTCATGGTGGCAGGTGATGAGCAGTCTCGGCCAGTAGCCGAGCGGCGGCGGCAGCCGCGACTCCCAATGCACCCGGAAAGTTGGGGTTCAGCCTGTTGAGGTTATAAGTGTATCGTGTGTTTACTATGAAAAATTAAAGCCTCCTTCCCCGTCTCCTCCTGGAGCCTTCAACAGGACAGACAGGGGATTGGGGCGGCGAGAGACCAGAGCAGCTGGAGGCGAGTCTCGGTGACAGGGCGGCGGCGCGGTGTCCCTTGGCATCTCCGTGCGCGCTGCGGCAGTGGCAGCGGGGGCGCCGAGTACCAGTTGCTCAACACTTTATCAGGCTTCTTCTCTCTTCGGTGCATTTGCATTTGAGGGTTCAGCTCCATAGACGAGAGGTGTGCTGGGGGGCGGGGGGCTTGTGGAGCGTCCCGTGTGGGAAACGCCAGAGGGGTGCCTCCTGGGATGGAAATAAGCGTTGGCCCTGGGCTGCCCCGCTCTTGCTTCGCGTCCCCTCTTGCTGGGGCGCGACAACGACTGGGTGAGGAGGACTGAGAGAGGGGTGTGTTGGTGGTGGCGGCGGCTCCGCGCGGGGGGGGGGGGGTCCTTGAACCCCCTTGGAGCTCTCAGACTTCCTAGGAAAAGGGCGGGGGGCCCGGCGGCGGCGGCCCCGGGGGGTTCCGGACCCCGGGTGTCCAGGGGTGCCCCCTGGGCCCCGGGCCCCGCGCGGTTGCCATGGTGACGCAGGGGCTGCGGCTCGGCGCAGTGGAAACAAAGCCGCCCGCCAGCCCGCTCGCCCGAGCTCCTCCTCCGCGGGCGCCTCCCTCCCGCCCGCCCAGGCGCTGCCGCCGCCGCCGGCGCGGCTCCCGACCCCTGCCCGCCCGCCGCCGGGGGCCAGGTAAGGCGAGCGCGGCCGCGGCCCGCGGGGGGCGGGCGGGCGCCGGGGGCTTGGCGGGGGCGGGGGGATCCGCCCGCCGCGGGGAGCGGGCGCCGGGCCCGGTGGCACCGAGTCCCCGAGGGGCGCGTCCCCGCCGGGAGACGGCCTCCCCCGCGGCGGGCAGCCTCCCCACTGAGGCCGGAGGACGACGGCGGCGACCGGGCGGCAAACTTCGCGGCCAGCGGCGGCGCGCGGGCTGAGCCCGCTCCGGGGCACGACGGCGGGGGCCGCGGTCCTGGCGCCGCTCGACGGTCGTCCCCGCGCAGGGCTCGGCGCTCCGGCCGTGTGCTCGGCGGGCGGGATTGTGCGGAGCGGCGGTGGGTGGTGCGCCGAGGTGCTCTCGCTCGCTCTCTCGGCTTGTAGGGAAAGGAAAGAAAATATTTATCTTGGCGCTCTCAGAGTTTCTTGTCTTCGAGGACGGGATGGCAGGGTTGGAAGGGGACCGCGTCGGCGTCTCTGACGGTCTCTGCAAAGCGAGCTCATTTTGAAGTTCGTCTGGAGGGTGTAGTTGCACCTGGAACTCAATGGGAAGGGTAGCCGGGGCTGCCCAGCCAGCAAGAATACCAGGAGTTAATGGCAGGACCAGTACTTTGTGGATTAGACACTTGGCACCTGTGTCACTGCTATTGTTTTTGGTGGGTATTGTGCTCTTTAAGGGCTGGAAGCAATCTACAGCACCCCTGAAGGCAAGGAGCTGGGCGGTATTGTCATGTGTTTGTGAGTGCGATGAGGTTGTGAGGCCATTGCCAAGGGCATACGGTACTGGATGGGGAATTACTCAAGTTATGGGTAGCCCCTCTCCTTTCTGGCCATCATTTCGTGATGCTTAGTGTGTTGCAGACACAGAGAATGCATTAGACATGACTGTGAACTGTTTGGTGGCTACTGAAGTATCGTCTTACGTGTAATAATGTGAAAGCCAGAAAACTATTCGTTTTCAGAAATATAGCTAATCAATTCAGAAGGAAATAATATATTTTTAATATTATTTGTTGTAATTGGTGAGAGATGTCACCTTGATAACTGGAAGATGAATCAATTAATTAAATTGTATACCCAATTTAGTGAAATAATTTGTAAGTTGGAATTGGTCAGTTAGTGAACACTGCATAAAAGAAAGAAATTCTATCTTTGCTAAAAGGTGGTTAATGAAAATAAACCAGTGATCCAACTGGCACGGATCATTTCGAATTGCAGTTAAGTTGATTAGAATTATGGATATTAAAGCTACTTGAGGTGTCAGGCATAAAGTGATTATCTAATATTCCTCTTCTCTCTTTTGGGATTTCAACACCTGTTAGCCTGCTGATTGCTAGGTTTCTAAGTCTGTTCATATTTGCTAGCAATTTTAAGTAATGCCATTTCATTAGAAGACCATATTGAAAACTAAAGGACTAAGTTGCAGTAACAGGTCGCAGATTATTTCACAACTGTGTTTGTTTTTAACTGAATTTTACATGTAGAGTGATTCACAGACACTCAGCTAAATACTCTTTGATGATGATAATGAAATGATACATTGATTAAAACAAAGTGGATCTGTTTTGAGAAGATAACAAGGAGAGAAAGTAAGTGTATTCTCACTTAAGCATGAAGGGAAATCAGAATATTGAAGACTGGGCATGTAACGTAAGCACAGAATGCAGTTTCATGTTTTGTACTAAAATACGAGTTGTGTTCTTTCTGAGATACCAAGAGTACAGTTTTATTCAGATCTTTCTTAGCAAATCCAACATTCAAGTGCAAGGACTCCGGACCTGCTTTTTCAGCCAGATGGAACTGTCACTATGAGTTCTGTGAACAATTTATGTTGCTGCTCTAAGGTTGTATACTGAAGAATGGAAATATCCAATGTTAATTCAGCCCAGTAAGGACTTCACGGTTTGCTTTTGCTGCTAGCTAACACAGGCCCAAGACTCAGTATAGCTGGGCATCTTGAGAGCTGTATCACTTTCTACCAAAAAATAAAGTCAGTAAACATCAGAGACAAACAGTCATGTATTTCAGGCACTGCTTTGTTGTAGTGGTTTATTTACAGAAGCCCTGAAGCATGAAATGAAGCTTTTGTCAGGGCAGTGAAGAACAACAGTGTAGCATGTTTATGTATGTTCCTAGCGTTCTGAGCTTTGTGGATAACATGATGATGAAAGAGAAAAGGTTATGGGACATCCACACTCTCTCCTTAGGGAACGGGAGTGGAAAGCGTGCGTTGTGCCCGGGGTTTGGGGTGGCCACCTGGTGGAAGGCGGGAATGCAGTGCATCCTCAGGTGTAAAATGCATTTCCTCACTCTCATGGATTGGGAGTAGTTTGAAATGCCTGCATTTCTAGGCTTAAGAGTCTTTTAATTTTATGAAGTAAAACTGGCCCCCAGTTTTGATATAAGTTGTAAAATATGGGCTATACTTGTAACCACAGCCATTGTTCTACCTGAGGAATTGGGTTAACTCTGCTTATCAAGCATGTCCAAAGGTATAAAATGAGTCAAGAAATGTTCTTGCTTAACATTGTCCTTCTGCCATGGGAAGTCAGTTGTCTGTGACCATATGAGCCTGCATGGGCAGCGTAAGGCCACTGAAGCCTTTATTGGCTGTTTCTGGGTCAACATTCTCTTATAATTTCTAGTCGCAGTGTGATGACATGATGACTGGTTGGTAATTTAGCATCTAGTACAGTGTGTTGTAGCATTTATAAAAGCACATCTGGGAAAGATGATAGGTTTTTTTTTTTTTTAATGATTTCTTCCTTATCAAAACACTTAGGTTTGGATTTGTGTCTGGGGAGGATAATGTAGCCAGCCCTCAGACCTTGCAGCAAAAGGGCTATAAACATAAGGTATTGTTAACTGACGTGCTGTGCATGGGGGATATTGATCACAGCTGCTGTGCTGAGGAAAGTCATGGAAGACACA
This sequence comes from Lyroderma lyra, assembly GCA_004026885.1. Lineage (NCBI taxonomy): Eukaryota > Metazoa > Chordata > Mammalia > Chiroptera > Megadermatidae > Lyroderma > Lyroderma lyra. The sequence goes on along the minus strand of PVJL010001691.1, from coordinate 24,593 downwards.
GGAAGTGGTGGTTTGTGACATGGATTATTGATATTGATTGGTGGTGGTTGAAAAACTTTTGTGGGCATGTGTTTCATTTTTTGTGCTGTTAATTAAAATGAAGATAGATGGTCTTAAACCATTTTGGAAACCCCAAGTATTTGGGGAGATGCATGCATTTATGCTGTCTGGCATGTAATTAGAGTGTTAGGAATTAGTTTGAGGTCAGTGATTGATTTCCTTAGGTGTCACTTATTTGTAGCATTTATATACTATAGTTTTGTACATTAGGCAACAAATATTTATCAAGTGTTTCCTTCTATTTATTCCATATTGCTTGATGCAAATCATCTGAGCTCTTATGGATAAAGGATTACTTGTTTTCCAACTATTATGATCATTTATTTTATTTTGTATATCACTCATTAGGTATGATACCCAAATAGTCTCTTTTGGTCCAGATTTCAGTCCTCATTTTCTAATGGGGAAAAAAATTACCACTTAAATCCTTAATGCTTTTAAAATAATTTTCTATCCCCAGGGCCTTTAAAAACATATGATTTGGTTAATTTGTTATTCAACCAGAAGAATATTAGAAGCTTAGGTTATAATGATGTGCATTAAAAAAAAAACTACCCACCTATTAGGATCCTTAATTTCACATTTTGGACATTTACAGAGGTTCTAGGATGGATAGGAAAATTTGGCATCCTGTTCGATGATTGATTGCTCACTGCCCTGAGTGTCTTGAACTAGATCCCTGCTTCTTTACCTTCTAAAAAGTGGAAGTCGAAGCTGAAAGGTCCTTGAGATGGAGGCTTCATTGAGTTAAAAAAGAGAGATTAGTATGTACTGAGAGCCCACAAGGCTTGATGGCGAAGGGGCGGGGTGCTCATCATCTCTTCAACACCTGTGGCCCAGAATCCCAAAGCTCTTACCCAAGGGCACATCACATGGATTCCAGAGGCTGGCCACTCCTACGACAAAATATATAAAAATACGCATTTCCTATGCTGTTAGCCTTGCTGTATACCTACAATAGATATCTTTGAGATGTTTCCCTATTTTTCATTGCCTTATATGGGCTATCATCATTCTAGGTCACCTATTTTTTTCTTAGCTAACTCCAGCCTGTCCTGAGGACTAACTTAATGTTCCTTTGTCTCTCTCTCTCTTCCAAGAGAACTCTGCATATACCTTTTTAGAAAAAGCAGTTTAGAGATGCTGGTTCTGGTTGCTCACCCCCTTCTTTGCTCCTGACGGGCTAAAAAGGGACTCCTTGGAATTGTGATTTAAGCACACTTAGAATATTATAAACCACAAATTAGGGCATAAGAGTAAAGGCTTTCCACATGGGTATATTGTATAATCAAACCGCTCAGGTAGGCCAGTTAGATAAATCAAGACAGTGATGGAAGTATAAACTAAAATTATGTGTTTATCTGACATATTTGATGTGGTAAAATGAGAAATTGTGTTTCTGAATGTCAGTCCATTATAAACTATCTTCCGTCTCTGATAACCATCGTCATTCAGGGAGACATGGCATTTTACACAGTTTTATCGCTATGTGACATGTCAGACACAGTTATATTGAAGAACAGATGTTAACCAAAGCTCTGAATCTCATAAATCTATAAGAAAACGTTTCTGTGTGGTCTTTATCTGGTGTTTCCTCTTGTTATGTATGGTTTCCTCAGATCCTGGTTGGTATGATTGCCGTGCCACCTTTTTTCTGTCAATCAATCGGTGCTTGCTATGGGCCAGGCACTGTTCTGAGCACCTCACAAAGATTAACTTACTAAATCCTCATAAGAACCCGATGAACTAGGTACTATTACACTCTCCAAATTTAAGAAGGAGGAAACTGATGTGAACACTGTTATATTAACCTAAAAGTACACAAAATGTACCAGAACCCTGACTCCTTTATGTCAAGGAATGCAGCAAACTTTACTTTGCACTTCACTGATATGTTTTAAGTATAGAAATTAAGGGCACTAGTTGTTATGTCACTTGAGTTTTTTCCCTTATTTTAATAAAAGGAAACAAAACCTAAATTCATAAAACAAGAAGCATTTCTTCATAGCATATTGTGACATGTAGCAGTGTTTTCTGTACAGAGAAACTAGAACAGATGAATTCCCAGAAAAGAGACTTTCTGAAGATAGTTCTTTCACTTCTTACTTGTATTCATACATTAAAAAAAATTATACATTAAAAAATACATGTTTTCTATGGTCTTAGCTTTGCTCTATACATGTAAATATACCTTTTAAATGTTTCTCTATTTTTCATTGCCTTATGTGGGCTATCATCATTCTAGGTCACCTGTTCTTTTCTTAGCTATCTCCAACTTGTGGTTAGGGCTAAGTGATACTCCTTTGTCATTGTGTCCCAAGAGAACTCTGTGTATACTTTTTTGAAAAAAGCAATTAATTTGGCATGTTGTTTGAAGACACATATCTGGGTTTTTGTTTTTGTTTTTGTTTTTGTGCTGTGCTGTGAGCTTCTCAAGAACAAAAACGTGTCTTACTCACTTCCCAAGATAAAGTAGGTACAAGTGTGGTTTTCTTAATTGAATACTTAAAAGCCTTTTTTATGTGATAGAAAATTATTCGGTTTTAGGGAGGCGGAGCCAAACACATGGTGATGGAAAGAGAGCTGACTCCGGTGGTGAGCACATAACACAACACGCACATGACGCGCTGTAGAACTGGACACCTGGGACCTATGTGATTCTTGCTAACCAGTGTCACCCCAACAATTTTGACAATGAAAAAATTGTTTCATTAAAACATTAATTAAGTTTTAATATACTTCCAAAGTCAGTATTGAGGGCCTTAAGGAAGTCAATTTTAGGGCCTTCGGAAACTGCCTGAGTTTGCCTGTGGTGGCATCACTTCAGTTACCGAAGTTTCAAATATAGCAGTGGGACATTATACAGTTAATTTGAGCTTTTAGGTATTTGAAATACCTAAAAGCATCAGAAATCAAACATCACAATTCCATTTTCAACTATTTGGATTCCTGGTGTTCATGTCTTCAAAGGTTATGTGTAAAAAGCATAGAAAATTTTATACTAGCACTTACGGATAAACTTTGGATTATTCTAGTTGATGACAACAGCAACAAACTAGATCTTCAGAAGTCATTTTCATTTGTCTTTATTAGTGCAATACTTTTACTATTTTACCTCCTTTACCCCCTTTCCTGTCCTCCTGATAAACACAGGTTCTCAGTGTCTCCAGGGAGGGGTCATGAAGCATTTTAATTTCAGGGAGACTTTGTTATTTAAGCTATGTGAAAAGTAAGATTAAGTTTAATAAGAGATAGGTGTCCATAAAAACAAGTCATGAAGCGCAGTTCAGTAGGTTCTTTACATAATAAATATTGTAATAGCCACCACTTTGTTGAGCACTTGCTTGGTGCCAGGTGCTCTGTTAAGTAAGTCTGCTGCACAAGCCATCTTTTGATCTGCACAGTAACTCTTGTTTCCTCATCTACAAAATGCAAATAAATACCTTATCCAAGACCACACAGAGTCGGTCAATTTAAAAACGTGATCTGTGTGGATAAATCACAATCTGAAGTTGTCTGTGATTGCTTTGCTCATTTCCAGCAGACAAGGCCTTCTTGCTGTAGTGAAGACGCTCTCTGATTACAGACGCTTGACAAAGCATGCAGGTTGAGGACTGCCTGGTGGGGCAGACTCAGAATGGCAGATGTGGTCAGTTTAGAGAGGGGAGATGGTTCTTAGGAGGTCACCAAGGAAAAAATTTTTGTTGACGGTTATTGCATCAGACTCTAGGTAGGGTTTGGGGGTAGAAGGAGGGGTTTCTTCCCTTCAAATCTGTTTTTAGAATTAAAAACCAGAATTAAATGAAATGGTCTCCTCTTTCCCTTAATTTAATTTTATACTGTGCCCTGGATTGGGAATGAACACAGAGAAGGGCCATAGAGATGACATAAGATACAGAGAAATGAAATGAAGAGTAACTCGGTAAATGTCACATTCCTTTGGCTGGACTCTGAGGGCCTTTGTCACGACAGTGGAGTTCTTTATCTTGGAGCCTAGAGGTCTGGACTGTGTGGTCAGGATGAAGTTCGAAGCCTTGAAAACTCTTCTCATCTGGGTCATTCCCCGATACCTCTTTGGTTTTTCCTGGAATTCCTAGCACAGACCTTCCTTGATAGCTACTGAGAAGAAAGAAGAACAAGACACTTTGAGTCTCAACAGTATGTAAAAGCTCGCTTTTATGAACAACTAGTTACTATTTTTGTCAATGTGGGCTTTTTTCACATTCAAGGGCAGTATGAAAGTCAGCAAAACATTGTGGGTAAGAGCATGAATTTTGAAGCCAGACAGCCTGGAGCTGAGTCCTGGCTCTGCTGCGGCCCAGCTGCACGACCTTGGGGCAGCTGCTCCATCCTGCTGTGCCTTCGTGTCCTTGCCTGTAAAATGGGGAGAACGATGCTACTTACCTCTCTTGGTTGTTGTGAGGATGAAACCAATGAATATTTGTCAGTTAGTTAATTATTAACTATGAAGAGTAAGTTTTGTGTACAGAAAAACAACTAATGGTTTGTTTTTTGACAGGGAAAAATAAAAACCCAGATTTCTTTAGGCCTTCGCGTTCAGCGTACTTATCTTACTGTTTTGTTTGTAAATGTAAATGTGAGCCATCAGCTTTCCTTTTTCTTTGATGACACTTTAGTTCAATTCCTTTAACTATCAGCCTCATTTTTAAACTTAGCTAAATGTAAACCCTTAAATATTTTCAATTGCATGTATAAATTTAATGTATTTGGTTTTCTGTTTAAATAAATCAGATGTTTATTGGACAAATTTATGATTCATGTGAGTAAAACATTTTCAGATACTTAGCTCAAGTTCCTTTGACTGTTCCATCACGTGTAAAATTAATATTTTATAGACATAGCCAAATCCTCTTAAAACGTTTCAGTCTAAATAAATCATATGTCTAAATTTATCACACATTTTAAATTAGAATCATAAGGCTAATCTGTGAGTTTATGTTCACAAACTGTTCCAATTAATATAAAACCTATTTCTAAGCTTTTCTAAAAAGTATTAGTATGAGTCTGATTTTCGTCATCCTTTTTGTATGTAATTCAAAACCTTTTCTAGATTGGAAAGTCACTTACCCACTAGAACGAAGTTCATTATCTCACGTAAATTGCAGATACCATTTCAGGTGAGCTTTAGTTATACTGTTTCATACTGGTTTCAAGTTACTGCTTGACCATTTTTTTCATTAAAATACGCTTCCTTACTGCTTACAGATTTAAGACTTAAGATATTGCACCTGGGCTGCATACATCCTGGATAATTTTTCCTGTGACATCGATGGCTAGGCTTGGTCTTCTTTTACAGTCATCATGACAACATGTGACGCCAAACCATGCTTTTCAGATAGTATTAGTATTTTAATTCTTAAACCAGGGCTGTCCAATAAAATATGTAATGTTAAGTTTCAGGTAGCCATAATAAAAAAGCAAAAAGTAATTAATTTCAGTGATAGATTTTATTTAACCCAACATATCCAAAATATCATCATAATTTCAACATGTAATCAGTATAAAAACTGTTAATGAGATATTTGACATTCTTTTCATTTTTTTTCTGCAACAAGTCTTTGAAATCTAGTCTGTAGATTTACAGATATTTACAGAACATCTCAATTTGGATGCTAAATTTTTAGCAGTTACAGTGAATTGTAGTCCTGCCAAATTGGTAAAGTTGTATTTGATGCAAAAATATTTTATGTTGCTTCAGTTTCTAAGCTAAAGTTAATAAAAATTTTTGAAAAATTAAAATTTTAGTTCTTTAGTTGCACTTCAAGTGCTTGATAGCCAGATGCATCTAGTAGCCCCCATAGGGAATAGGGCAGCCCTGACTCTGGGTTCGCACTCACTTCCCATCTAATCCTGCCATCAGCTGTAGGTTGCTCCCCACCGCTGTTGCAGATAGCTTCGTTCACGCAGTTGGAGTTGTCATTTTTCTAGCTCACAGTAATTATACTGATCTCTGACTTGGCAGGCATTTTAATGTCATTTCATTAAGTTCAAATATTCCAACTTTTGTCTATTTTTCTGAGTAGTCTCTCAGTTTTTAAAAATTTGTTTACAATACTTGTAGTTGGAAAGGAGGTAGCGCGGGGTAAGCATAGGCCATCTCCGTTTCTCCTGAGTCCTTTGCCATTTAGATGGGCATGCTAAGACCAACTGCAATCCACGTGTGAGCTCCAGGGCTGCCTGGCAACCTCCTCCTGTCTGCTCCTCTACTCATTATCCCGCTGTCCTAGACAACCATCTCCTCTCTTCTTTCCTCCTTTCAGACCTGTACGCCTGCCTCCCTCCTTAGCCTCTGCAGGTGACCTTGCTTCTAGAGAACTTCCACAGGCTGGTGCATGGGGTACCATCCCCTCTTGTCCACGCATGGATAATGGTCTTTCTCTATCATCCATTTTTCCCACTATTGGGTCATTTTCATCAGTTTATATACTATAATATTACAAACTGTTTTCATTTAAGCTCATCTTTAAAAAGAAAAAGTACAACACAACACTTACTTTACCCCTACATTTTTCTTTAGCTTCTACATCAGGCATGTCCAACCTGTGGCCCTGGACGGCTTTGAATGTGGTCCAGGACAAATTCTTAAAACATTATGAGATATTTTTGTGACTTTTTTTTAAATTCTCATTAGCTATTATTAGTATTAGTGTATTTTATGTGTGGCCTAAGACAGTTCTTCCAATGTGGCCCAGGGAAGCCAAAGGTTGGACACCACCGATGTAATATAAGCTTAAAAGTTGAGACTATAACACTTTAAAGTAAAATTTTTGTTGTTGCTATTGAAGGTATTAAATTTATGAATATTTATTGTACATAGAAGAATGAAAAAGAGGAAGGTGAATGACTTTCTAAGAACATAGGAGAGGAAACCTCTTTCTGTTCATCTTTTTCTGAAATTCTTAAATAGATTAGTAAATACAAAATAAGCCTTAATAGAGTTATAAATATTTAAGTACACATGAGGGACACTAATGGCTACCTTATAGATGTCTAAATAGTGAAAGCTGTTTATAAATTATAAAGTGCCATCTAATTTTATTCATCCAAATAAGAATGTATATCCAATAAAAGATGTATATCAGAACCCTTGATAAAATTGCAAAATGCCAAACAATGTAAAGCATCATTACCAGGCCCATGGAGCTTGTTTCTGTTTTGCAGTCCATGGTTTTTTGATTCAGATAGAGAAATAGGACATTTTACAGTAAATAAGTTATGCTACTGAACAAATAAATATTGAGATACCAGTGGAACTGTGTACCACCAGCACTTATCTCACTGTCTTGTCACTGCCTTATTTTGCATATATGCCTGTCCCTGTTACTAGATGTGAGGAAGGTGACAGCATCTTGCTCACTGTTAGAGACATGATACCTGGCACATGGGAGGTACTAAGTAAATGCTGGCTAAGTGAATAACGTTAAAGAAAAATTTTGCCCCAGACGTTTTAAGAGAAAAGCAAGTCAGAGTTTATTCAGTACTACTGCCGCAAAGGAGAGAGACTTCAGTGTAAACTGAGCTCAGTGCTACTGAAACAAAAGGCAGGAGCCCTTTTAGGTCCTGGGGTGTGCTAAGGGAAAGGTACTGATGGTCCTTAAGGGAGGTTGGTCTGTGTGGTTAGGCAATCTGGGTTTGTTCATTGGCACTTATCGGGAGGAGAAACGAACTTCTAATAGCTCTAGGACTGGAAGTAGTTTTGCAAATTGGAGCAAGGTGCCTATTGGAATTGTGGTCTGCCTCTCCTAGAGAACTGGGAGATAGGTGATACAGCTCCCTGGATGTTTGCATTTTAAAGAGGCAACTCCCAAGTGTTCCAGGAGACATTTCTGGTTGGTAGATGAGTTATATCTCAAAGGGGCAGGGAAACGATTTATAATTGCAAGCATTTTAAAGCCAGTGCTCTCAGAAGAGGAGGTCAGTGGCCTATAGTCAGATTTTGGCTGGAACAAGCAGTACATTCTTTTGGCAACATTTGAGCTTTCTCAGGCAGGCATTTAGGGAGCTGGGTCATCATTCTAGGAACATGGCCTTGAGCTAATAGAAACTATGCTAGTTTTTGTTTAACTCTCTTCATGTGGGAGATGGGTACACTCGATTATGCTGAAAGTTGCAGTTCTTATAGACCTAGTTCAGTAGAGGACTCAGACGACCCTGACTAAAGTTTGGTCAAGGTAAGAGAGTCCTTGTCAATAACACGCGGCAAGCAAGGACGTTTTATGAGTGGAAATCCAGGATGAAACCAGAAATGGGGTGGATATCAGGGATAACTGTGTGAGATCAGTACTATATCGATGTTAAATCAAGAGACAGAGGCTCAGACATTTTAAATAACACAATCCAGGTCATATAGTTAGTGATTGGAGGAGTCGGGATTTAAACCCAGATATTTTAAAATTCAGAGTGCCATCCTCAGGTCATCCACGTGCATTTTAATATTGTTACATAGCAATTTGATTTTCTTAGAAGTAATTTACATTAATAACAGTTAATGTAGATAAGCTGCTTACTCAGGGCCAGATCCTAAGAAGAAAATTTAGCAAGGCTTAATCCACATTGAGTAGTGACAGAGTCAGAGTGTTACTAGTCCTTTGCTCTGTTAGAATGTAAATGCTTCCAGTTGTCATTTGATTTACTGCTAACACCCCAACGAATATGGAAAGTCTGCTCCTAATTATGGGGGCCCTGTAATGTTAGAACAGGAAGATCTTTAGCCATCAAGTCCAGAATCTTAATTTCTCAGATGAAAAAGCTGTGACCCAGAAAGGTTAAGTGATGTCCTCAAGATCCCAGAGCCTGCTCATTAGAGAAAGCTGGGATTGGTTTAACCAAAAATGACTGTGGCCCAATTTGGGGATTTACCTTCAGATGTTATCACAGAATGTACGTATCAGATGTCAAACTGCGGCCCTGTTGACACTGCATTTTTTTTTTTTAAATAACCTTAAAAGGTGAAATTCCCCATAGGTGGCAATGACAGTGACTCAACAGCATTCCCTGTTGTTAAACACGTCCGCCTGAACCTGCCCAATCTCTCTTGAGTTACTCCACACTACAGTTTAGGCAAAAATAAATAGCAACATGACAACAACAAAAGAGCCACCACAACGCCCCCTCCCCCACAAAAAAAAATTAAAAATTTTTAAATTAAATGTGGTCACTACAGTGTTTTAAAATTGTCCTAGATGGGAGTATCTCACTTCTCTTACTTAGGCTCTTTTGGGCATTAAAACTGTAAACTGGGGTTTTTCTCCTTGTCGTTGTTTTCCCTCTATTATTGGTGTACCTGAAATTTTTTAACTGTAAAATAACCCATTTAAAAAGCTGTAGTGAAGACCCTTACCATGAGGCTTACCCTCTGAACGAAGTTTTCACGGTGTGGCACCATGTCGTTGACTGTGGCTGCAGTGTCGCGAAGCCCATCTCTAGAACTGACTTTCGATTTTTCCCCAAAGTCACAATGTCCTTGAAAGGTGAACGTTTTGAATCATTTCAGGACATCGAGGCGGCCACGACAGCGCAACTAAGGACACTCGTGAAAGAGGACGTTTAGAACGTGGCAGGAATGACGGGATGAGTGTGCTTGAAGTGAGGGGGAGTCATGGCGACGTGTCTTTTACTGTAACGGAGCTTTTAAATGTGAACATTCACTGTAGTTTTTGATCACGCCTTGTAAGCAGAATCATCCAGTGTCTTTCTGTGACCGCCTTACACATCTCACTTAGCTAGTGTCCTCCAGGTTATTCAGCCAGGGTTTCTTTTTATGGCTGACTAGTGTCCCGTTGTGTGTGTGCGCCACGATTTCTTTACCCATTCACCCTTGGAAGGACATTTAGGTTTCACATCTTGGTTGTTACAAGTGGTGATGCATGAACACAGGAGTGCAAATATCACCTCGAGATCTTGATTTCAGTTCTTTGGGTAAATACCCAGAAGTAGTACTGCTGGGTCATAGGGTAGTTCTGTCTTTAATTCTCCGAGGAGCTTCCATGTTTTCCGTGGTGGCCGCACCATTTTGCGTTCCCGCCAACAGTGTTTCTCCACATCCTTGCTAACACTTGGTATTTTCTGTAGCCATCCTGACAAAACACAGTGACATCTCATTGTGGTTTTGATGTGCATTTCCTTGATGATTAGTGATGCTGAACATGTTTTCATATACCTGTTGGCCATCTGTATTCATTGGTGACATGTCTATTCAAGTCCTTAGCTGATTTTTAAATGGGATTATTAATTGTATGCTATTGCATTGTGGGAGCTTGGGGCTGTCAGAGTAAGTCACCATAAAAGTAAAGGACCCGTATAAAACAAAGTGGAAACAGAATTCAGTGTCTCACTTTCATTGAGTCATGGAAGAGGCAGTAGGAAACCTCTGGGTTATAAGTAGAGGGGTAAGTCAGGGCCACTTAGAGAAAGGAAATCGATTCCTTAGGACAGAAAAAGTAGAAAATCAGGATAGATGAACATACTAGAAAAGACTGTTAAGGGGCGGGAATGAGGGACACAGGAAGGTGTAAGCACCCCCTTCTCCGTGTTCCCTTCGCCCCCTTCACAACTGAGTTACGTGGTGGGCTGCACTTCTAGACTGTACTTTCCTTGAAGGTAAGATTATTGCTGCACCCAGTAAGTGTCTGATAAGTGTGTTTAAGAAACAGATGTACATGGCGGATGGGCTGAGGGAGAAACGAAACATCCATGGACACAGTTGTTGGAAGGTTGAGACAAAAAGCTTTGCCAGTCAGTATTTTTTATTTTTATCTTTTTCTTATGGAAGAACTTTAAACATACTCAGAAGTAGAGAGAATGGCAGATTGAATCCCTTTTTACCAACCAGCCTTAACAATGATCAACATATGGCCAATCTTGCTTCATTTATCTGACTCCTCCATTGGATTATTTTAAACAAAGCCCAGATGTCATACTACTTCATCTATGAATACATCCATATGTATCTTTAAAACAATAAAGAGACTTGCCTTTTTTAAAAAATACAAGCACAACACTCTCAGCACACCAGGAAACAGCACAGTAATTCTTTACTGTCATCTAATATCTGATCACTATTCAAATTTCCCTGACAGTCTCGTGAATTTTTTGTCTCCCTGGTGTGTCAGAATCAGAGTTCCAAAAGAGACTGCACATGCACTTATTTATTTATTAATTTATTTATTTTTTGTAGTATGTGGGTAGCTCCCTGGCCGGGAATCGAACCCAGGCCGCAGCGTTGACAGCGCCAGCGCCGAAGCCTTAAGCCACTACACCACCAGGGAACGCCCTGCACGTGCATTTAGTTGATAAACCTCCCAGCCCTCTTTTAATCTACAGGTTCACCTTTTATTTTTTTTTTCTTGAAATTTATTTATTGAAGAAGCCGGATCCTTTGCCTATGGAATTTCCCACAGCGTAAATTTTTACCCGTTGTGTCTCCATGATGTAGTTTACGTTGTTTTCGTCTCCCTTATATTTCCTATAAACTGGTAATTGGAGTCGGAGCTTTGACCAGATATGCCGTTTTATGGCAGGAAGGCTTCAGAGGTGGGGTATGTACTTTCTGTTGCAAAGCGTCAGTGGGCACATAGCACCTTGTTTCCCCTCTCTGTGGGGTGACGTTTGACCAGTGAGCCCAGATGCTGTCAGTGTGATCCAATCATTATAAACTTGTCCATCTGCTTTTGGCATAACGGTTTTAGCTCCATTGATTATTATTGTCTGCAAAAATCGGTGGTTGGCAAACTTTTCCTGTAAAGGGCCAGATCGTGAATATATTTTCAGCTTTGCAGGCCATGTGGTCTCTGTCACTGGTGCAAAGGCGCCCTCAGGCAATAGTTAAAGAGCGCACGTGGCAGTGCCCCTACAGAACTTTATTTACAAGATCGGATCTGGCCCCCTGGCCAGTATTTGCCAACTCCTGACCTACATCAATTATTTCATTAGGGGCTGCAAAATAATGTAATTCTATCACCCTTTGTTTGTCAAAAGGCATCTATACAGAAGAATGTTGCCTTATTAATTATGTGGCTACTGTAAGACTCCTTGTAAATGAACGGTAGGACAAATGCTTGAGTTTTTCCCTTTGTTTATTATGATCCATTTTCAGAATAAGGAGTTGGCTTCCTAGCATCTTCCAAAGATGATCAGTTTGTTTTAAAAGTATCATCATGAAAGTATGGATTTTTAACATACTGGATGTTTTCATTTCCTAGGTGCCCTGTAGGTACACAGGAGGGACCTATGGCTGGTGTCTGTTAACAGTCACTCTGCAGCTGTGTGGCACTGAGGCATTGCCAGCCCCGTGGCAGAATGTCTCAGCTGTGGTTGTAAAATAAATCAGTGGTCTCTGTCTGCAGCTCTAAAATGTGCGATGCTCCGGTTTTCATTTTATTAGGTAAGAAAAACATTTAACGTTTTTTCAAATTCAGAAATTAGATTCTTTGTCACAGTTTCACGTAATATTTTTATCTGTGTTAACACACTTGTTTTTCTATCAGGACTAGCTCGCTGTTGTTAAACAAAATTGACATTAAAATATTTGTAATGCAATATTATTTCGTTAGCCTACAAGCTGCAATTTGATTTGGGTTTTTTCCTTAGTGCCAAGTGGAAAAAATAGGGACATATTTAAAGAACTCAAATTGAATATTATCGTGCGTATGTAGATGCCCTCTCCCGACTGGCCGTGTGTATTTGACCGCTCTAATGAACTTCCTTACCTCTTCCCTCGGTTATCGTAGCGGTTCAAGGGCATCGTCTGCATCTCCTCTCTGCTGCAGCCAAACCTTCACCCTAAACCCACTGTAGTCTTCCTTCCCCTTAGATGTCCATGGTCACCTCGCGCTCTGCTAAGTTCCTGTCATTGACCTACTTGCTGCTTTGGATGCCTCCGTGTCACCCTTTCTTTCCTGGGATTTCAGGGTGACATCTTTTTTTCTCATCCTCTCGATTCCCTTTCCCTCCCTCTTTCCCCAGCCCTGAACAATGTTCCTGAGTCTTGTTTTTTGTGGCTCCTCAGCATTTCCCACTTTTCTTAAGTTTCTCTAACATCCTTGGGAAGCCCATAGTCCGCCAGTCCTGTGTTCACGATTCCAAGTGACTCCCCGCATGCGGGTGACGTTAGAACTCTGTCTCTGTTGCTGAGATCTGACGTTTCTATATTTACTGCCAAGGGTAAGATGTTTCACCTTGGACAGTTTTTCCTAACAACTGAAAATAAAATCTAAGAGAAGAGAGCACATCATGTTCTTGAGGAACCTTTGAACTGTTTTCATGTCGCTCACGGACCCCCTGGTTGCTAGCTGGCTGACGAAAAGGTTTTGAAGAGGGGCTGAAAGCCTTTTCAAAGTTGTCTTCTATTTTTGTCTTCGGCTTTGACCCGGCATCTGCCGGGGGCCCTTTGCTTTAGACTACTCTGTGACATTCTTTCCCATATTTTGTCCCACTGCAAATGTCCCTTTCTTCACATGCATATTTTCCAGGCTGATTCTGACCATCGGCAGGGATCCCAGCAACTGAGCTCTTCTTCTCCCACCGGTAAAGAGAGGGGGGCTTTTTTCCATGATGTAAAGGCTTCCCCAAACCCCTTATTTTCTGGGCGGATGAAGATGGTAGCTGTGTTCTCCTGGGTTTGCCTTGGGAGCTGGGAGTGTTTCGGACGCCTGTCACACCACACGATCACTTCACCTGGATATGCAATAAGTACGGAATTATCTTTCCCAACAGTGTGCTGCTTTTTTAATATAAATATCATTTTATTTCATCGAAGAATATGGCAGCTTTTTGCTTTCTCTACATCTTCACCATTGAGGCCACTGTGTCAATCAACAGGGCCATCCTCTGTAGCCGCGTGGCACCGTGCACATGAAGCTTGAGCCTGAAAGGCCTGTGGAGAAAAGCCACTCAGGGCAAAGAGACGCAGCGAGATCTCATCTGTGTGTCTTTTTGCAACTTTTGGCTGTTGCCAAGAAGATGGTGTGTGGTGGGGCAAGGCTAGAAGCAAGGAGGCCAGTCAGGGGGCAGATTTATGACGGACAAGGTCAAAGACGGGGTGAGGTTGGAAAACTGGAGACAGACTTTGGGGGTGGAATTGACTTGGTTGGAGGTGAGCGGAGTGAGGGGGGGGGCGGGGAATCAAAGAGGACCCCTACTTTTTGGTCTGAAAAACAGAGAAGACGGCGGTGCCCTTTATTATGGTGGGGAAACTGTGTTGGGTGGGGGTGAGCGGGGAGGACTAAGACTCGTCTCAGACTTGACTTAAATTTGGAATTTTGTTTGTAATGTTGGGGATGCTGAGAGGAAGGTGCCCGAGGCCGAGTCAGGGTTTAAGCAAAGGTTGTTCAGGGCATCGGGGTGCAGGCGGGCTGAGGCCGGTTTCCCGGGGGGCACGGAAGGCATCCCGCAGAAGAGACTCCGCCCTGCACGTGTGTCTGTCTCCGCGGTCCTGCTGTTCCCAGAAAGGCGTTGCTTGTCTCCGGAGGCCACGAAGCGGCCAGGTTCCCAGGGGTGGGGGGCCAGGGGGCGCTTAGCGTAAGACTACAAGTGGGGGTGCCCAGGAGGCCGTCAGAACCGAGAGGAGAAGGCACGAGCTCAGACACAAGGCTGGGGGAGTTGGCAGGCAGTGTGTAAAGCCGTTGGCGTCGGTGAGACAACCCAAAGGAGACAGTGCAGACAGAGGTTAACAGCGGCCCGAGACCCCGGGCCCGGGTGTTCCAGCGTTTAGAGAGCCGATAGCACAAGGGCTGGCAGAGGACACTGAGAAGGAGCAGTCAGGAGCAGAGCTGGGCACGTGTGGCATCACAGACGCCATGAGAAGACAGGGTGCCAGGAGGGAGGGCGTGGCCACTGGGCAGAAAATCCTTGAGCGCTGAAAGGAGGTGAGGGCAAAGGGGGGTGCATCTACCTTTATAATCAGCTGCTGCCTTCAGATATCTCATCTTGTGTGTCTTCGCCTGCCCAGCATCTGGCACATAGCCCTGCCCACAATAGGCACTAAGTGATGGTTAAGTAGAAGAGATAGTGTCAGAAGGAGGCTACATTGTGAGTATATTTAGAATTAAAATTCAACCATTGCTCTTTTAAGTGAGTTTCTATCGCAGTTAAAGACGACTTTCCTATCAATTACTACTATATTGAAAGTCTGTGATTTTTGGTTGCGGCTTCGGGTATATAATTGTGCATTTTTTAAACCAGTATGTGTATTACCTCTGTCCCCCAAAAGAGAGGTGGCTACATTGGTTTGGAAGAAGAGGGAACATTTGAGTGAGTGTGTGTGTGTGTGTGTGTGTGAGTGGTGTCGGTTTTATTTACTGGAATTGGCATTAAAATAATTAACCTACCTCTACCTAAGTTTGAAATTGTGGAAATGGTGCCAAGCACCTGTTAATTTCTGTAGACATTTTATTTTTTTTTATTGAAACTTTTGTTAAACTTTGGGCAAGAGACATGATGGAGGAAGAATTAACAGCAAAGAGACTTGTCTATGAGAAGGGACTCAGTAACTTTTAATCATGTAACTTACAGCCTGTATTTCTAATAATCCTTGATCTAAAATTATATCTTGCCCCTTCCAAGTAAAGAGGAAGGCACCAAGCAAACAATATAAACTTATACAAGACTTACACATTATCTGTTAGTGTCGCATCGAGATAGAATAACCTCAGAGTAAGCAGGAAAAAATTAATGAAACTTCCCTTTCAACTCATCAGGTACTGGAAATTATTACTATTTGCAAAACGGGTAATTATGTACTTGGTTTGTACTCTGTCTATGGACAAAACAACAACAACAACAACAACAATCTGTGTTTATATCTAGTACAGTTTGGAATGCTGAAGTACTTGAAAATTATCGGGGGTGCATTATTTCTAGATTTCTAATAGCATCCGTAGAGTGCATATTTATACAAAATGTTCACACTCACATGATTTCCTTGAGTCCTCACAACAGCCTGGTGAGGCAGGTGTACTTCTTATCCAAGGTCACGGGACCATAGGTGTCAGAGCCCAGTCTAGTCTCTGATCCCAGGTCCCAGACTGCCTGCACGTGATGCTCGTGCTCCTGGCTGCACATCCAGGGGCCTGAGGTTGCAGACGTGGATACCTGAGCATAGGGGCAGGGGTACCTGCTCTTCCTCCCTTGTTGCTGGACACTCATTGGTTTCCAACCGCTGCAAACAGTGCATGCCAGATCCCTCCGCCATATGTATGAATAGTGGCCTGTCATCCAAAATCAACAGCCTAGAATTCTAGGCCGTTAACTAGCTGTATTCTAATAAGTAGATTGTGATGCCCCATCAAATGAAATGACTTGGTTTTGGAGGAGCAGTAAAGTAAGAGGTTTAACCTTCGAGGGATGTTTTCTGGAAGGTGCTCCATATGCTGCCAAGCAACCATTAAGGGTTATTGGTATGACAGGGTAAATGCATTTAGAGTCAGGTGTTGGTCCTTTAAGAATAGTGCTTGGTACGAGCTGATCCTTTTCTTTTAGGGTTTTCTAAGGTAGAGCCTTTTATTATAGCAAGAAGGATTGTTTCCAATGAAAAGGCATAATAAAAACCTCAATCCTGAGACTATCACACTTTACAAAAGTACAAATATTGTTAATGCTTCCTAAGGGAGCACTAAGGTAATTGGGACTGAGACCAGCCTATTATTGGTGATTAGTAATTATTAATGGTAATGTGAGTCTTCAACACTTACCTGGAAGCCAGTTGACAAATCTCTAGATGGAAAAACTGGACTTCTTTGACGGTGATGCCACACATGTGGTTTAAACTCCATTGGAGCAATGTCACCAGTACTCAGATGTGGAGCACAGGGCTTTGTGAATGAGCTTTGGCACTGGAGCGATGATAAGCATGTGCCATTTGGGAGCAGCCGAGCTTAAAAACCCATGTCCTGTCCTGATTGTTCCCAGAGAAGAATGGCGCTGCAAGTGCCAGAATCTCTCATGGGCTTTTTTTCGGGGGTGGTGGTTAGAGTTATTAGTCGAAGCACCTAGGATGTCATAAAAACTGATGATCAAGAAATGAAAATGTTTGAAGAGTGATGTTCCATTCTGCGCACAAAATAATGAAAGAAAGAAGCAATTCTTCAGCAGCATCTCTAAAACCAGGAACCGTAGATAACGCAGATGACAGTTCCTTAATGTGCGTCCGTTTTTTGTTAGAGAGCCCTTTAAAATATATTATCCTGTCACGTAGAGAGCAGTGCACGCAATGTTTGTTTTTCAGAATGGGAGGAGGGTCCAGGAAATGAGAATTGAAACTTGGCAGTTGTTGCTGTTTCGTAAGGGGAAAATTTAACCTGCCTTGTTAATGCCACATTCAAATGGTTGATGGACACTCTGAGCGTGATGCAGGCTCAAGGAAACCTGTGCGAGAAACGCTCTGAAGAAACTAAACTCACTTTCAGACGTGTAACATTGATTTATGTGGACAGTGGAATGATACACAGGCGAGAGCCCCGGACAAGGAAAAGCAGGATTACAGTGACAGCTTAGTATTTGAACTCCCTTTGTCCTGACTTCTCATGTAATCTTGGAAAAAATGGTTACCTTCCATGGGCATTTGCACATGTATTAAACGGGAATTATGGTGTCCTTCACTATTGTGAAGGTCATGCAGTGTTTCTAAAAATTTTGAACTCCTTAGAGAAACTCTCTTAATTAACAAACATTATTATGATAGAAGTGATGAAAGTTTATAGACAGAAGAATGTACAGAAACTGTATTTTGACCAAGAATTTTCTAACACCAACAGCTAGAGGGTTTGGCGCTTCCAAGGATGTAAAGAAGTCTTCTAGGTGAGAATGATAGCCGTTGATAAATGGAGAAGCTGATTTCTTTGGACAGAGATGAGCTTTGGATTAATTTGGGATGGCAAAGTTTATCTTGATGTGTTGGTTATCTATTATTACAAAACAAACTGCCTCACAGCTCAGTGACTTAGAACAACAGCCATTTTCTTTGCTCATGGTTCTATGGATCAGCATTTTCTGCTGGGCTCAGCAGGGATGGTTCTCTTGCTGGTCTCTCTTGGGATCACTCATTCAAACGGTTGTAATCACTTGGTGGCTCAACGGAGGCTGGTTGGTCTATGATGGTCTCACTCACGTGACTGGTGTTTGTCTGGGCTTCTCTCTCCCTCCCTCCCTCCCTCCCTCTCTCTGCCATTTCTAATCTTCAGGGTGGCTAGCCTGGACTTCTTCACACAGGCTCCAAAGAGGGCAGGGGCAGAAGCTACAAGGCACCCTGAAGTGAGAGTTCAGACCTTCAGAGTCACTTCCACTTTATTTTCTTGGTCAAAACAAGTCACAAGTCTAGTCTCAATGTAAGGGCTGGGGAAGCAGATTGCCCCACCCGTGGATGGGATGAATGGAAGGTCACATTTCAAAGGCTGCACAGGACTGTGGAGAATTAGTGTAGCCATTTGCAAATAATCTACCACATATGATAGGGGAGGAGCAAAGGATATTTAGGTCAAATGGTCTACTACGAAATTTAAAATTGAAATAGAAGTCTCAGCCTGAACTGTGGTATTTTGTTGTGTTCTGTTCTATTTTTAAAGCAGGGTAGGAATGGGTGGGTGGGGAGAGGGAGGGGTTTGACAGCACTGTGGCCTTGGTCCCCCTAACTTTTGTGTGAAATAATATACTACATTTTCTGATAGTTAAAAAAATGTATTAGGAGAGTTATGTCATGAAAACCTGGGGTAGAAGACCCCAAACAGCCTAAGACATAAGCAGCAGAGACACAATCTAAGTTTTACAAAGTATATATGAATGTTTTTGAAATAGAAAAATATAAAGAATTCTTATCTAATGGCTTTTATTGTATAACTGGCATGCTAATATCACTCTCTGGATTAAAATGTAGAACTTGAAAGGTATTATTTAGGAAAGATAGCTAAGGGAAAAGTAAAGGGATTCTTATACCCTTGAATGTCAAGTTTATGGATTTTGGGGGTTAGTTTTCTGTAAGAAGGAAAACAAGAATGTGCAGAAGTGAGAATTTTAAAAAATGGATTTCAAAAATAGTTAATGAACTTAGGGATGAGTATCAGTTTGATGCACATCTTTTCGTAATAGTCACTGAACATGATTAGAACTGCCAGTGTTCTCTCCAAATCAAACCTCTATCATAAATTCCCGCATTTTCCATCTGGATAAATAGTTGGAAAAGAATCCGGAAATTGTAGTGGGTAAGGATTCTGGGACACAGTGAGGTGAAGTGGCTCAGTGTCCTGCCATTCTCAGTTCCTCTGTCTGCCTCTGCTGACCCAAGCCTGTCCTGGAGCCAGCAGAGCCCTGTGTGCAGGGGGAACCCTGAGCTCTGCGGATACTGAGGGTGAAAGGGAGCAGCTGGAGGCATTCTTCCTGGGCTGGGCTGGCACTGGAACTGGCATCTGATCGGCCCTGCGGGAGGACCAGAATGCATTGGATGCCATAAGGAGCTTGACCTACAGAGGTTGGGGGACTCCTGGGAGGAAAATTGAAAATGCCCTTCCCTGATTGTATGTGCGTGAGTGTGTGTGTGTGTGTGTGTGTCCACTCCATAATATAGGGGTTCCCAACCCCTAGGCCATGGACCAGTACCCACCTGTGGCCTGTTAGGAGCTGGGCCGCACAGCAGGAGGTGGGTGGCGGGTGAGCAAGCAAAGCTTCATCTGTACTTGCAGCCACTCCCCATCGCTCACATGACCGCCTGAGTCCCGCCTCCTGTCACATCGGTGGCTGTGTTAGATTCTCACAGGAGCGTGAACCCTACTGTGAACTGCATGCGAGGGATCTAGATTGTGTGCTCCTGATAATCTGAGGTGGAGTTAGCACCAGGGAGCGCTGCAAATACAGATTAACATTAGCAGAGAGGTCTGACTGCACAGAGACTCGTATCACTTGCTTGCAGACTCGTATCATAAACCTACCAGTGAGTGGCAAGTGACAATTAAGCTGCAGCTGGCGGCAGGCTTTAAGTCAGAATCCGGCACTAATTCTGCATTATGGTGAGTCGTGTAATTATTTCGTTATATATTACAGTGTAATCATACTAGAAAGAAAGTGCACCATAAGTGTAATGCACTTGAGTCATCCTGAAACCCTCTCCACCCCCATCCATGGAAAAATTGTCTTCCATGAAAATGGTCCCTGGTGACAGAAAGGTTGGGGACTGCTGCTATAGGAGACCAAGGAGAACGTGAACTCTTAGGCTGAGTCCTCACTGACTTGGAGGCTGGAGCGGAAAGTCTCCCTCCTGGTGCCTCCAAGGGCCCTCCCTCCGGCCTGCTGTCACCCCGCGAGATCCCAGCTGCAGAGACCCCTGTGCTCCCACCACTCACAGAACTGTAGTCACTTAACCCCAGTGATGAAACAAAGAGAGATCATGGCACCACAGCCAACGAGAAGACATTCCGTGAGGACACAGACATGGTGGATGCGATAGAGCGGCAGCTGGAGACCGGTGACAACCTGACAAAAATAGTAAGGTACATAGGGGACTTAAATGTCACACACAGCGACTTCTGGTGACGAAGTGTGTGATTTTCCGATCAAAGATTTCAGTAAATGAATTGAAGGAGTTGATGATCGTTCTTGGGACTTGAATTAGTAGCTTGGTCATTAGGGGGACAGAGCACTCATGATACTGGTTGCCATTAGAAGTACTATCTGTGTGACCCAGGAATTGCACTCCTTGTTCTCTTTTTAAAAAGATTTTGATTTATTTGTTTGTCTGTTTGGTAGTTTATTTATTGATTGTTAGTTCCAGGTGTACAAAACAACATAATGGTTACGAAGTGATAACCGCACGCGTACTGCCGGTCGGACCGCGCACGCAGCTGTGACGTACGGTACCGGTGACCACGCTCCCTGCACTTTGCATCACGTGACCCGCACCTGACGAGGACGTGTATTCCGAGGTTGTGTTCTGCAGCAACGTTTGGGGGAAAGTGGAGATCAATGAATGCTTACAGGAAAGGAATTGTTGGCTCCATAACAACACAGCCAAATGGTGAAATGCTTAGCAGCTGTTGCGCAAGGAATTCAGTTGGATTGAGAGATTTTCATGAGCCATTATTGAACGAGAAAAGCAGGAAGCAGAAAACTTGGTATAATAGAGTATTAGAAAAGAACATTGGAAAAAAAAAAAAAAAAGAAAAGAACATTGGAAAAAGTGTGCTTCTGTGTGTCCTTGCAATTAATTATATGTACGTGGATAAATGTATGTACATGGAAATACATATGGACGTGACAACGAGAAATTAACCAGATCAAAAAGAACAGACACACACATGGAGACCACTAATAAATAAACAACAATACGTATGACAACTTTTGTATATTAATATATATGTAAATTTGTCTGTGTGGGCGTATGTATGCATGTGTGCAAAGGAAAACTTAGACGTAAAGAATTCCTCTTGGCTCTGGCTTGTTTGTTCCATTTTTCATGGATAATTTCTGGAGTGCTGGACTCCGTAGGAACCCAGCCCAACAGCACAATGAATTCTCAAAGGTGGCTTGGTAATTGCATCACGACTCTGAGTTGTCAGTAGCAGAAATACTACAACAACAACAACAACAACAACAAAACTTAGCATAAGCTGAGACGGGGATTTGTGGGTCACGAACGCCTTCGCATGCAATTAGATCCAGGACCCAGGTGACTCTGGTCAGGTGTCTGCCTTCCGCTGCTGCCCGTGTCCCTGCCTCCTGCTTTCCTTGACTTCTCTTTTACTTTGGGCTTTCTTGTCTCTCATTTAGGCTGACCGATGTGCCATCTGAAATGGGACAGAACTGCTGTTTCCTGTCCCGTATGAAACAGGACGTCCGGTCAGCCTATTCTATTCTCCCTCTGGATGGCATAGCACTTCCTTGACACACCTTTTCCCCTGGTTCTGTGCTCCCTTCCCCGGCGTCTGGCATCTTCCATCTTCCCATAAAACAAGTCCTAGGAAGGAGCTCTGACAGGCCTGGTTTGAGTCACATGTCCATTGATCCCTGTGAGCAGAGCCATAGCAGAGAACTGTCACAAATCCATACCTGTGGCGCGGAGGGAGGCCCAGGACTGCGGTTAGGGCACAGAGCGCCGCCACCGTCTTGTCATTTTAGTGAGTGGGGAACTCTCCCGGAGAAGCAGGCACAGTTGGGAAGGGAGCAGTGTGGTCGAAAGCAGAAAACAAGAGTCTAGGCAGACAGGACAGCACACGTTGACTGGAGGCACTTCGCTCCAACACACTGTGCAAGCCAGTGTCCGGGGACCTGAACAGTGCAGGCGGTGGCTTGGAGCCAAACAGTAAGCCCTACGCGTTCAGGCCAGTGAAAAGAGTCATTCGTCCAGGAGCTTAAGTTGATTCATGAGAATTAGAGAAGGTAATTATCTATTTGTAAATTCTCACCCCAGATGACTTATAAAAGAATTAAAGACATAAGCGATTAATAAGGAGTATTAGCTTCCCATATTGAATATGCGAGATATTTTTCTAGGAAAAGAAAACCTTTTGTATTTACTTTTCCCAGCTTTATTGAGATGTAATTGGCATATAACATAATGTACGTTTAAGGTGTACAACATGGTGATTTGATTCACGTAAATACTGCGAAAGGGTTACCACTGTAAGATGAGTTCACCTCACATAATTACACGTGTTTACTTTTAAGGCAGATTCTTGCCCCTGTACCTGGTGAGACATACGTGCCTTTAGCAGTTGTTCTCATCAGGGAATGTTCCAGACTTGTTCATTTTGAAGATTTCATTCATTTCAATACTGATTTTTAGTAATGCCCGGATATTTAGGTGATAAGTAAATGGCTGACATTTTAATTTTTGTGAAAAAACTTGGTGAGGATACAGATCACAAAAAATGGTAAGTTGATCCAAAATACCCACTGACAGACCAATGTGGGCTATTATGATAAAAGCTGAAGTATTTATTTAGCTGCGGATGTTTCTTTTACCTTTTTACTGTGAGGGATGACACGGGTACAGAAGACGTCCTGCCTGATGCTGGTGCGCCGAAGTGAGCACTTACTGCACCACTCGGGTCAAGAAAGAGAAGGTTGTCAGCCTCCCAACAGCCCAGTGCCTGCTGTCCCCCAACACTCAGCACCCTCAAAGGCATCTGTTGTCCTTTTACACTAATTACTTCCTGGCCTTTCTTTTTAGTTGTACCACCTACACTTGCATGCCCACTACTGCTGAGCTTTGCCTGTTTTGTTGAAATGGAATACACAGTATGTGCTCTTTGGGGTCTGACTTCTTTCACTCAGCGTTAACATTGTTGTCCAGAATTATGGAGTTGGAGGCAGGGTTAGGAACGGGCTGGAATGCATATGTGTTCGAGGACCAAATAACAACTCCAACTAATCGTAACCCTCTCGAGTTAGAGATTTTAGATTAGTACTCGAGTTCTTTGAGGGACCTTGGAGTCCTAAGGAGACAGATGAAGTATTTTTTGAGAAGTCTAGTGGTTGGCACCCCAACTTCCCGGGAAGAACAATCACCGTGCTGTTTTGTACCATTCCAGGAAGGAGCGCCGTGCTGGCTGCCCGTCCAGCGACGCTCCCAGAGCCCAAGGCCGTCGGTCAGCCAGTCCTGCCCAGAAGCGCCGCTCTCGGAGGCAGGACTGGATGAAGTGTTTCAAGGCGGTGGAGCGCATTTGCTAGAATCGTTAGGACTAAAGTAGGTATCTTTTTTATCGTGTATTTGAACGTTCAGCATTTTCTTTGTGTCTCACCAAGAAGCCCCTCCCTGAATTTCTATAAATAGGAGCATTGTGATCACATCACATTATAGTGTAATAGAGTCAAAGGTCTGATAGAGTGTCTCTGTGAAAAAGCAAAGCGTTGTTTCAAATAGTCACTCACCGTTGCCCGAGCAGATAACGTGTGCTCGCTGAGTTACAAGCTAGGAGTGTGGCAGGCCCGGGACAGGGTGTTCATGCGACCCTTCTGACGGTTACACGCTTGGCCCGGGCAGTAGTAATGCGGTCAGTTGATTGCGAACAACTGACAATCTAATGGATTCGCACGTCCACGTGAGCCTTTTGTCATTTTCATTTTCCAGTTTTATTGAGATGTAATTGGCACACAGCACTGTGTAAACTTAAGGTGCACAGTGCAGGGACTTGATGTAAGTATATTGTGATTAACAAGGGAAGATTACTTCACCTCGGTCATCCCATGTAGATACAAAAGAGGGGAAGGTAAATGTTTTGTTTTCCCTGATGATGACAACTTGTAGAATTTATTCTCTTAAGTTGCAACTATGAGGGCTGTCCGGAAAATATCCAGCCATGCAATATGAAAAATCGAGACGTTTATAGCTGGATTGTTTCCGGACAGCCCTCGGATACCATGTAACAGTGTTAGGTGTAGTCATCATTGCATCCCTGGTACTTACGTATTTTATCATTGGAAACCTGTAGCTTTTGGTCACTTCCAATTTCCCCTCCCCACACCCTGCATCTCTGGCAACCAAAAATCTAATCTTTAGCTCTCTTCCTGTGTGCGTGTGTGTGTGCGCGCGC
>PVJL010001690.1:203097-242089 GCA_004026885.1 Lyroderma lyra | reverse complement strand
TTGAGTCCCCGGCTTCACACAGGCGCTTCTGCTGGTGTGGCTGATGTGTCCCCTTCAGGGGCAACCGTGCCACCTACAGGCAAGTGTCCTAGCCAAGCGTGAGTGTTCCACAATTCAGGGCTTCATCGTTGTCTTGAAATGCTCTGTACGAAGAGAGGTGACTAGGTTCAAAATGCTAAGACGCCCCTGCATTATAATTGCCAGAAGAAGGAAAGAGATTCTTAAAATGTAATTTTGACCATTGTAAAATTTTGGAGGTGCCAACTCAAAATGTTCTAAACCTTTTTCGAACCACTTACTTGTGAAAGCAAAATTTCTTGGCAACCAGGACTGTTAAGAATGTGAGGCATTCATCATTGAAGCAGGGGTGGCACGTGGCCATGGGCTTGAAGCCTGTCACCAAGGTTACATCCGTGAAAAAAATTTTTCATTCAGATTTTTGGAAAGATTTCTTTCAGATTTCCCGTTAAACATGTTTCCCACCCTTCGTGATTTACTTTCAGTCAGAGGTAGGAAATACGAAGGTGTGGTGACTTTCCCCCCAAGCCCCACCGAGGCTCCCACCCCCTCGTTAACTGCAGTTTGCGTGGAAACGTCACCATTTCGGTAAAAGTGCTTTATGCCTCTTGGGGGTGAGCCCAGGCTGGTCTCCTGGTCTGGAGGCTGGGGTTGTCCTGGTCACCTGGTCACCTCTGGTGCAGAGCCCAGCAAGGCCTGTCCAGGGTGGGCTCTCCGCGACTATGGATTGAACGACGGAAAGAACAAATGAATGAGTGAGTGAAGGGAGGGAGGGAGGGAGGGAGGGAAGAACCCCCACTTCCAAAGAGCGAGGGCCCGTTCCCCCCAGTGACGATGAGGAAGAGGTCTGGCTGCAGCTCGTCAACTGAAATGAGCGACAGCGGCTTCGTCTCTGGACTCTCACTTGCTTCCGGTCCCATGGTCATCCGTTTTGTCGGGGACAGAGGTCACTGACGGCAGGAGTGCGTCCTTCCTGTCTCTCCTCGCGCCCTCCTGGCGGTGTTCGCGGGCCCTTTTAACGGGGTGGCCCTTCCAGGGCTGGCCCCTCTCTCCCCGCTGCTCGGGTGCCCTGCCGCTGGCTTCAAAGGCGGCGCCTTTCAGGGGAGCAGACAGGGCTCAGCTGTCCGAGCCGCGAGTGGTTATGAACTTGGCCAGGGACACCAGACAAACGCAAGCAGCTCTGATTCCCGTGCTCGGGGCTGGTCAATGCACCCGGCTTTGAAGCCCCAGCTGGGGCATCTGCACGGCTTTCTGGGGAGCAGGGCTCAGGGAGGAGGACAGAGGGCCGAGTCTCGAGCAGAGGACGAGGGGACAGCACCCTCAGGCGAGATTCCAGTGTCGTGGGGGTTTCGGCATTCCTTTGGGGACCTCTGAGCCTTTGGATGAAAAATTCTGGGATGCCACCTGCCTTGATGGCACTCTTGGGAGTTGGAAAAGGCTTGCCCTTTGGGCGTCATGTGCCCTCAGGCCCATGGCTGGCCAGTGGGTGGCACCCTCGTGTGACAGTACCAGTTCCAGGGGAGAGCTCAGGTGGCCAGTGGAGAAGTCTGGAATGCAGGCTGGGACAGGCTACGCCGGACCGTGATGTTCACGCCACTGGGTTTGGCCTCATCCTGGGCCTGAGGGGAGGACCAAGAATTTTCAGTCACGTGAGGTGCACCCCAAAACCTAGACCTGAGGAAAATCTGGTCTCCCACCTAATGCACGTACCATATATAAGGCGCACCCATGCTTTTGCCCCAAACTTTCAAAGGAAAAAAAATCTTTCATTTTAATTTTTTAATTCAAAAATTTACTTATTTATATTTAGGGACTTGTTTTTTTGCACTATAAAGGAATTTCAGCATTTATTTTTTAACATATGGCACAAGAAATTTTATGTAACAAATAATTACAAAACACAAGAACAGATGCAAGGTGCGAAAATTTTATGTATAAGATATTTTTAATATTAAAAAACCCTGATTATTGTATTCCAGGGTATTATTTTGCATACAGATATCGCTACTGATATCTAGAGTTGCACTTTTAGCTTGTGAGCAAAACAAAAGAATTGAAAACATTCATACAGGTACGGAATTAGTACTACTCGTGTATAATGAGCACTGTTATTTTTCCCTCACAAACTGGGGTAAAAAAGTGCACATTATATACGGCGAAATACGGTAATTAATGGGTTTGGACCTGTGGCCACAGAACCTTCAACACAGCTCCTCTGGAGGAGACGTCTGTGCCTGTGTCCAGGGTCCCCGTCCCTCTCCCTGAAAGCCGCGGCCTTGGCACTGCTTGGCGCACCGGCGTGCACTGGAGGTGAGTATGTGACTCCCAGGGCTAGGTGACACGAGGCTGTGCAGCTCCCACCTGCTTCTTGGAACCGTTGCTCTGGGAGGAACTGAGCTGCCAGGTAAGAAGTTCGGCTACCCTGAGGGGGTGGGGGTGCCTGGGGTGTCAGTTCTGGGGTGTCGGCCCCGGCCGAGGCCAGCCTTTGAGTCAGCTCAGCCTGGGCACCTGACACGTGAGTGAAGGAAAGTCCAGAGGGTGCCAGCCCGCAGCCATGCCCGTGTCCCAGCTGGGGCCCCAGGCAGCGGGGAGTTGAGACCAGTGGCCCACAGCGTGCCTCCTCTGAATTTGTGACTCACAGAAGAGGCAGATGGTCATTTTATGCCACCAAGCTTGGGGTAGTTTGTTAGGTGGTGACGGTAATGGGAACATTATCAGTGATCTGAGCAAGCCAGAGCTCGTGACGGCGGACACTGTCACGTGGGCCTGCAGTAACATCTGAGAGTGGGGCCCGGTGAGGGACCTGGGCCAAACCGAGGTGGCTTGTAAACAGAACACCCACCTCATTGCCCTGGAGTGAGCCCTTTGTGACATCTGGATTAAACCAGTGACATCAAGGTAACACACCTTGCTGAAAGAGATTTAGGGACACCCCACACTCCAGTGTCATCTGGGCAATCTCAGGGAGGCCCTGCTGTCGACTGGGACTGCCATTTTCAAGCAGATTCTCACCTGCTATGCTTTGTCCACCTGGAGAAGTGACCTGGTGGCATGTCAGGCGAGAGTACGTGGAAGGGCTGCCCCCGAGGTCACCTCACAGTCCCCGCCGGCCCCTACTCTGTCCAGCAGGGAGGAGCAGGTCCCCACTTCCCTGCCTCTGGTTCCAGTCTCACCCATAGATGCCTCTCTGTGATGATGGTGTCCTGGGCCTGCCAACTCGGGCCAAGGCCCTGCACTAGCGCAGCCCCCAGCTCCCAGGCCTCCAGATGTGTCCCCAGGACCTAGCCAGCATAGTGTCTGTACACAGTAGTTGCTCAGTAAGTATTTGGTGCCTGAATAGGAGGCTTAAAATGACAGAAAATTGCTGTCCCCCATTTCTGAAGGCTCAAAGTCAAAGTGTCTGCAGGGTCGTGCTCCCTCTGACGGCTCTGGGGGTGACTCCTTCCTGTGCTTTTAGCTTCTGGTGGTTGCAGGCAATCTTTGACACTTCTCAGCCATAGATGCGTCACTCCAGTCTTTGCCTGCCTCATCACATGGCTGTCCTGTTCCTCTGTGTCTTCACATGGTGCATGTCTGCCTCTGTATACAATTTGTCCTTTTTGTCAGGACACCAGTCACATTGCATGAAGGCTCACCCTAATGACTTCATCATAACTAATTACACTAGCGGCGACCCTATTTTCAAATAAGGTCACATTCTGAGGTGTTGGGGGTCAGCAAAGTGCTAACAATTCAATCGTATGGAGCGATGCCTTTCAATCCGTAGCAGCTTGGATGACACCAGTCCAGCTTCTGGACTTGTTGATCTGCTCTCAGGGTGCTGATCTGAACCTCTGAGCCAGCAGGATGAGGGTGAGAACCAAGTGTGGGTCAATTCGCCAGGTTACCCACGCCCCTCCACCCCCGGGGACCCATGGGGACCTCAGTGCATCAGCTACCCCATGAGCTTGCTGCGCCATCCAAGACAGCCCCCCTTTCGTTGTCTTTGTGCCTGTCTCTTCCATGTGTCATTGTTTTATTCACTGTCGTCTGCAGGAGGGGCGGGGTCCTTATGCGTCTGATTAACCGTATTCCCAGCCCCCAGCATAACATCTAAATACATACCGGTCGACTGCATGGATGAATGAATGAATGAATGAATGAATGAACAGTGACTTGTTGGAGGGAACAAGGTTTCAGAAAGCTCCCTTTGGATCACTGTGGAGGAGCAGACACCAAAGTCCAGGGGATCAGGGAGGTGGCTGCGGCCATAGGCTGTCACGTAATATTTGCAAGTTGATCTGTGGAGGTTTCGACCCGAAAGCAAAATTGCCGCTGAGCCTTCCAGGCGATGAGACGTCCATGTCCAGAGGTAACAGCGCCCCGGGAGCCGGGGCGGCATGGGTGGGGTCAGCATGCACTGGTCCCCCAGTGAGCCCGGTGGGTGGTAAATATAGAACAACACGAAGGCGGGGACCCCGGCCCCCTCCTTTCCAATTGTGTGATGGTCAAAGCGGGAGGCTTGTTGATTAACCCGCCCCTTTCCAGGCCTGTGTCGTCCACGACACCCTTCCTCTCTGCTCTCCGATGTGGCCAATGTCCCCGGGGCCCAGTGACAGCAGAGTGGAGTACATTCCACACCTGAGCTGCAGTAGGACACTTACTGATTGCTGGATTCCTAGTCCTTGGCACGGGTCTGGGGACACAGACCAGGTTTTCAGCTGATGACGGTAGTAACAGTTAATATTTAATGAGCACCTCCTATGTGCCAGGCACTGTGCTATGAGCTTTACTTCTGTGTTCTCATTTAATTGTCTTAACAACCCTGTGCTATAAGTCCTAATAGTCCCATTTTACAGATGAGAGTGCTGTGGTCCAGGGATGTTAAGTAACTGGCCCCTGGGCACCCTGGGCCACCAGAGACCTAAATGACGTTGGAGAGAAGGGATGTCAGTCTGGACCAGCACAGAGCCTGTCTCCTTGAGCCGGGCTGTTATGGTGAGGAGAAGCCACAAGGCATTTTCTGAGCTCCTGGTATAATCTTCACAGCCATTACGTAAATTGTCATGAAAATCATGTACATTGTGTTCATTAAAAAATAATAATAATTAACCCTGTGTGGGCAGCTGCTTGGAGGACTGGATGGGCTTCTTTCACAGACAGCGACCTCTCTCGGGAGCCTTGTCCCTGAGCCTCATCCATGTGTTTGGACCCCGCGGGCCACGCGCAACCCAGTTCGGAAGCTGGACGGGAGCTGGGTAGCAGGTGAGGCAGCGTTTCCCACCGTGTGATTCTGGGTCCTGGGGGCGTGAGAGAGCATTTTAGAGGCTACACAGAACCATTTGGTTTTCAATCGTCCTGCACTTTTCGTGGTGGACCTTTGGGAAATCTATCTAGCGTATCAAAGCTGTGATTTCACAGACATTATTGTTCAGGGGGAGGCGAGTAAAAGCCGTGAGTCAATTAAAGTGAACTTCACTGAAAATGGGAAGCAAAGAACCACATGAGCGGTGAGGGGACGTGGCGGAATCGCCCGAGATGGGACCTGAGTGACAGACTGGCCTGAGGTCTGGTTTCCAGTTCAGTCAGTGATGTTTTATTGCTTTGGAGCCCTTTGCGTGTGCTGGACACTGGCTCGGTATTTGCACACTGATCAGGTCACTTGTTGCGCACACGTCTGCCTGATGAATCCTTTCAGCCTCATTTGAGGATAAGAAAGCCTAAAGGTCAAGTGACTGTCCAGGACACCGACTCCAAGGTCAGTGTTTGGCTATCAGGACAGCGTGCCTGAGGCTTGGCTAGGCTAGGGGGCCCCCCTGGCTCTGGGGCTGACCTTGGCCCTCAGGGGAAGGGCATTTACTAAACGTCGTGCTGAGCGCTTGCTGGGGTGTTCTGAGGATACCTGCAGGGACAGTCAGACTTTTTTTGTTTTGTTTTGTTTTTCAACATAAAATATATTTTTTCAGTTTGTCAAGGAAATAACACATTTTGCTGTGTATAATGCGTTCCCTTGTATAATATGCACCCAAATTTTTGGCCTAATCTTCCAGGGAGAAAAAGCTTTCATTTTAATTTTTTAATTCAAATTTTTATTTGTTTATATTTAGGCACTTATTTTTTGTATTATAAAGGAATTTTAGCTTTTATTTTTAACATATTATGGTACAAAAAATTTATATAACACTTTGAACTCATAAATAAAAGCATGAATAAAAGCATGAAAAACACATGAATATCGAATTAGTACTACCCATGTATAATGCGCATCCTAACTTTCCCATCACAAAATTTGGGTTTTAAAAAAGTGCGCATTGTACACAGCAAAATATGGTATCTGATCACTCGAACAACCCAGAAAGGAGAAAGAACCAGACACGCATCAGCCCCCGAGACATGGTCGGTGTTCATGACCGCTGGACATTTTGTCCAGGCCCTTCGTCTTGAATTAGGGGGAAACACCTTTTCTCCAGAAAAGCAATGCCCCACTTTCCTGGTACCCCACCAGGTTGCCTCCCAAATGTTCGAGAAATTTGACGGGTCCAAGGAGATGTTCTTCATCTAATGGAATGTTCTGGTTCCTACTCTCCGGCTGCTGGTGTTGCCCCCGCTGGCTGCCTCCCCGCTGGCTGCCTCCCTGCTGGCTGGCCCCCTGGTAGCCAATCTGTCCTCGGCCTGTGTGCCGCGACGCCGCCGACCCTGCCGTCCCAACGCCCTCCGACACGGGGAGTGTCCCAGCGTGCTGGCTCAGAACGAAACCCGCAGTATTTCTGGGAAAAAGATTAGGAACCTAAGACGGAGCAAGTGTCTGGGCATGGGGGCCCACGGCGGGTGAGGCCTCCCCTGCGACGGGCCCTGCGGCTCGCCCCACACTTGACTCGGGACCGGAGGCCCCAGAGGCCACGATGAAAGCCGGAGAGGAGGCGCTGCAGCCTCTTGATTTCAGCCCGCAGCCCGGACAGCTGCGGGGAGCCGGCCCGGCCCCACGGGGAAGGCGGCCATCTGGACGGCGGGGGGCGGGCGCCATTAGCCTCTTCCAAATGCCGCGCTGCCACCAGGTTCTCTGGCTTTGAAGCTGATTCCTGAAGGACCAAACAGTTCGTTTCCTCGAGGGGAAAGGCTGTCAGGGTTACAAGCCCGCGTCCCCGGTGAGGCTGGCTGGCTCTCTCCTTGCCTGGAAACGCCGTTAAGGAGGGGCTTGGTTTCTGTTCTAGCGAGCGTTCCACGGGGTGGGCGCCAGGTGGCCGGAGAACAGGTGGGAGTCGGGACGTAGATGGCCCCAGTTTTGTGTTGTCACCTTTTGATTTTCATGCCAATGTTTTAAGCAATGCAGCTGTGCTCGCTGACGCCTCACACCACGTTCTCAGCCCTGCGGCAGCGCCTGTAGAGCGCGCCTGTCCATGCGCCGCGTCTTTATTGAGCACATACTATGTGCCACGCAGTGGTAGACCCAGTGGGCGCGGCGGGGCCCAGTGAATGAAAGGATGAGCTCTGGACCAGCCTGCCTGGGTCCTGAGTTCAGTCCTGGCTGTGCCCCTCACGCTCCGTGCCCTGTGGACCGAGACGGGCCTTACCTGTAAAACGAAGGTCGTGATAGCGTCTACCTGTGGGGTTCGTGGGAGGGTTCCACGTGATGTCGCAAGTGCGGACAGACGCTTCGTGGTCGCTGAGGAAGTGTGGGCGGGCATCACCCGGTCCCACCCGCATGGTGCTCACCGTCCAGAGGGAACAGAAGGACTGACGCACCTGCACGTGTAACGATGGCCGGCGCCAGAGGACAGCGAGCACCCCATCTAGGTGGGGGCTCAGGAGGGCCGTCCCTGGGAAAGCTGCGTTCCAGCCGAGTCCTGAGGGAAGAGGAGGCGACAGGGCTGTGTGTGAGGGGAGCAGGAAGCCATCTGCCGGAAGGAGCTAGAAGAAGCAGTGTGGCCGGAGCCGGAGACCAGGCGTGAGCAATGGGCTGGAGACGGGGGCCGGGCCTCATTGCCCAGGCGGGGAGTTCAGACTCCCCCACAAGCAGTGGGGGTCCCTGGGCCGGGAAGCGGCGGTGTCCGATTTCTGGGTTTTGATACCCACCTCTGGCTGCCCTGTGGAGAACACACGGCAGGGAATTATGCTGCTTTGCCATTGCCTCACACTCAGCGGCTTAAAGCGGTGCAGATTCATTAGCTAACGGTTCTGGAGGTCGGGAGTCCTGAAATCGAGGGGCTGGCTCGGCCACGATCCTTCTGGAAGCTCCAGGGAGACTCTGTTCTCTGCCTTTTCGAGTTTCTAGAGGCGCCGGCATTCGCTGGTTCCTGGCTGCCTCACCCTGCAGCCTCTGCCACCGAGGTCGCGTCTCCTCTGACTCTGACCTCCTGCCTCTCGTAAGGACCCTGGTGATCACAGTGTCCCCCCACCCCCAGGTAATCCATGTCAAGACCCTGACCCTAATCACAACTGCTAATGTGAGCGTCTGTTGGGAGGCCGCTGTGGTTACGACAGCCGTGGTGGCCTGGGGCCCAGGTGGGGGCTGCAGGTGAGTGGACTTGGGAGACTTACTGGTTGTCCGGGTAGAGGGAAGAAGGGGACATGGAGCAGGGTTCCGGCTTGTCACATGTCCATCTGGAAGGGACATGCTGACTTGAAGTGGTGGGGAAACGCGGTCATGTCATGTGCCCCCCAGGAGGACAAAGCGAGTGTGTGTGAACTGCGCACACCTGCTGGAGAGACCCTGGCGCTCAGGGCCGTGGAGGGCAGCATCCAGCCAGCGGGCTACGTGTTCCCCCTGAAATTAGACCGCAACTTCTCCCTGTGGCTTTCTCTTAGTTGACTGTACCCACGATATGCCCCTCCTCACCAATCCAGGGGCTTAAAAGCATCCGTCTTTCTCTCTCACACCTCTTCCAGGTGGCCAGAGTTTGGCTGAGGTTTGGGGCTTGGTCCCGGCCGTAGGTTGGGTCCAATGGGTCCTCCTGGACCAGTGGGCTGACAGAGCAGTTTCTTACCATGCTAATGGTGGAAGTGTGAGAGCGCAGGCCCCACCACGGAAGCACGTGCTCGGCCTCTGCCTGTGTCATATCTGCTGACATCCCATTCATCAAAGCAAGTCCCACGGGCAAGGCCAAAGTCAAGATTCACGGAAGGTTAGGTACAGGTGTAAATCTATGGAAGTGTGGAGACCTATGACCAATAAACCAGTCTGTCCCCTGTGTGTGAGGCTGACCTCTCCAACCCCAGGTCATATTCCTCTCCCCACCCACCCAACCGCTCAAGTGCTCACTGAGCTCTGACCACAGTGCTTGTTTTTTGAACATACCAAGGTCATTTCCACCTCAGGGCCTTTGCACAAGCTGCTCCTTCTGCCTTGAATGCTCTTCCTCAGATCTTCCTGTGGCTGCTCTGACTCAAACATCAGCTCCAACGCGTGCCTTTGCCAGAACATAAAGTCTAAGACACGGTTCTCCCTCTACCCCGCCACCCAGCTGAATTTTCTTCTCAGTATCCATTACTGTCTCAAATGGTCTTCACATGAATTTGTTTACTTGTTTACTCTTTATCTCCCACCCAAACTGAAGAGTCATGATGGCAGGGATCCTGCTCACCATCGGGTTCCCTGGTTTCTTCTACAATGCTTAATAAATATGCATGGAACAAATTTCAGGGCTGCCAGGGTGGAGCAGAGGAGGGGAGTCTGAAAAGATGACAAGTAAATTGCAAACAGGCCTATTTTAAAATTCTATCCCCAGAGGTACATTTCTTTATCTTGAAAGTCAGAATAACTAAATCTGCTCCTTCATTCAGGCAGGGCGTATCTATTGTACGCCTGCCACAAGGCGGGCTCTGTGCAGGGTGGGCACGCACACACATGCACCCCCTTCTTTGGGAATAGTGACAGAGCCCAGGGTGAGGCCTGTGCGCCCTGTGGCCTGGTTCACAGGGATAGAAACCGGATCTGTGCTAAGCCCGTCAGCTGCCCTCTCCCAATTACCTGGCCCGGAATGGGAGCTTCAGATGCTGCAGTCACTGAGGCCAAGCGGCTCCGATGGTGCCCTCTACGGAGAGGGGCTGTGCTGGGAACGCCTCCTTCAGGCAGGCCTCTGGGCTGCTCTCTACCTCCCGGACTTGTCGTCTGGCTCCTGCCCCTTGGACCCAGGAGCTACTCTGAGAGCTGGTTAGTAGTGTCCTCTTTTAGCGTGTTTAGCCAGAGTCAGGTTCTGTTACCTGCTACCAGAGAGCCTTAAGCCAATACCAACCCATTGGTTTAAGGTTCCGTGCAGGTGAATGATAAAGATATTAGTTACAAACCCTCGAAATGCGGCTGTGGTTAGGAAACACATGCCTCCAGAGATATAACTCGAAAGAGCCTATTTAGACGCATAATCAGGAGATGTTTTGTGTTAATTTAACAGTTACCAGAGCAAAAAAGAAAAATTCTTGAGGCACAGTGGGGGGCAAGATATCATCACTAAAAATCTCTGATAATCTATCTTATAGATGTAATCATACAAAATATTAGCATATTAAACTATTCACTGTAGCATCTTTTGCAAGACAAAAAAGTTGGAAATAATCTGAGTATCCATCAATAAGGAGCTAGTTGAATAAGTGGTGTCTCCCTGCCGTGAAACAATATGTAGTCACAATGAAAAGAATGAGGCGGCGTCCCAAATTATTAAGTAAAAACAGCAACCTGCAGAATAGCGAGCCTACAAGGGGGCAAAAAGAAAAAAAAAACAACCTTGAGTCTTTGCTTGTTTATGCCTAACGATCTCTGCAGGGATGTCATTTGTCACAGTACATCCTTTGGTGCTCTGTGAAATTTTTCTAAACATTAAAAAAATAGTTAGACATACAGACAGAATCAGGAATAAAACACGTAGGTGAAGTTTTATGGTAATAAAGCAATTCTCATGCAACCACCTCCCTGGTCTAGAAATAGAACCTTGTTGGAAAAATCTACAATCGATCAAAACTTCTCCCTGCTTTCTGGGTAGAAAGTTTTCGCTCCATCGAGGTGCCCCTGACTTAGGAGTGTGGGTTCTTGCCGTGTGCTGTCGTCATTCCAGCTCTCCTTAACACCACCCTGTCCAGTCGATGTTTGCTCTGATAGTCACATCTTCCTTTGCTTTTCATTCGTCTTCTAGCCAGACCTCTTGTAGTAAGTTTATTGCAATATCTTAAATGAATTAATGACTATTTTTAAAAAATGGTCATTTTTCATTTCTAATGTGATACATATCGAGAGCTACAACCAACCTAAACTGAAACTCTTTGGAGTCCTCAGTAATTGTTAAGGAGTGTAAGGGGTTCGGCGAGCAGAATGCCGGCGAAGCGCTGGGCCGTGGGTGTTACCATTTCCGGGGCTGGGACTCCTTGTTTTCTGAACACCCTGGTCCGGGCAGGGGAGCCCAGGTAACGGGCAGGCATTGAAAACAGGGCTAAACCCTTGTACGTTTTGAAAACGTTCTTATTTTATCTCATGGATCCAGCTATAATTGCCCCGGGATACGATGTCTTACAAGGAGCAAACATGAGTTATGAGTTGTTTAGGAATGTGGGGGCCTATTTTTCTCTGACAGTGCTATTCCACAGCATGTTATTTCACAGGCTTCTCAGGAAGGGAACTGGTCCGCAGAGCCTCCCCAAGGTCACTCTTGATCCCCTGATAGTCTTTCTCCTTGAAGCCATTTGTCCCGTCCTTGCTCCTCGATTTTCTCTCCAATGAACTGGGCTCACCCTGCCGGGTCCCCATCCGCCTGTTGCCCTGGGTGTCAATGCAGTAATGCTTTCCTCAGCTTCCAGAAAGTCTGCATCTTTTTCTTTCTCTCTTTTTTTCTTTATGTTGGGCATTAACCTTTTATTTTTATTTATTTATTTGTTTATTTTTATGTGGGTAATTTCCCTGGCTGGGACTCGAACCCAGGCCGCAGCGTTGACAGCGCCGAAGCCTTAGCCACTGCACCACCAGGGAGCTCCCGAGCATCGGCCTTTTAAAATTGTGATGAAATACACACAATATAAAATTGACCATTTTGACCATTTTTGCGTGTACTGCTCAGTGACATTAACACGTTCCCATTATTGTGCAGCCGTCACCACCACCCATCGCCAGAACCTCCTCATCTTTCCAAACTCTGTACCCACTAAACACTAACTCCCATCCCTCCCTCCCCTCAGCCCCGGGCAACCCCCACTCGCTCTCTGTCTCCTTGAATTTGAACTCTTCTAGGGACCGCAGATGAGTGGAACCATATGGTGTTGGTCTTCTGTGTCTGGCTTATTGCACGTAGCCTGATATCGTCAAGGTTCATCCACATCGTGGCACGTGTCAGAATTTCCTTCCTTTTTAAGGCCGAATACGATCTCATGGCATGTTTACACCACCTTTTGTTTCTTCGTCATCTGCTTCCAACTCTTAGCTATTGTGAATAAAGCTGCTATGCACAGGTGTGCAGATCTCTGAGTCCCTGCTGTGACTCTTTTGCGTGGATGTTTACCTGTGGAATTGCTCAGTCATGTGATGATTCCACGTTTCATTTTTCTGAGGAAATGCCAGCCTGTTTTCCACGGTGGTGGCACCATTTATATTCCCACCAGCAATTTCTCCACATCGCCACCAACGCTTGTTATGTTCTCTTTGTTTTCTTCTTTCTTGTAATAGTAGCCGCCCCCACCGCTGTGAACTGGTGTCTCACGCTGGTTCCGATTTACATTTCTCTAATGCCTGGTGCTGTTGAGCATCTGTGCTTGTTGGCCATTTGTACGTCTTCTTTGAAGAAATGTCTATTCAAGTCCTTTACCCATTTTAAAATTGAAATCCCACATCTTTTTGGGATATTTACTGTTTCATTTTACAATTGAATGTCCTTATAGAGTTGCGCTGTGCTGCTGGGCTGCCACTCGAGGCTGCTTGGGACCGCCTTGATGGGACGGCTGTGCTTCTCCCGGGTCCGGCAAGGATTTTCCTGGGGCGTGTACCTGGGCGCCGGATTGCTGTTTAAGTGGGGCCTACTTTGTGAAGCATGCAGTTCATGGGTGATTATTTTTATAATCACTATAAAACCCAGGCCAAGTGATTTGGATAATGAATACTGAACCGCTGTCTGAATTTTGAGTTTAATCGTTCACTTGCTTTTCTTTATAGTTTTGACATCCACGTGCACATCCTAACCAATACTCGCATATTTTCTTTTGCCCGTTTGGGCCATTATGTAGATAGAATCTCATAGTGTATACTCTTCAGTGACACCTCTATTGCTCACCTTTCAGCATTGACTCATCTTTGACATTGATTTGTATTGACCGGTGTGACTGAAGAACCTTCCTTTTCACTGCTGTGTAATACTCCACGGTGCAGCTCTCCTGCAACTTATCCATCCAGCCAACTGTTTGTAGATGTCTAGGTTGTTTCCAGTCTATACCATGGTGTAAAAAGCTGTTTTGAACTTTATTGCACACATCTCCAAGTGCACATATGCAATACTCCTGGGACACAGTCCTAGAAGTTGAATTGTTGGCTTTAGGAGGCTTACAGTCAGCTTTACTAAGTTGTGCCAAATTGTCTTCTGGAGTCCTTGTGCTTAGTCACACCTCTTCCAGAGGAAGTGTTCCCCTAGATGCCTACTCTCCCAACTTCCAGTCCTGATGGCTCTAATTTTTGCCAGTCTGGTGGGTGACTAGTATCTCATCATGACTTTCTGTTTTGCTAACTAATAAACAGATTGACGATATTTATATACATTGGGGCCAGTTGTGCTTCCTGCTCCACGAAATTCCTGTTCATTTCTCTTGCCTAGTTTTCCCTTTTGGGTCATTTACATTCATTCATTCAGCACATTTCACTAGCATCTACAAGTGCCAGGCACTCTTCTAGATGCTTGGGATACATCACTGAACAAAACAGTCTATTAAAAGGTGAGAATGACCGAAGGGAGAAAATAAAGAGGGAGAGCATGCGGAAGGGTGCAGTTTTAAGTAGGGTCATCAGCGTTGGTCTCATGATAAGTGACATTTGAGTAAAGACTTGAAACAGATGAAGCCTCAGCCAGGCGGGTAATGGGGGGAAGGTCATTCCAAGTCAAGGGAGCCACCAGTGCAAAGGCCTGGAGCCAGGCTTGTGTGACAAACTCCCCCGAAAAAGCTGAGGCCAGAGGAAAGCAGTGCGGGGCAGACGCAGAGCTGACGTGAGCCGGTGCCGCCGAGGGCCTTTCTGCAAGTCGGAGTTCGGGGAAGGTCGGGATAGTGGGGGTGTCCCGAGAATTCGGCGTTAGAACTCAGCTTAGCTGCTTCCTAATTGTGAACAGGGCCAATGAAAATGAACACCTTTGTAAGCCTCACGTTCCTCTGTAAAGTGGGGTCCACGATGGTCGGATGACTACGAGGCTTTGAAGTGTCATACAGACAGAGGACCAGTGGGAAACCTGGCACGCTGTAAACCCCCATGGGCGCTGGTTCACCCCTGCTCCCCTGCCTGTGGGACCCCGGAGTGGAGCTTAGGATATGGGCAGAACCGACGGACTGTCGCAGAGCAGTCCCCCCAAATTCCTCTTCTCCCCACTGCAGCCCTGGCAGGTACTGGGTGGCATAAGCCATGGGGGTGATGACATTGCAGTCCCACCAAGACAAGTGTTCCACACACAGTACCTCGCCCAAGCCTACCCCTCCGCTTTCCTCCCCCCGCCCTCCTCCCCTCTCCCAGGGTCCCCAGGGCCGCCTGGCTTGTGCTGTAGCCAGTGGATCACAGCAAACACGCAGAGAGCCTGAGACGGCAGAGCAGGGCCTGGAGAGGGGAAGTCTGACGCCAGTTTGGCCCAGGCCCCTGGAGCCCGAGCCTAGAGGGCCTGGGGCCTCTGTGAGTTGCCAGAGAATGAGAATCACCTGGTTACAAATTCGGTGTTCCTGGCCCTGCCCTGTGGAGTTCAGTTCAAGGGGGCTGGGACAGCCCCAGCCTCCAGCAGTTTGTATCTTCAGGCAAGTTTGAGAACCACAGAGAGCGGTTTGCAGAGCCAGGGCTCTGTGGAACCATCTGGATTCAAGCACACCCCCCACCCGGGTCCACACTCCCAGAGTGACTCAAGTAGGCGATGTCCTTAAGCGCTTTGGGTTTCAAGTTCCTCTTTGGGAGATGGCAGAATGGGATTTGCAGGGTCAGCACTTAGCCTGGGGCCTGGCACAGAGTAAGTGCGAACAGGGGGTGGGCAGTGGTCTGTACCGTTACCCCAGGCAGCTGCGGGTCAGGTCACAGCAGAGCGGGGAGCTGTGGTGGCTGTGGGTGACCAGCCCGCCAGGCCCACTCACTTCCCTCCCTGCTCTCAGGTTAGCTTTCCTGAGAGGCAGCAGCATGGCACAGGGGAGCCAGACTGCCTCCTTGGAATCCCGGCTGGCACTCCTCCCCACTGTGGGGTCTTGGGTGGGTCACTCCTCTCTGCCTCAGTTTCCTCCTCGGCTCAACATGAAGACTAATTGTGCCTACCTCACAGGCTTGTTATGCTTCACACATAGACATCTTCTTAGAACTGTCAGCTAGTATTAGTACTGTACTCTTTAATCAGTTGACAAACTGATTAAATCTGACTTGGTGCCTACCCTCTGAGCAGGGACTGGGAGGGCACTGTGCTCTGACTCTGGAGCTCTGGCACCGACCAGCTGTGTGACCTTGAGCAAGTTACGCCTCCTCTCTGGGCTTCAGCTATTTCCTCAGCAGAACTCAGAAGTGTGAAAGAGGATTAGATGGGTTCACTTTGTAAAGAGCTCAGGACAGTGCCTGGCGCACACTGTGAGTGATGAGTGAAGTCCAAGCCTCTGGCCCTTTTTTCCTGGAACC
Organism: Lyroderma lyra; assembly: GCA_004026885.1. NCBI lineage: Eukaryota > Metazoa > Chordata > Mammalia > Chiroptera > Megadermatidae > Lyroderma > Lyroderma lyra. Next base: position 226,290 of record PVJL010001690.1, on the reverse strand, counting down.
CAGTCTAGGAGGGGAGTCAGCACGGCCCGGGGGGTGTGGGCCTGAGCCTGGAATCCTTGGGGAGGAGGCGAGGGGCGCTGGCACCGGGAGGGTGTGCTTGCTAACGAGCAGGGCGGGGCTCTGGCTGCTGCCAAGTTCGCAGGTCAGCAGCGGGCTCTTGGGGTCTGCGGGGTCTGCAGGCTCTGCGGGGTCTGCGGGGTCTGCGGGGTCTGCGGGCTCTCGGGGTCTGCGGGGTCTGCGGGGTCTGCGGGCTCCGCGGGCACTGCAGGGTCTGCGGGGTCTGCGGGGTCTGCGGGGTCTGCGGGGTCTGCGGGGTCTGCGCGGTAGTTTAAACACAGGTATGGAGACAATGCACCTGGGCTTGATTTAAGGGGAAATCTATACAAAATAAAAAGCTAATCTGATTTTGGGAAAACCTGTGTCTGCTGGCTGGAAATAACGCAGGGAAGCGATGGGACGTTGGGGGGCGGTGGGGTGGGCTGCGGTGGCCTGGCCGGGTGGCCTGGCCTCTGGATCCCAGGACCCCCAGCCAGGGCTCTCGCCGGCCAGCTCACGTAGGGCTCCACCCCAGCTGGGGGAGCCAGCATGTTTCCTTTTAATGTCACAGTTTATGTCTCATTAAAAAAAAAAACAAACAAACTGCGGCGTGCGCTTGTTTGGTGTTTTAATTTAATTATTAAATATCGTTAGGGCCCTGTGTGACCCTCCCCCACATGGAGCCCGCCAGCGCCACCCCGACCTCCGCGCTTTGCCACCTGAGAGGCACTCGTAATTCTAGTTTGTTTCCCACTTTCCTGTACTGGGTAAAATGTCTCACTCCGAATGCGTCGCGGATAAAATAATCGAAAAACCAAATGTGACAGAACTGATCGTGATCGCTATGTAAACGCGGCCTAACATTAGTTTAGGGTACTTCCGACCCTGCGCCCCCGGCGCCCTGGCCCAGGGACCCAGGCGCTCCCCAGAGCTCTGTGCACTGCGGGTTGCCTCAGAATGCGTCTAGATGTCAAGCCTGAGCACCTCCGCCTACTGGTGAGGGCGTGGGGTCGGCTGGGTGCGGTGGCCCAGGGCAGGGTCCCTCCGCATCTTGCATCTTTACGAGAGAGGCAAACACTCTCCTTTCCTAAACAGGCCCCCAGTCCTTCTGCATGTGGCGGGTGGGCTTCCCAGCTCAGCACTTAGAAAATGTTTGACCTGGACTATGGACATAGCCTCTGGCCCTCAGTTTTCTGGTTTGCAGCTTAAGATGGATCAGATTAGGGAACTCCTATAAAGCATTTGGCCCGGAGTCCTGGCATCTGCTGTGCCCAATGCCAGCCAGCCATTGTTTTTCATTTGTGAGAGACCTTGGGGCCATTCAGCTGGTCCGTGAAGGATGACAAAGAGTAAGACAGCATAGAAAAATCCTTGTGGTATAAGGTTAAGTGAAAGAAATATGACATCTAATGTTCCTGCAGGCTGTGTAAGATGTAAAAGGCCCGCCCGTGTGCTGGACCACGGATTCCTGGGCAAATACACTGATCTGATTATGGTGCGTGAGTGCCAGGTAGAAAAATCTCCAGGGCTCTGTGAGTTAGGCTGCCTGCTAAGATTGCGGGCCGGAGATGCCCGGTAGGAGAGCGCCGACTGGCTTAAGAGCTGGTCTGGTGGCCTGGCGGAGCCTCAGTGTGCCCCTCCATGAGATGGGAACCACAGTGCTCCTCACGGAGATTGTCCGCGCTCAACCTGCACACGCCCGAGGCTCGCAGCCAGGTGGTAGGCCCCAGGAGGCCAATGCCAGGGTGAACAGAACCCCTCGCCCTCCCCGGGGCCCTCGCCAGGCCAGCCTGCACCTTACTGCAGAGGGAATGCAACCCTGAGCTCAGAGCCACACCCCGAACTCAGCCCTTTCCCTTTCGTTCCCAACACTGCAACAGCAGTTTGTGTGAACTCCACCCCTGTACCCTGCGCGGCTCCGGGCAAGCGGTACCTACCCCTTTAGACTCTCCTGCCACCTGCCCCTCTCCTATGGGCAGCGGGGGCGAGCCTGGGGGGCAACACGTACCAGAAGGACGCCTGGACAGGCCCGGGCATCGCTGCACGGCCCCAGGCGCTGCAGGGGGATGGCTCTTGTTTCCGGGCGGCAGGAGCACCTTGAGCCGCGCTGGGACCCTGACTGCCAGGAGCAATGGTCTGGCTGTGACCCGGAGCTCTCCGTCTGATGTCCCACACCCCACGCAGCCAGCCCTGCGCTTCCCGGCAAAATCACAGAAAACCCATATTCCGCAGGAACGCAAAGCCCTGACTCGCCTCCTGCTGTGCTCCTTTAAAAGAGGGGCTGGGGGCTGTGGACAGAGGAGCTGGAAGTCGGGCCTGAGCTCCTGGGCACAGTGGGGACCTGGGCTCAGACCAAGGTGGTCTCCTGATCCCCATTTTAGACGGGAGAAGCGGAGACACGCAGCGGGCAAGGCCCACAGCCAGCGGGCGTTTAGCTTGGTTTGGCCGAGCCTCAGTTTTCTCGCCTGCGAATCCTGTACAGCAATCGCATTCGTTTGTCAGGATGGAGAAATTCATTAAATGCCCAGAGGAGAGCACATCGGCGGAGAGGGGGTTCCCTGACCACGTGGATTCTTGCGGCCTGGCCACAGCTGGAGGTGAGCTCAGTCCCCAGGACAGCTCTTTGTGGCCCCGGCTCTGAGCCCAGCCAAGCACCTGGGGTGCTTCCACCTGGAATACCGCTGGGCTGGGCACTTCCTGGAAGCTTGACGAGGACTTGGGTCCTCAGCTTTTGCATCTGCAAAATGGGCTAAGGCATTTTTTCTAAGCAGGATGAGTTATGGTACCCTCCAAGCGCATAGGGCTCGGTTCCCTTTGCTGTCCATTTAATTCCCAGCACCTGGAACAGTGCCTGCACACGGTAGGGTTCAAGGTGGTGCAGTTGGGAGTTCTGGGCAGGTACCCTCCGGGCTCCGAAGTGAGATCCGGAATCGAACCTCAGTTCTACCAGCACTGGCTGTTTACCCCGGGTGAGTCGTTCAACCTCTCCAGGCTTCTCAGTCCCCTGAACTTTAAAACAGGACTTCCCTTTTTCAGTTTTTTAAGATTACAAGGGACGATCCCAGAAAGTGCCCCCCAAGGGACCGAGCATGGGTTATTATTACTGATTTGCTCAGTGAGTGCCTACGCCCGCCGCTGCAGACCAGCCGGGCGGCCTCTGCCCTCCCAAGTTCGGTTCCCGAAGCACCGGAGGCCGAAAGAAGCACACGCGCGGGTCAGCGCACTCTCTTTAATGGGAAGGGGATTCTCATTTCATACAGCAACAGGTAAAAACATAAATACGGTGGGTGGGGCGGCAAGGCAGCAAGGGCCCGGGCGCCGGGCCCAGGCTCGGAGAAAGGAGGCCGGGTCTCGGCCCCGGCGCGCCCGGAGCGGGCTCCCAGTCCCAACCGGCCCGTGTTCGGCCCGTTGGGGGTGCACTCTGGGGGCCGACGGCTAAGGCGCCAGGCTGCGGGGCCCCTCACGGCAGGCTGCGTAAACTCGGCCGCAAACTCTCCCGCTCCGAGGGACAAAGGCGCGTGGGGCGGGGAAAGCCCCGAGGCCTCTTCGGGATCGAATGCGAAATCCGAGGGCCGCAGGCACCGGCGCGTCGGGCGCCCCCCCTCCCCTCGAGGATCAGCGCCGCTCGGTCCGTCGTGGCGCCCCAGGTAGGTCCCTTCCCTACCAGGCTCGGATACCGTGCAGCGTAGACACCGCCGAGTTGCCCTGCGGGATCCCGGGGCTCTGCACCGCGTTCAAGTCCCCGACGCCGAAGTTCACGAAGTTGTTGTTGGCGGCGGCGGCCGCGGCGGCCGTAGCCGACTGCGCCGGGGGCGGCCCGGCCGGGTAGGCGGCGGCGCAGCTGTAGCCAGGGCTGCAGGCGGCGCTCCCGTAACCCGGGTACGCGGGGTAGGCGTTGTAGCCGTAGGCGTTGAGGCCCACGCCGTAGGCGGGCGAGTAGGACGCCGAGTCCCCGAGGCAGGGCTTGCCGTCGCGCACCAGCACCGGCACCGCGATCCTGCGGGCCGGCGGCGGCGGCGGCGGCGGCAGCCCCACCAGCTCCAGAGTCTGGTCCTGCCGCTGCCGCTTGCACTTGTAGCGCCGGTTCTGGAACCAGATCTTGACCTGCGTGGACGTGAGCTTCAGCACGCTGGCCAGCTGGTCGCGCTCGGGGGCGGACAGGTACCGCTGCTGCTTGAAGCGGCGCTCCAGCTCGTAGACCTGCGCCTGCGAGAAGAGCACGCGCGGCTTCCTTCGCCGCCGCGCCCGGGGCCGCTCCGCGCCGTCGGTCTCCGGCTTGTCCAGCTCCGCCGCCTTCTGCAGCGAGCACAGCTCTGAGGAGGGCAGAGAGGCAGAGAGACGCTCGGTCAGAGCTGCCCCGCGCCCCTCTGTCTTGCCTTGAGAGCCCAGCTTGGCTGGGGCCCACTCTGCCCAGTGCACGGGGCGCCCTCGAAGGCTCGGTTTGAGCTCGACCGTTAGCACCGGTTGAACGCCTACTACGTGCCAGGCACAGCCCTGGACGCTAGAGAACAAAACAAGAGCGTCCCCTGCCCTCGGGGGAGTTGGGGGTTCACATTCTGCTGCAGGAGGTGGACAGTGGCTTAACGATTTGGGGCTGCAAAGAAAATATAACCCGATGCTGCACCGGGGTGGATTAGATTAAGGCTATGTTGGCTGGAGGAGTTAAATGAAGGGACACCGAGGCCCACCCCAGGGTCAGTCACATTGTCTCAAAATTAGAAAACCGAAAACACAGAAGGCCCAGAGGTGGTGCTTTGGTGACTGGAAGGCTCTCGCGCCGCGGGCGCGGGCGGGCAGGGGGCCGCGGAACCGGCCCAGTCCTGGTGCTCAGACGCGAATTGGTGGCGAGCATTCCAGTCCGTGTGCCCACCGGCCGCAGGGCCTGGGCCTTCCCTGTGCTTCTACACAGATCTTTCTAGATCACAGAAAGGTTGCTTCCCCCGCCTGGGCTCACAACGGCCCACCCGTCCGGCGCCTTCGGCCTCCCCGGGTTCGCGCGGACCCTGCGTTGGGCCAAAGTGACCCCAGTGCACCCCTTTCCCCAGCTGGCCCGCCTCCCTGCCCCCGCCCCCGGCCCCGGGATGGCACGCGCGGCGATCCGGCCGCCTTCCCCAGCCTTCCCCACGGCTCCGCGCCTTGGGTCGCGCGGCGTTTTCTAACTTGTTGCGGGAGAGAACCTCCCGGACTTGGCCGCGTTCGAAATGGCGCTGGAAAACCAAGGCTCCAAAGGCAGACTCCGGAGAGTCCGCAGTGTCCCCCCGTTTAATCAAGGCCCTGTTCCTGGAGACCCGAACAAAGGAGGAAAAGCCCCGGGACGCGCGTTAAGGCTGAGCTCTGGAGAGTCCTGCACCTTCCTCCCGTTGGGAGCAAAAACGTGTCTCGTGTGCAGCATTTTAATGTCTGTTTAGCGGGTTGTTTTTTTTTCTTTCAGATCTTCAAAAAAGAAAAAAAAAAAAAAACAACAGCCAAAAGATGAAAGAAAATCTCTCGATACAGAGAATCTCTCTGTCTCCCACAAACGGATCGCTCAGCTTCGTAACCGATCCCCGAGGCTGGCTGCTGCGCGGGGCTTTGTTAGGCCAGCCACGAAATCCTCCTTTCCTTTTGTCTCTTGTTGCTGCTCATCACAATGCAGCATTTCCTCTAAACCTCCCATTGGACGCAGGACGCGGGGGCCCTGGCGACAATGTTGCTTCTCACCCTCTGAGCCCCCTGCACTCGGCCCTCTGCCCAGGCACTCCGTTTCCTCCACCCAGGCCGGAGTTTCTTGGAGACGAGGTTTGGGGACAAACGTGACCCAGAAGGGAGAAGGGTCTTGTGTTTTCTCCTCACCTTTCTTTTCGGCTCGGAGGTCCTTGGCGGGGTCGGGGTCGCTGTAGCCACGCGGATAGAAGGCGGGGGCGGCTGGGAAGGCCGGCGCGCACTTGGCGGGCGAGGGCGCAGGGCCCAGCTCGGCGCGCAGCTCGGGGAGGCCGGGCGCCGCGGCCTCCGGCCCCGCGTAGGCCTCTGGCTTGAAGGCGGCCAGCATGCAGGAGGCGGGCGCCAGGGTGGCCTCCAGGCGCGCCGAGAGCTCCCCGGCGGCCAGGCTGCGCTGCTGCTGCTCCAGGTTCAGGATGTCTTTGACCGAGAACGGTGTGGGAGTGAGCGCAGGGCTGGGGAACATGGTGGCAGCGCGCGTCTCACAGCGCCAGGTGGCCGGCAGAGAGCGGCGCTGCCCCCGGTCCCTGGCAGCCTCTCTGCATGGTGCCCACCGCCCGCCCGCAGCCCGCGCACCCGCCTTCCCGCTCCGGTTGTGGCCGGGCGGCAGGTAGCACGGAGCCCAGGGGCAGGAGAGGCGGGACCAGGACGGAGGAGGGGGGCTCAGCCTGCCATTGGGCCAGGGGCTGCGTTGACAGGAGCGATGAGCAGTTTCGTGTCACCTAATATAGTCATTTGGCTCAAAAAAAAAAAAAAAATCCTGCTCAGCTTTTTAAAGGGGCCACGACACACTTGGCTCTCCTTTTGCGTCTGCAGCCTGAGATTTCCCCACAGTATTAGCTTGAAAACCCCTCCAAGATGCATTCACGGGGAGGGACCCACGCTTCTCCGAATCCGGCCAGATCAGGGATTTGAAGGAATGTTTGTCATCAGCTAAAGCAGATGGGCGTGTGAAGGTCGGGGTGGGGAGCCGAGGTTGGGGGTATGTCCAGGAGTCTTAAAGGCTTTCTCACTGAAGGTGTTCTGATGGGAAGAGTCTGCCTGAGAAGAGGAGGGGGGCGGTTTGTACTGGGATGATGGCAGGAGAGGGAGAGTCTGGACGATTGGGGGGTTCTGTTTGGTTGGCTTACAGGGCCAGTCATGCCGGTAGTCTCCCCTTTCCCAGAAGCCCTGAGGGTCCTGGGTGAGTCAAGCAGAAAGGCGAGGTGGGTGGTTGTGAGGTGGGGGTGGCCGCCTCCTACAGTCGAGGGAGTTTTACGCGCACAACTCCAGGGGACGCCAGTGCCGGCCAGTCTCCCCCCCACACCCCTGTTTATTAACAGGGATTTTGAATTAAACAAATTCAAAATCCCTGTTAATAAACAGCTTCTCAGGGTACAGTAGCTCCCGGGAATTGGCCTAGTTTCTCCCTTTCTGAAACCCACCATTCCTGCCTCCCCACTTCCCCTGTGCCCCCCTCTGCCTAGCAGCAAGGCCCCCCAGGCCTCTGCCAGCCCCGGGGCCTCAGGCCCCTGCCCAGGCTTAGCTCTCAGGCCACCGGGGCTTCTATGAGCCCAGTGTGGCCAGGATTTCTCTGAGGTCTCTGGGCTAGCTCCGAATGGGGCACCAGTGCAACCGGCAGCTGGACCAGGTGCGTGGGGGAAGGGCAGGGGCAGGGGCAGCCAGGGTGTTCATTTTTAGCCCAGAGTCACTAAAGTAGGGATCCCCTGCAGGAGAAACCTCCTAGTGCTTCAGGAGTCAAGCATCGCGGCCAGAGGCTGCGTGGTCCGCCTCGTCCCTCCCGGGCCTTCTGGAGATCCGATGGAGGCTTCAGGCCTTCCCCTCACTCCTAGAACCCTGGAGCAAGGCGCTCTGTTTTGTGTGCAATTGCAGGGAGGATGCGGCAGGCAGGGTGGCTCTCAGTTAAGGTCGCCACCTTACCCTAACTCCAGGGATGGCAAGGCTTAGCAGGGGAAAATCATGGGTTTTCTACGACCCAAGGTGGTGCGGGAAAGGCGCTGGCCGGGCGCACGGACCTGCGGGGAATGGAGACTCAGGCGCCCACGGGCTAAGGAAGAAGCACCTGGAGTGGAAGAACGGCGGCACAGGGCCAAAGGCAAGCTGAGGCCACGGCTCCGGGCCCAGGCTCCCAAACGCGCGCCCAAGGCATCGAGGAAACGCGCAGAGCAGGGGGACAGAGTGGCGTCTGTCTATCCGTAACGTGGACCTTAGGCTGCGTGAGCAGGATGGTGAGCTGTCCGGCAGCGCCACCCGCAAGGTGGCCAGCGGAGTCAGGCTGAGGCCTAACGTTGGGACCTTCCCCCCCCCCGCCCCCATCAAACCTACATTCCCGGGGCCTGTGGACTCCAAACTAGGGCGAAGGAGAGCGGGGCACTCCGACCCCGGCTTCCAGGCGCCAGCCACCAGCGGCAGGCCTGGGCCACCGTGACCGAGTCACCTTAGGAGCTTTTGAGCCAGGGATGACACGCGGTTCTGGGATCCTTAACTCGGTTTTGCGAAGAGGTGACTTTTTGCAAATGCGGGTGGGGGCTCCTGAGGCCCAGGAACCCTCTGCACTCGCCCACCACCCAACCCCAGGACCCTGCTTCTCCGTGGACAGCCTGCACATCAGTGGCCTCTCTTGGGTACTTCCTCGCCAGGCTTTTGGCCCATGTGACAGTTATTGCTTTCAACTGACCGAACTTGGGGGCCGCCTTGCCTTTGAAGATGGTTTTTGGGGAGTGGGAGAGGAAGCCTATCGCACAGGCGGTGACGTCTGGCAAACGACCCACATCCGATTCAATTAAACGTCTCGCTGAAAAGAGCTCAGAGCGAGGGTCCTGGGAGCGCTGTTAAGTGAGTGGGCTGGCCGGGCGGCCCGCGATGACAGTTTGAAAGATTAGTGTGAGCCGACGCCTGAAATATTACCGTTTAATGGGGGACATTGAGGCTGCATCTGGGATCCCTGTCTTTAGTTGTTTTCTATTTTTTTTTTTTAAAGAGATAGTTCTGGAGCAAGAAAAAAAATTAGCATTTCCTCTGCAAATCAAAAGGTGAAGATTTATCACTATTTCGGGTGTGGGGGGTTGCCCGGGGTCGTGGGTCAGGTGTCATGGAAAGGGGAGGGAGGGAGACCCTCCCTATTTGTACAAAATCAGTGACTTCTCCTCCCCCTACTCCACCCCCTGTGAATACCATAGTAACTTCCCTTCGCCCTGAAACAGGCCTGAGCCTGGTGGGCAGAGGAAACGGGGCCAACACGATGAGTAGGTGCAACATCGGAATTGGGGCGGCCCACGAGGTCTCTGCACAGAAAGGTCCAAGAGTGATCTCTGGCTTTTCTTTGCAGTCCTCTCTGGCTCCGAGTGAGTAGGAAATAAAAAAGTAATTTTTTTCTGTAAATACTGGTGCAATAGTTGGGAGTGGGGAGGGTCCAAACTGGATTCTCCAGTCCCACCAGGAAAGGGCGGCTGACCCGTCTTGGCCGCCCCTCTGCGCCGCCCTTTGGCCAAAGCAGCAGGACAAACAAACAGCCTTCAACCCAGAGAAAAGGCCAAGAGCGAGACGAAAGGAGGCAGAAAGGAGAGATTGAAAATCTGCCCGTCCATGTCCTTGCCTTTGAAAGAGTTGGTGCTTTAAGATGAGCCAAATTCCAGGATGACTCGAGCGCATGTCGCGCACATAAAATATTATTAATTGGAAAGCGATTGGCGCGGCCTGAGCCAGCCCCGGTCCCTGCAATCAGCAAGGCCGGTCGCGAAAGGTATATATGATTAATTGAAAGATAAGCTGGAACTATCACCGGGAATGTCATTAACGCGCCGGGGAGACGTGCACTGGAGACAGGCGGCGTTATCCGCGGTTTTATCTTCAACAACGCCTCGCTCTCGGCCCGCGCCGGGGAAACAGACGGGGGTTTCTGTCTGGGACGCTCGCCCCATGTTTATATTTTGGGAAGAATCACAACTCGTGGGAGTCCCGGGCGGGCCCCCTGATAAATGAACATTAGCACTTTTGGGGACTACTGTATCAACAAAGGGGCTGCGGCGCGGCAATAATTGGCGAGAAAGCAAACAGAGGGCCGAGAGCGCGCCTCTGCTCTTCGTCCGGCTGATGGATGAGCCGCGGTGGCTGCGCGCCCGGCTCCCGGCCCTCGCCCCGGCTCCCGGCCCGGCTGCCCAGGCTTCCTTCCGGCCAGGGGCTGGGGGCAGGGACGACTCTGGGGGCCGCCGCCCTCGCCCTGGGCTCCTGAAGCGTCCGGCGGCCTCCGCGGATTTTTCTCGCCGGGGTCACGCCTTGTTCAGGTGGCTCAGCCGGCATCAAGGCGTCCTCGCGCCGCCGTTTCTGGAGCGTCCACTGGGTGAGCCACACGCTGTCACCGTTGTCATGCCCGATCCGCTGATCTCGAGTGCCCCGCAAAGGAGAAGGAAGCTCAGAGAGGTGAGGTGACTTCCTCAATGTCACACAGGCGGGACATGACAGCGTCAGAATTTGAACACGGGACTGACTACAGAGTAGTGAACATTTTCTTTTCTTCTAGAGCCATACGAGCTGGAAGGGAAGCAAGGTACTCCCCCCCTCCACCCCCAAAGCAGCTGCGGAAGGAGACCAGGCTGCTGGACTTGGGAGGCTGAGTTCCCCAGAATCTTCGCGGGTAAGGGAGGCTTCCCATTCATCTGGGGGCGGGGGAGAAATGGAAGATTACCCCCTCTCTGTGCTCTCCTCCTCCTTGCTTCCTTTGGTAACAGCCTTATTAATAGATAAGAAATGCAATGCACATACCATTCAATGAAATTCATTCATTTCAAGTATACAATTCAATGATTTTTAGTATATTCGCGGAGTTCAGTGACCATCACACAATTAATTTTTAGGACATTTTCATCCCCCCCCCCAAAAGAGGCCTGTAACCCCAATGCTCTCCCCCATCTCCCACCTCCTAGGCAACCCGAATCAATCTACTTCCTGTCTCTGTGGATCTGCCTAATCTGGACACTGCACACAAATGGCATCACATGATATGTGGTTTGTTTGTGACTGTCTTCTTTCACTTAGTGTATTGTTTTCAAGGTTCATCCACCCTGTAGCACACATCAGTACATTGTCCCTTTTTATGGCCAAATAGTACTCTATTGTCTGAATAAAACACATTTTGTTTCCACATCCATCAGTTGATGAACATTTGGGTTTTTCCACCTTTTGCTATTATAAATGACCCCTCCACACAGTCCACTTTACCATAAAATCCAACACTTTAGAGACCTAAGAAGGACTTCTCTCCCCACTCCCCTGCAATTAACCTTATCCTTCCCTGAGGGCAGGCTTCATGGGCACGTGCCCTGTGCATTTACATAGGGCCTGAGCCCAGAAGGGCCCTGTGCTCTGATGTTGCTGTCTTAAAATTTTTGGTTAAGTTTTAGACAAGAAGCCTCACATTTTCACGTCGTACCGGGCCCTGCAAATTGTATAGCTGGCCTGCTTTCTGGGACATCTGATCAGAACCCTGGAAATACCATTTTCATGTTCCTAAGCCTCCCCCCGACTCCCCCCAGTCTATCAGACTTCTGGCTTCTTTTACCCCAGGGTTGCCCCTCCTAGCCATCTAGGACTGGCAGAGATCCCCTGAGCTGCTTTGAGGGCTATCAGTCCACAGTTGTTCAGTCACAGGAAGGGCCTAGGGCCCACAGAGGGGGACAGCAGGGGGCAGACCTGGCTGGTGGGTGTTATGTGTGTATATGTGTGAGTGTGTTGTAGGGAGTCAGTGAGTGGAAAGGCGAAGAGTGGCTGGAACTTCCCTCACCCTCTAAGTGACTCCACAGCCCAGTCATTATTGGCCCTTTTCGTGCGTGCATCCTTTCACCCACATTGACTGGGTGGAAGGAGGCGGGAAGGGAGGTAACCAAGTGCTGGGCTTGCACAGCCCAAGGCACAGAGACCCTAAAGGAGGCAGAGCTGGACCAGCAAGAGTAGCGAGCATCAGCACTGGGCTCTGGTCCTGCCTCTCGCACCGACTGGCTCACATCAAGCACATCCTTCTTCTGCTCTGATCACCTGTGTGTCTCCTTGGTGGTACGAGGTCCCTTTCCAGCTGTGTATTCTGGAAAACCACCCCAGGTTGTTACCTAGACTCACCTGGGCAGTGGAGAGGGGTGGAGGGGCGTGTCAGCGGTTATTAACCGACAAAGTGGAACTGGTAAGATGGGAACTAAGGTCCCTGCCACTTGTGGTATGATGCTGTTTGGGGGAGCTGTGGCTCATACTACAATGCACATTCAAAATAAAGTGAAAATGATGCCAGGGAAAGGAAGGTGGGTTGTTCTTACACCCAACATGTTCAATTCCAGGGAGATTAAAAATGTAAGCCTAAGAAATGAAACTTAAAAGTGCTATAGATGATTAAGATAATAATTTTGGAGTGTTTGAGAAAAGTCCTATAAAAGATGACTTATATAAACCTGATGGCATCAACTTGTGCTCAGCAAAAAAAATACCATAAATAGATTCAAAGAGAAAAGCAAATACAGAAATAATGACAAGAAAAAACTGATTTCCATAATATGGAAAGAGTTCTTGAAAATCAATAAGAAAATGACCCAAGAAAATAATCGAAAAATCGGCCAACAGTAGTAGAAACTTGTTGGTAAAAAGCAAGTAAGAAGGAAGGAAAGGAAAGCAAATTAAAACACAAAGAGACAATGTTTTCACTTATCAGATTGGCCAATGTCAAAAGTTCGATAATTACTCCAGTTGCTCTTTTACATCATTGATTGGAAGTGTTAATTGGTAAATCTCTTTGGAACAATTTGATACTATCAAAATAAAAAATGCACAAGCCCTTAGAACAAGTATTTCCACTTCTAGGACTAATCTATAGGTATATGTATACTAGGAAAGTCTTTTCATTGAAGTTTTTAATTTTTTAAAGGATCAAAACATTAAAAATAATATATCTATCTTAGGTGGACTGCTTTAAAAATGCTCACTGATAGAACAGAATACTAGCAGCCATGAGAAAGTTACATTTATATGTACTCTTATGAATACATTTTAAGATACATTAAACATCAAGCCAAGCTGCAGAATTTGTATGTTAAATATGAGCGCAAACGCACGCGCGTGCGTGTGTGTGTGTGTGTGTGTGTGTGTCTTTAAGGTTCTATGGATTATTTTTTTTAAGGAAAACAAAATGGTAATGAAGGCTTCTGGGAAAGAGAATGGGGGTGTGTGTGGAGGGGAGTCAGGATTAAAACGTAACACTTTCCACAGTATATTTTAAGACAATTTGCTTTGTTGTTGTTTACCAAAAACCACAATCAAGATTCCTGAATGTTAGTGAAGTGAGTTATGTTTTAAGAGGAGGGGAAGGGACTCTTGCGGCTGTGGAACTATCTAGGATACTTGTGAAAAACTCACATTTCTGGGCCCCATCCCTCATCTTGGAGTTTCCAGATCAAAAGCTTGTACACTGGGAGGGCAGCTTTCCCACATTTTTCAGTGCTGGTTTTCTGGGTGAATGTCTGGTGGCTGTGAGTGAGGCAGCAGATGAGGCTGGCAGAGGGGTCTGGGATCCCCATCCAGGCCCTGCCTCCAGGCCAGTGGAGGAGTCTGGCCCCTGCCTGCTGGCCCACTGTTCATCTGTCTCTTGTGGGCCAGCCTCCAAAAAGCCTCTCTGACATAGCTCTGCATCGGAACCTGATCTGCAATCTGCCCTAAACAAAGCCGAAGTGACTCTTCTTTCCTATCTTCCAGGGCAGTAAGTGGAGGTATTTCACACCTGGTTCCCCCAAACAGGGAAGGGACCCTTGCAGCCACTGGCGCCAAGGGGAAATGGACCAGGCGGAGCCCTGGAGTTCTGGGTCTAGGAAGTAGGTGCGGCCTCAGGCCTCTCAGGCCACCAGGGACCAGCATGCCTGCTTAGACCCCTGGGAAGTCCAGCTTCCACCTGCCAGAGCTCTGAGCACGGGTCTGGCCTTCTCCCCACCTAGCCCGCAGCGCAGCCTGCCACCGCGATTTTGCTCCAAGCAGGATTGTGCGCTGTTCGCCGGAGCGGGGCTCAGCGGGCAGGAAACCCTCCGTCCTGCTCCTATGGACTTTCTGTCGCGCTGCTGTGGCCGGCCTGCCCTGTGTATCCTCGAGGAGATGACAGCCACCTGCATTACATGTAAGCACCAGAGAAAGCTCTGGGTCCTCATTTTCCGTTGGCATGGTAAACATGAGCAAAAACCAAATAAAACAAATCTGATCATTAGAGATCTATCTCTCCTTCCAAATATTTTCTGGGTGTGGACAGTGCGTGACGACAGAGCGTCTAAGCATCTTCTGTTCTCGGTCTGTTTTCTTAATAATTGTTTTATATTCACATCACCGAATATCCCACTTTTATATTTTGAATAAGTAATACATTGTAAAACCAAAACAATGGCAACAAAACAAACACGTAAAAAGGAGACACAGCTTAGAGAGTGCCAAGCCTCTCCCCCAGCCACTTAGCTCCCTTCCCTAAATGCAAAATTGGTACTGGGTTTATTTAATTTTTAAATCAGCTTTATTGAGATATAATATACCTAGAACAAAATGAATACCGTCTAAGTGTGCGGTTCAGTGAGTCTTGACACGTGACAGGCCCCTTCCTGTAAGGACCACCACAATCAAGATTAAAAAAAAAATGCGTCACCCCAGAAGGTTCCCTTCCTCCTTCCTGGTTAATTCCCACTCCCACGCAGGTGGTCACTGGCTTTAAAAAAAATATATCCTTCTAGAGACATTTTCTGCAAACTTAAGTATTATTACACATTGGATTTATTTTTTCTGAGCAACTACGTTTGCATTTTTGCGATTGGCAGTTTCGTTGTTCGTATTTTTGTGTAAGTCACTTTCTCCTCTTTTGGGGGCTACGTTTCTAAAACCGAATTTATCCTGCGTCAGTAGATGTGACGCACTTCAAAACTCGTGTTAGGGTGTGCCAGGTCGGAGGGAGTCGTTTTCAAACTTCCGTTGTCGTTTCGCGTTAATTTCGTGATTTCTCCTCCGCGTTCCCGGCCCCCCGCCACCCAGCGCGCCGCCCCCTCTGGCTGCAAACCGCTCCAGCGGAAACAGCGCGGAGAGACGGAGGGAATCCAGGCGCCGGAATCAGTCCCTCCGGACCCCAGCGGGGAAGGTCAAAGCTGGAAAAAATCAGGTGACGTTCGAGTCTGATGGACGCGATTCGGAGTCCTTGGAAGAGGAGACAATTTTCTAGGGCCGCTCCGCACCTGCCGGTGGGTTGCAGCTCCCGGAACCGCAGCTTTGGGCGCGCAGGTTTGGGAGGAGCCTGGCTAGTCGGACCGCCGCCTGCTCTTGCCCGAAGTGCAGGGGTCTGGCGGGGCCTGGAGCACTGCCGCGCCTGGGCTTCCCCGCGCCCAGATCTGTGCTGCGGCTCGGACTGACACCCGGCGGCGGCCCGGAAGCTTCCACGTGCGGTTGCTGCGGCCTGGTCAGGGTTGAGCTTAGGCTGCAAATGGCTGATCATTGGGCGATTGAATCTTCCCATGCCCGCCACCCTTCCTTCCTCGCTGTCTTCCTTCCTCTTCTTCTTTTCCAACCTGTTCTGGGGTGGAGTTGGGGGGGACCCTAAAACAAAACCAAAGCTGCAGCGCGGTTTCCGCGGCCAGGAGGAGCGCTTTGCGAATGCCGAGGTGACAAATCGTTGCACAGGAAACACTATTCGATTCGATGCAATTGGATTCAATCAGTATTTACTGAGCACCTCCCGGGGGCATGCGCAGGGGACACAAAGGCCAGTGAGCTGCGGGATCCCAGGGCAAATTCCGTGTCGGCCAGCGGGACAGCCCAGAGCCCTCCACGTTCCTAACCAATTGGCGAGATGCGGGAACTGAACCACGGAGGGAGCGCACTATGGAGGGTTGTGTTGACACATCCGCACACTTAGTGTACACGTGACAGATACGGACATTCCAACCCTTAAAAACTGCACAAGGAGCGTCTCCTTGTAGACGTGTGTCTGTGGCGTGCGTTCACAGCCGCCGGGAACCCGCTAGCTTACTGGTGCGCTTGAACGGCAAGTGCAGTCGCTTTCTCGGCGTGTGTTTTGGAGGGCACACGGGCCATTCCCCCGCAGAGGGTACGGACACCGGCCTTGTCGCCTCCCACCCGCCTCCCGGCCGATCTCGGCGCACGCGTTTGTGCGCTTGCGGTGGAAGGGCGCCTCTGCTCTCCCCGCGGCCCCGGCGGGCGTCGCCTGTGCGACCCTCCGCTGAGTGTGGAGGGCTGTGGCCTTGTATCTCTAGGTAGGGAACATCTTTTGTCTCCCGGCAAGAAGCTTTCCTCCGGGAGAGATAAAGTAATCGATAGGGCCTTTTAAATAGCTCCGCGCTTCCTGTCGGGAGAGGAGTATCAGCGCGCGCACCAAATCTGCTCTGGTATGTCACCTTATCTCCCGTCCCCGCTGCTGTCCCCAAGCGCCGCCTGTCAAGGGAGACGCCACCTGCATTAGGACCCAGACTGGGGCCCTTCCGCTCAGGGTCATGCGTAGCGCCCTCAGCGAGGCCCCGCCGCCCCCACGGGGGTCCGGGAGGCTGGGGAGAGGAGGCGGTGGGGGGGCGGGGATGAAGGTGCGGGGAGCCTCCGACTCCCGACCAGCCGGGGAGGACGTGAACGAACAGGCTGAGATAGACCCGTCTGGGGAAGCCTTCGGCGAACACGGGGGTGGGCGAATTTGTGCTTTTACTTTCCTTTTGCTTTTTTTCGTTTTATTAACCACGAACACAGCCGATCTGGGCAATGGGCCAGTTGAGAGCAGCGCTTTGGGCGGCCGTGTGGGCCACGCTGCTCGCTCGCGTCCGGAGGAAAATCAGGTTAACCACCTGGAGAGGGCCGCGGGGCGCGCGTTACTCTCCGCACTGCGGCGAAGGGAGGGCTCACCAACGTCCAGGAGGCTGGTGTTGGGGAGAGGAGCGAGCTCCCGAGCTCTACGGGTCAGCGGCACCCCCGAGTTGGGCTTCCGTCCTCGCCCCTGGCAGCCACTGGCCGTGTCACCTCCCCTGCCTGTAGCAAGTTGGAGTCAGAGACGCGCTGACCCAGGCAGGTGCTCCAGCGTCTGCAAAGGTCCTGGGGCCAACTCGCTGGCTTTTCCTTCGAACTCTCCGTAGAGACCTGCAGGCGGGGCCCTGAGCCGCAGCGTTTCTCCGAGCGCGGACCAGCCAGCCTGCAGACCCTGGGCCTTCCCCCAGGCCTACGCACTGTTCCCCAAATCTCCTCGCTCTCTCTTTCTGTAGCCAAAGCCGGTTGTAGCTGACATTTTTTTTTTTTTTGAGAAAAATACTCCAAATAACCATAACGAAACCCCTTCAATCCCCTCCTTCCTCTCCTCCCATAAACATGCACAAAACCACTGCGTAGGTAACGGTGGTGGGGGTGGGGGTGGGGGTCGGGGGGGGTGGGTAACCTCCCTTAATTTCCCACCTCCCAGGGGCGCTCAGGCCCCCTTCTCCTGGGAAGCTGGAGGGGGAGTTACTTCTTGGCTCCAGTACAGACTTGCTCCCATCCAACTCGGCCAGGATCATCGGAATTACTCCAACTGCTGAGAGAGGACCACCCACGGACACAAGGCTGGGGACCAGGCAGGCCCTGGGAACATTTGGGTTCTCATTTTCTAGGGTCCATTTATGCAAACAGTAACTACTGTGGGGACATTAAGTCAGGGAAGAAGACCTCCCCTTTCTCTCTCACGGGGAGGAGGCAGCACTTCTGACTCTTTCTCTCCTTTAAGACCCTGGTCTAGGCCTGCCTTCTCCTGGCATCTCTCAGCCTTCATTTAGAAAATGCCGAATTTGATTATTATCAATAGCCACGATTTGGTGGCAGCGGAGGGGAGAGTCCAGCTGTGTTTTCTTGCAGGGTGGGTCATACCCAGCATGTGCTAGGTTGACACGAGCAGAATGTGAACTGGACACCTTAATGCCACTTCCGAACCGATGGCCGAGTGTCGTCCATCCCCTGGTGGTCTTCCCTGGTCATTGCAGCTCAGGCAGAACCCCTCGCCTCTTAGAACATGAGCATCATTTCGTACAAGCCTCCTGGAAAGCAGTTTGGGGATTCTCATTTTAAGAATTCTTGCAAATATACAAGGTGAGAATGGCACATAGAATTATTTTTGATTATCTTGATTGTTTCTAAATGTTTGCCATCCACTTGTGCTTTTTTCTTTCTTAAATGCATCACCTGTTTGCATGTTCAGACTATCTACGGAGATCTTAGTTTTTTTTCTTACTGATTTCTACGAACTCTTTCTATTAACCAGTAACCTTTTGTCATTGCATTTTATGCCCCAAATATTTTTTTGCCATTTCCTTGTTTGGCTTCTGAAAACCTTCATTTTTATTTTAAGGCACCTGATAATGAAGAAAGGAGATACTCCAACTCTGGTGGGGTTTAGTTTCCCACTTAGGACTAATGGTGAGGTGAAGCCTGGGTGCATCAGGGCCCCAGCCCGCGATGACAGCTGTCCTGGGGTAGTGGGGCTTCCCCAGGCAGAGGCCTTTCCTACTCTGGCCTCATAGAGGAGACCCCACAGAGAGCTGATGTTAGAGATTGGCCACACCTGGAAGGCACCCTTCTGTGAAATTTTCATCTCAGGCTCCAGGTGAAGAGGGAATGGAGGTGCAAGTGTCACTGGCTGTTCCTGATGCAGAAGGACATTCGGAGCACATCAACCCACAGAAAGAAGGCAGGGCAGAAGGGTCGTGGGATTTGGGTGGGGGGATTGGAGGGGCATCCTGTGCGAAGGAGGGCATCAGAAATGACAGGTGGTGAGTTTTGTGGGCAGTGGTTTAGAGCTTAGCTCTGAAGTAGGGCTGCTTGAATGGTTTAACCTCCTTAAACCTCAATGTCCTCATCTGTAAAATAGGGGTAATGATGTAGAAGTTCAACAAGGTAGTGCTGTGAAACACAGCCGCAGTGTCTCTGACACTCCTTGCACTGAGAAATGGTGTCTGGGTACCAGGTTGGACAATTAATTTCGTGAACTCATCCTAGGAAAACTCATCACTGCTGAATATCACTATGGTCACCTTTGAAGCACTCCCCTTGGGAAGCTGTGCACCAACGCCAGTGCCTAGTCCACCCTTCAAAGCCATTTTGGAACTCTTTTTTTGGAATGGCCATCAGAGCTGTCATTGTACCCTTGCCAAGGTTATGACACCTCACCCACTTGTGTGTACAGTGGTGCCAACATAAATGCACGGTGGCAAGTTCACGAACTTAACTGTCAGATTTGGGGGATGATGACAGCTCTGATAACCATTCCAGAATAAAAGTTCCAAAATGGCTTTGAAGGGTGGACTAGGTGCTGACATCGGTGCCTAGCTCCCCAAGGGGAGTCCTTCAAAGGTGACCGTAGTGATACTCAGCAATGAGGTATGTAGCATCTTTTCTAGGATGAGTTTGCAAAATTAATTGCTGACCTTGTATGTGCTTTGTCTTTGAATCTGGGTAGGTATGCCACTTGCTTTGTCTGATACAACCAATCAAAGACTGTAGAAACGGCATCATATGACTTCTGTGCTTCGGTCAGAAAAAAACATGTAGCTTCTTTCCTATTGCCTGGAACACTGCTCCTGGGGCCATGAGCTAACATGTAAGAAGTCTGACTGTCCCGAGGCCACCATGTAGTGAGGAAGCTCAAGCCACACGAAGAGGCAACATGTAGGCACACTGGTCAAGGTTTCTAGCTGAATCAACCTTCTATTAATAGTTGGTCCAACTTAGCTGCTGAACCTGTGAGTGCAGAAGCTTCCAGATGATTCCAGCACCCAGCTGGTCCAGTTTTTACAGCTGAGCTCCAGATGGCATAGAGCAGACACAAACCATCCCTGCTGTGTCCTGTCTACATGCCTGACCCACAGCATCAATGACCATAAGGAAATGGCTGTTTTCCTACCACTAAGTTTTGCAGCAATGACAAACACAAGGTTGTTTCAGTAAGAATGGTTTAACATACTGTTTGCTTCATGGTAGGTGATTAACCAACAGAGGCTCTTAGCGATATTATTGGTGACAGAGTTGTCCCAGCATGGGGAACAAAAGGCCTTTAAGGGAAGAAAAGCAGACACACCTGCGCTGGGAACGTTGATCCACGATGATCTCAGGCCTTCCACCTGGACTGTGTCTTTATTTTGGCTCCAATGTGAGCTCCCCTCCCCACTTCCTCCAGAGTTCCAAACTGCAAAAAGTGAGGAACCAAGGTGGTCGCAGGGCCTCAGCATGCCCCTTTTTTGCAAAACTCCAGAGTGGTGTTGGCAATGATTGTAGGCGGGGTAGAGCTTGGGGGCTGGGGGTGTGGGGAGCAGAGGCGGGTATGAGAAACCATTTTGTTGCCTGGACTAGGAAACCATAATAATGTGGTACCCGGAATAATGATCATGCAGAAGAACAGCCCCCTCCCCGACCTCCAAACGCAGCTTTCAGTGTATTAAGCGCCTTCCTACACACGGCCGTGTCTTCAGGCATCGGAGGGCAGAGGATTCATTCTTAGCACGCTTCTCGCAGGTCGTGAGTGTGGCGCAAATGCTTGCGGATGGGGAAATAGGAAGCACAAGTCCTCGCGCACGCGCAGTGCCTCCTGCACAGGACGGGTCCTCTTTGTGGCTGTGACTCAGGCTTTCAGTGGGCCCAGTTCAAGTTCACCTGCTTGTCTCTCCTTCCCCAGATGCACAGGGGAGATGACTAAAGGAGGTGACATCAGGGAGCTTGGACCTGCAGAAGGGAAAGCCTTGGATGGGGCAAACATTGTGGAATTTGCAGTGGAAACAGAACTGTCCTTTTACTTTTCTCTGGAGCATCCTCAGGGCTCTGGAGAATCGGGCCTCGGACTGTGTGCCGAATCTTCTTGGAGTTCCGTGGTGAGCACTGCCTCACTCCCCTTGGAGGCGAGAGGCTTCTGCTCCCCCTGAAGGGACACAGGCAGAGCGGCAGCAGGAGATTTCCCACGGCTCTGGGACATCTGGGCGGATCATGAGGGCAGCCGCTGGGCTCCAGCTTCACCCCCACCTCACTTCTCTTGCACCTCACCTTGACCTTCAGCCTGGGGGAGTCTGCCAGGAGAAGCCTCCATCCATTCTTCATTCTGCTTTACTGCCTTTGCTGCTGGTTGCTTTTCTTAGGGAACTTGAGGAGAGGGAGGGAGATTGAAGGAGAAAAGACAGATTGAGAGAGAGGAGAGAAATAGATTGAGAAAGAGGGGAGGTGGAGATAGAGACAGAGATGGAGGGAGAGGAGAGATGCAGAGAGATGGAGACTGAGAAAGCAGAGATGGAAGGACAGAGAGATAGATAAATAGATAGAGACTGAAAGAGGGGAGATGATAAGAAAAGAGAGATAGAGGTGAGGGAGAAAGGGAGAGAGGGAGGGAAAACCTTCAAGGGAGGGGACAGTGTCGTGGGAGGAGATGCGCCCTCCTGGGGGGCTGCTGTGGGTGTGGGGGATGGAGGCTGCTTGGTCCCTGTGGTTCACAGGGAGACTGACAGCGACCAGGTGTCCGGGGAGAACATGGGCATGCGATTATTAAAGGACATTTAGCTTTGATGAAAACGTTGATCTGCTTGTTTAACTGTTGTGAGAGGGCCTTCCTTTTAATCAGCTAAATGTGGCTGAGTAGGGGCGAAGTGAGCAGTAAATCATTTGTGTCACAGGGAACTACTCTGTGTGAAGCCTGGACAGAGGACCCCCCAGAGGCGCTCCAGGGCGATGTCTCTCCCTGGCTTGGGGAGCCCGCTGACCCCTTCCTGCAGTGGTGAAAGAGGGAAGAGTAACAATCCTGACTTCTCAGGGGTTCTGGAAATTACCTGTGATCCCTGTGCGCACTCCCTAGCTCACGAGCAAGCGCAGAGCGGGGGCGTGGAAAAGTAGAGCTGAGGTTTCCCTCCAGTTTACCTCCCCCAACCTTCCCATCTCCTGCCCTTTTTAATTTTTTTTGTAAAATGGGGGTGGTCACACCGGTCAGCTTCACTGCCCGCATCTCAGTTCTGAGGGCTCGTGGCCTAGGAACGAGGTTATACTCATGGAAGCAAGAATTGTTCACTTTTAAGAATGTGCCTGTGAGGAAATCGTCCTCCCTCTTTGAAAGGAGCACGTTTGCATCCCCACCGTGGGAGCAGGGCACGGGGCGGGGCTCTGGTCCATCCGGGCCTTCTCTGATTTGGGGAGTCTGAAGCCGGGCTAACTCTGGGCAGGGCAGCCTTCACCAAGACAGGGCCTGCCTTTTAGCTGTGGGGTCTCTCCACACCACCCGTGAGATCGGTGAAAGAAGGGTGAGTCTACCACTAGGGTCGAGCTAGGGAGTGCTGAGTATCTGCATGCCCTGTCCGGTGTTGGTCGGCACTGCGGTGCTTCTGTCAGACGGTGCTGCTCTGTGTGTGTTTATGCACACGCTTCTCTATGCGTTATACGCTTGTGTGTCGGCACATCTACACGTACAAGTACAAAGAAAAGATAACCGGAACCATTCATGCTGTATTGATCGACAGCTTGTTTTCTTCTCTTATCAATCTGCCATGGAGATCTTTCCACGTCAGTGCATGTAGGTTCATTTTTCTTTTGAATTGAGGTGTAGTGTTCCATTTGACAAGCCTTGATTTATTGAACCATTTCCTGTTGTTGGATGTTGGCTTGTTTCGATATTTTCCCTATTGCAAACTAGTGCACATCACTGCCTTTTGGCTTTTTTTAAAAAAATTGAAATGTGATCTCTTTGGCTTTTAAAATCCTCACATGTCTTGGCTCACAGGGCTAGCTGGAGATTCTTATCAATAAGCATGGGCAGTGCCTGGACCAAAGCAGGGGTGACTGTGTGGTTTATTGTAGAAATGAGGACTTTTGAGAGTGAAAGACAGTGACACTAGTCGTGATTCCAGGACAACACAAGGTACAGACTGGGACTGTCCTTTGCAGAGCAGGGTGTGGCACCAGAGGTGGAGAAGGAATCTTGCTGTGTGCCTTACAAGATAAGGAGCAGGAGCCAGTCTAAACCCTTGTCTCAAACAAATGCTGGCTTCTGGTCTCCAGCTCCATCCCGTCTTCCATCTGAAAACTGGGGGGCATTGGGGACATCTTCCGAGGCTGAGGGGTAGGGAAGGGATCAAAATCTCCAAAGAGAGAGGCTCGGTGAATAGGAAGGCTTGCTGGCAGGAGGCCCGTGCTGGACACGTCGGCAGAGGGTTTACAGGGGTTGGTTTCCTTCTTGACCACTCAGTGCTAAGGGACAAGCTGAGCTATTGTGACCTTGAGGTGAAACACCCCCGATCTTGTTACCGGTTCCTTCAGGAAACCTCCATGTTCTTCCCGCCCTCCTTTCTGTGACTAATTTCTGAAATCTCTGTAACCGAGAGGCATTGGATGAGATTCCCCGCTCTGGGAGGGCTGTGGGTGCCAGACTGGGCGGCTGTGTGTGTGTGTGTGTGTGTGTGTGTGATTGCGTGTGTGTGTGGG
>PVJL010001690.1:133139-202997 GCA_004026885.1 Lyroderma lyra | reverse complement strand
GATATGAACCTCTTGTCTTAGTGGATTCCAGAAGGCAACATGCTCCTTGATGAAAAGGCCATGGTCATTGTCTTGTGGGATCTGCCTGGCCCGGTTTTGACAGCTCTCAGCTGCTGCATAAATCTCCCATCAGTTCCATCTGGCCAAAAAGATGTCATCACTATTTTCTCATAGTGATGGAGAGTAAAAGGTCAATAATGAAACAGCTCTGCCACCCCCATCCAAATCAGAGAAGAGGGACTCCCATTCGACAGTGGATGGGGAAGCCAGTGTTCAGTTGGGTTGTTTATATTCATATTCATACATTACCGAGGGTGGGGGGGTGGGGGGGTGGGGAGGTGAGATGGTTTAGCTATAATTGACTACGCCGGGCACCCAGATACTTGATAACACAGAAGCTCCAAATCCGAAGTTCAACAGAGCATCCAGTCACTCAGTTCTGTTGTTTTCGTACATTTGCTTAAAGCAATGGGCTCTTTACTGCAAGAGATCTCCTTACGCAGAAGCCCAATTCATAAAATAGAAGGGCCGAGTGTACCGGAGTCCTCCCATCCACATGGTGGCTCCTATCTGGGAACCGTCATGGTCGAACACGCGACTGCAGGGGTCGCCAACCCCTGGGCCACAGACCGCTTCCGGCCGGGGCCTGTTAGCAGCCGGGCGGCACCGCCTGAGGTGAGCGGCGGTGAGCGGCGCAGCTTCATCCGCACGGACCGCCGACCCCCCCCGCCCCCCGCCCCCCCGCGCAGGCACCGCCTGGGCTGCGCCTGCTGCCAGACAGGCGGCCTTCCCGGTGCGTTTTCACACCTGCACACGGTCTGGACTGAAGGCAAGGCGGAGTCCCCTGAGATCGCACGGGAGCACCGAAAGGCCCTTCCGTTTCCAGCATCCTCTCCGTGAGCAGCGGGGGTTCTGCAGTGACAGCCACCAGACACGCTCACGGCGTGGACTGGACATAAGAACGCGCTGCGGGTGTCACTGTCTCCCGCCACCCCCCGATGGGACCGTCTAGGTGCCGGAAAACAAGCTCCCAGTGACTGCGCGTGGTGAGTTGCGTACTTGTCGCATTGTGTACTACACAGCAATAGTAATAGCGATAAAGTACGCCGGGACGCGACGTGCGCGAATCATCCTGAAAAGCCCTGCCCCCGCTCAGCCCCCCACGAAACTGATACCTGCTGCCAAAAAGGTTGGGGACCGCTGCTCTCTTGGGTGCCTCCATTTCCATTGTGGCACCCCAACAACCACTCGTTAACGTGTCGCCTCTCGCTGCCACCGCTCCTTCGGGAAGCAGCCCCGCTGTGCTGGGATGGGGCCGGTGGTCAGAGGGACTCCCGGATGGCCAGTCGCGTCCTCCCACCTCCTCCTCCCCCACACGTGTGGCCCCCCCGGGGGCTCCCGGAGATGGTGACTGCCTCAGGCTGCTGCGCCGTTTTTGTGCTAAGGCCTGAGTCCCTCTGTTGGGCTGTGTGGTTTACCAGGGATTGGGTCAAGTTCATCTCGTCTGGGATGGAACTCGGACACTGCAAGGGGCCAGCGTCCTTGAGGACCCAGCTGACTCTGGGTGGGAGGGCTCCTGAAGGGTCGGGTCGGAGAGGCTGTGAGTCCCATGTCCTTTTCCTGCAGTAGCTCCCCCAGCCCCGTAGTCCCCTGGGGCCCAGGAACAGCCTTTTGTTTTAATGTCCCCTCTGTGTGACCCTCTCAGCTTGAGGTACACAGGCCACAAGCTGGCTCAGTAATTTCCAGAACAAACAAAAACCAAACCCCAAAAAACTGAACCACAGGCATTGTCATCAGTGGGGGCTTGAGGGTCGTTTGGGAGCACCATTGTCCCACTGCTGGTTTTGCCTCAGGGCTGCAGAGCTCCGTGGGGTGCAGGACGGGTTTTGCATGGCCTCCTGTGCACCCTCGGCTGGCAGTCATCAGAGTGCTTCAGTCCGATCCGACTGCTCGATCTGTGATCTACACTCAGGGTCTGGGCTGAGGATCAAAGTTCAACATGGGCTTTGCTGGCTTGAAAAAACCACATTTATTTATTTTCTTAAATATTAACCTTTAATTTTTTTCTGCTAATCTTTTTAGTAGCAAAAAACAAACCCCAAAATGCCCCCTGGTTCCTCCGTCCGGCTCCAAGGAGGGCTGGCTGCCTTCCTGACCAGTGGGCTTCCCTGTGCTCCCTGCCCTGGCGGCGGGCTCGGGTGGGCAGTACTGGCCACTCAGGTTGCTGCCCACTTGTTGACCACTGACATGTTTCTGTTGACAGTGTAAGGATTGTTCCTACGACACTAAGCTTTGTCCTCAGGTGAATGGCCGGAGACCCAGGGAGAGGTTGGCAGAACATTTGAACCCATGAGCTGGGCATGTAAGGGTGTCTGACCTTGTTGCTTCCTTTGGGCCAGTTGTCCTTAAACTTGAGCGAGCCTCAGCCTTCGTTGGAGGGCGTGTTAACACGCAATTGCTGGCCACCATCCTGTGTTTCAGCGGATTGGAGAAAACCTCAGAATTTGCATCTCTAACAAGTTCTCAGGTGGTGCTCACGCTGCAGGTCCGGGGACCACACTCTGAGAACTGCTGGCTCAGAGCTGTTCCCTGCACCATGGTGCTTCAGCTGAAACACATTTAATCTCACTGCTTGTGCTAGATTGTTTAATAGTTATAGATTCCTCCCATCCCCTTTGAATGTGATTGCTTTCCGCCACTGCCTAGAGTCTGGGTGACCTTGTGACTTGCTTGGCTAACAGAATGTGACAGAGGCAGCCTTGGGTGAGTTCCAGAGCCCAGGTCCTCTCAAGAGGCCTTGCAGAGACCCGCTTCACTCTCCTGGGACTCTGACCTGAGGCCATGATGGCAGGAAGCGGGCCTAGCCTATTGGAGGATGAGAGGTCACATGGAGGAGAACTGAGGCCCCTAGCCAGCTGCAGGCACCAATGCCAGACACATGAGTGAGACCACACTCGAGCTCAGTTGACTTCTCTCACTGGGTTCCAGATACTTCCTTGCTGTGGTGGCTATCCTGTGTACCACAGGATGTTTTGTGGCATCTCTGTCCTCTACCCAGTCGATGCAAAAAGCACCCACATGATGTCTCTAGACATTCCCAATGTTACCGGGGGGAAGGTTGGGACCCCTGCCCTAGCTGACTGCAGCTGCATCCGTGCGTCCGGGGGGACCACAGAGGAACCACCTAGCCGAATCACAACATCATGAACAATGATACACGGTTGCTGCTTGAAACCGGAAGCTTCGGGTGGTCTGTTTTGCAGGGATAACGAGAGACTTGTCCTTAGTCGGTTAGCTGTTTTGCTCCAGGGTCTTTTTCTCTAAGCCTCAGCATCACACGCTCAGAAGACCAACTTCTTCTGTTGAAGTGTTTGCTACTTTTCCACTTTCATATCGATCCTTTGACTCTCCCATGAAGAGGTTTGCCAGACATTAAAGAATCTGTCCCTAGCAGAGAAAAGCGAGGAGCACGGCATTCAGTCATTGCTGGGGGGTCACACAGCCCCTCGGAAGAGCCAGCCTTTCTGATTCTTAGTCCAGGGTCACCAGACCCTGAGGCCAGGCTGCCTGATACAAGCCTTGCTCTGCTACTTAGGACAGACATGGTCTTGGGTGAGTCACTAATGTGATCCTCTGTTTCTTCATCTATAAAATGAGTTTGAAAATTTTTGTAATCAAAAGAATTATTTTTTTTACCTTATGGGGTTTTTATTGGTTTTTTTTTTTTTTTTCATTAGATAGAGCACAGGTTGGTCAATTTTTTCTGCACAAAGGGCCAGATAGCTTTGCAAACCATATCGTTTCTGTTATGACCACTCAACTGCTGCTCAAGGTGAAAGTTACCATGGACGATACACATTCGAGTGGGCATAGCTGTGGTGCATGAAGACTTTAGTCACAAAATCAGGCGTGCTCCAGATATGACCCAAGGGTCATGCTTGTCCACATCCGAGATAAAGCAGGGAGGGATGTCAGCCTTTGTCCAGTATGAGGGGAGCACCCAGTAAATGATGGCCATTGTGATTACACTACGGTCACTACTCCGGCAGTCCTGTTCTTCCGCCCTCCGTGTTCGTACTTCCTCTTCCGGCATCGTTAACTGGTTCCTTCTATGGTAACGTGAGGAGAAATTTAGTCCCACTTACACAGTTGTGGCAGCCAGCTTCCAAGATGGCCCCCATGATCCTTGATTTCTGGTGTTCTGGAAGGGTAAGAGGCCACGTGCAAGAGACTGAGGCCCCAGGTCCCCTCCCACAATGAGCAGGGCTGACCTGGTACCTAAGGCGTGTTACAGAAATGACTGTGTATGCCTTCCGATGACAGGTCACAAAGGACGTTGTGACTTCCTCCTTGTCCTCTTTTGGACTGCTCCCTCAGTGGGGAACTAGCTGCCACGTTGTGAGGACACTCAAGCAGGCGGTGGCAACTGACTCCAATCTCATGACAGGCCCCAAGCCAGAACGACCTGGCTAGGCTGTTCCTGTATTCTTGACCCACAGAATCTGTTTGAGATAGCAAATGCTCCTTGTTGTTTTAAGCTGCCAAGGTTTTGGGTCATTTCCTACGCAGCAGCAGATAATTAATGCATCAGGTCTCGTCACTGAGAGTTCCCGACGTAGCTGACTGGCCTCAGTGAGAGGTTACGATCACCTCATGCTTTGAGTGACAGAATAATTTGCAGAGCGATGAGCACTTGGCAACTGCTGCTACGTAATTTTGAGGACCCTCTGACCTTCAACCTGACCATCTAGTCATGGCTCCCGGAAACTTACGTAACTCCCATTCTAGCCATACCAAACTATTACAACTGTGCTACAAATTATACATGCATTATTAATATTAAGATGAATAAAAATGACCATTTGTTGTAGACTCATAGCGTGCCGTGCCTGTTCTCATTTAATTTGCAGGACAGACCTGTGAAGAATGCTCTAGTAAATGTTCCATTTTGCTCAGATCAGGAAACTACTTTTTGCAAGGTCACAGAGCTAGGGGCTGAGTTCGAATTTATGCTGAGCGTGCCCGACATCAGTCTGACGTCCTCTGTCTGATGTCCTCTGCCTTTTCAGTTGCCTCACTGTCTTTGCTTGTCCTGTTCCTACTTCCAGACAGTCCCTTCTTCCTTCTCTAGCAGATGAACACTGACTGAAATTTCAAGACCCAGCTCAGATATCACCCCCCTGGGCACTACATTCCCTGACATCCTTAGCTGGTGACATGTATTTATTGGAGGTCTGTGAAATGACAGTCATCGTTCTACAAACTGGGGATGCACCAGTAAAACTAAGTCAAGCAAAACCCCAGAGACCAGCAGAGCATCTGCATTTAGAAGATAACATTCTGGTGGAAGGAAGTGAACAGATTTAAATAGGTAAATGAGACTATTTTGGAAGTAGGGCGCATGGCCATGTTGGTGGACTGATTTGGGGGGATAAAGGAAAGAGAAGAACTGAGGGTAACACCTCAGTACTTACATACCAGGCTTAGGCAACTAGTATGTCCCTGGGTTGGGAAGACTTGGAGAAAATCAGGTTTGTATGTGTACGTGTGTGAGAGTTAGGGGGCAGATACGAGGCAGGAGCCAGTAGCTCTCTTGGAGATGCGTTCGGTTTTATATTCTGGAAGACATACACGTTTCTGGTGGGCACTCACCCCCGGGGTCTGGAGTTCAGGGGGTAGGTCTGGGTGGGAGGTATGATTTCAAGCCCGTCAGCATAGAGGTGGTATTTAAAGCCACAGCCACGGGCGATATTAAGCAGGGAGATTACAGAGAGAGAAAGGAGGGCTCAGGATTGGCCTCTTCTGTGCTGAAATTAGTTTCCCCTCCTCCGAACCCCATCACACTCTCTTTTGGTGCTTGTTGGAATGGTGTGTTCCTCAGTGAACTGGGAGTGTCTTGCAGGCAGGCATGGTGTCTTATCTGTGTAGTTGTCACATTCAGTGCAATGGCTGACCCATGGTAGGTTGTCACTAAGTATTAACTGGTATCACATGATCATATGACTGAGTAGGAACTACTGTCTTCCTCCTGCAGCTCTAGGTTTGCAATGGTCAAGTTCATGCTTGTGGTCCTCCAGAATACTTTTATAATATATTCCAGCCCTAGGCAGTCAGGTGTCTGAGGCATCCTGCAGGAAAAGAGGAGTAGTCCTCACTCTCACGTGCGTGGCGTCAGGAGGTGGGGTGGCCACAGCAATGAGCCTGGCCCAGCCCAGGACGGATGGAGAGGCCAAAAATGAAGAACCATGGTGCAACGTGAGATGGGATAAAGCAGACCACCCTCCCAGAAAATATGAACATGTAGAATAATGTAATATGGTTCAGCGAATCGTGAGAACCCGTGCAAGAGAAAAGCCGAGAAGGGGGACGAAATTTATCACTGGTGGTTACGTGATGGGATACCAAGGTCTTAGGGAAGAAGAGAAAAAATGGGGGTGCAGGGATTCAGTTTGTTACGCAGCTGCTAGGCGCCCGATGGTTGCTGTAAATTTTCGCCCAAATTTTAGTATCTGTGTTGGGAAGCAAATCGGAGATGCCGTCTTATTGACATTGGGTGTCCATGGTCGCTGATCGGAAGTCCGCTGACTGCCCAAATCTGGCTCCTTTTGAAGGTAATTCATTCCGCCCCCCCCCCCCCCCCCAGCTACGTTAAGATTTTACTCCTCGTCTTTGGTTTTTCAGTGGCTTTCTAAAACCACGTGCCTAGGTGTGTCTCGTTTTCTTTATCCTGCTTGGGATTTATTTGTAGGGCTTCTTGAGTCTATGGTATGATGATGTCTTTCATCACTTTCGGAAAATTCTCAGCTGTTATGTCTTCAAATATTGCTTCTGCCATATTTCCTCTCTCTTCACTCTGGCCCTTAACATGATCTCACTGTGTCCTTTCTGCCTCTGGCCTCTGTTTTCTGGGTTGTGTATGCATTTGTCCCTCCTACTGTATTCTGGTGATTTCTTCTGACCTAAACGAGTTTACCGATTTCTTGAAAAAATTAACACTATCCTTTGAGTTGTTAATTTTAGTTATTGGAGTTTTCATTTCTCACATTTCCACTTGGTTCTTTTTAAAATAGTTCTTAGTTTTCTGCCACAAGTCTCAGTTTTATCTCAATCCCTTTTATTTCCTAGAACATGGTAGGCACAGGTTGTTTAAAATCCTTGATAACACCATTATGGAGAGCTTCTGTGGATCTGTTTTTATCGTTTGTTGATTTTTCTATTTTTTTCTTTCTTCTTTTTCCAATACTGCTTTGTATTCTTTGTGCTTTTTTTTTTTTTTTAATTGTGCTGTGGGCATTGTGTTTGCAAACGTGCTTGCAGAATTAATTTGAAGTCACCGGTGATACCGTTTTCCTCCTAAGAAGATTTGTGTTTCCTCCTGCTGGGTTCTCAAGGCATCGGCAATCCATGATTCCACTTCAGTGCACAAAGATCAGCTCACCCCTGCTGTAGAGGGCATCCTTGTGGAGTTCCAACCCAAAGCAAGTCCCAGGCCTAGTCCTGGTGCGCCTCGAGGTCCGGTGAGGCTGTCAGAAGTGCCACCCCATCTCTCAGCCACCCCTGGCAGAATTAGCACTTGCCCAGAGGTCTCAAAGCAGCTCCAAGAATGAGCTCGCTGCTGTGAGCCTCATTCTTCCCTGGGAGCCTGGCTGGGAACTCTTGAGGATTTTGTCAGCAATCTGGTGTCTTTAAGAAGGTTGGTTGGTTGGTTTTTTTACTCTGAATAATCATCAGGTTTATTAAAAGCATAAACCAAATATTAAAAAAAGTGACAACGAAGTGAGCTGATAATATATTTCACTGGGTTTACTCCTTTTCATTCTCGAAAGATGTCCTGGCAGACAAAATTCTCCCAGAGAAACTGCTTCTAACAGAAAGCGCATGTGGCTGCTTCTTGCAGCTTATTTTACCTTGGCATGCTTCAGGAACAGATCCGCACACCTGAGGCAAACCAGTCACTAGGTAGGACTCACAATAATAGCACAGAATTATCATGGTTTTACCTTTACTGAGAAGAGGGGCAGGGTCATTTCGTTACCGCCCTTGAGTCTACTAATACTCAGCTCCTCTGAAATGCGCCGGGGAAAGTAACAGAGCTTAGCAATGCCCCTGTTCTTACACAGGCCGAGAGAACACGGGTGTCTCCCACTGGTTCCGTTAAGGGTTTGCTTGCTCGGTCGCTTTTCTGTTTGTTCTCAGCAGAATGGTGGTTGGTCTGCAGGACCCCGTTTGCTATTATGGGTCATGGGACTTCACCCTTCCAGATTTTATTCTGGTCTCAGCTCTGCCACGAATTGCTTGTGAGGTCATGCGTTCGTCCCATGTGCTTCTATTTCCTCATCCGTCAAAGGAGGACAATGCCACTGGCTTATGTGCCTCCCAGGTTACTGTCGGAGCATTGAGATAAGCTACGTGGAGGCACGGATCCCACTATAAATGCCAGGTGCTGGGGCCTGTTCCTCCCTGATGCTCGCCCCAGGCTTTGCAGAGGCGCCTGAACCCAGGGAAGGAGCCCCCGTGCGGACTCCCAGCGCAGGGTGGTGGTGCCCACAGCAGTTTGCGTCCCTTTTGTGACTTTCTAAGCATCAGGCCGGTTAATGGCACACTCTTCATGACAACAGCCAAATCTTCAATCTGGATCGTCAGATGAGGTTTATTATACTTTTTTCTCATTCCTTTTTTTCTAGACAGTTGCATTTTAGGACACATCCCTGGCTTATAACTTATTCTTTATTTTGTGTCCCTAATCACTTCCCATGAGCGGACCCACACCGTACACCAGCAAGGAACTGGACTTGGCGGAGGGAAGGCCACCAGACCTGACCTTCCCCAGCCAACCTGGCCTGCCCCCCGCAGGGGCCCCACTGACTCCCATTCTTAGTCTGGCCTTTGTGAACTGTGCAGAGCCAGGGCTGACCCTGCCGATCTGTGGATGTGTGGCCAAGACAGGTCCCAGCATCCTGCCGGGGCTTTGCAAGTGAGGGGAATCTGTGATGCAATGTGATGGCATGTGTGACAGGGTGAGGGAAAGAGATTGCTGGCGGGGGCTTCGAGGGGTGCGATTAGATTACAGCCAGAGTCGCCTTCCGTAGAGACGGAAGACCTGGGACTGTGTGTTTTGTGTGCGGTGCAGCCCACGCGGCCCAGAAGGGAATCGGTGTTGGG
Source organism: Lyroderma lyra (assembly GCA_004026885.1). Classification (NCBI taxonomy): domain Eukaryota; kingdom Metazoa; phylum Chordata; class Mammalia; order Chiroptera; family Megadermatidae; genus Lyroderma; species Lyroderma lyra. The sequence continues at coordinate 193,835 of PVJL010001690.1, read as the reverse complement.
GCGGGGGGCAGTAGCCCAATGGGACAGAGCCCCGGAGCTGCCCTGGGCCTTTGCTCGGTAGCCTTTACTTATGTTCTTTCTCGGGCTTTCTCCTTCAGGCTGCCTGTGTTTCCCATCGGGTGAGAGAGAGACAGTCAACCCCCCGGAATCGCGTCAGTCTCAGCGTGCGTTCCCTCTCTCCTCTCGCCCCTCGAACTTGAGTCCTTTCAAAGGCAGCGGGCAGCGGGGTTGGTGCCGAAATCTTGGCTTTGGTGTCGGGTTTGCCAGACTTGAACCTTTGCTTGACCACTTCTGGCTGGGTGACCTTGGGTGATGTGTTTAACTTCCCCGAGGCTCAGCTTTCTCGTCTGTGAAACGATAGCTCTCTTTTAGCGGCTGTGAGGGCTGCGTGACGTGAAATGCATCCTGTCTGCAGTAATTCTGGGACCACAGTGACATATAATGAATGACAGTTCCCTACTTTTTCTATTATCTTTTTCTTTGTTGTTCACTTTTTTCTTGTTAACTATCTAAGGAAAAACTTTTCAGTGAGAAGTAAGAGATTTCAGATACAGTTAGGATACACTGTAGTTATGACCCCAACTGTCACCTTGATCTCAGTCTTTGGGGGACAGTTACTGAGGACCAGTAGTGGGCGACAGTCCGGGGCTGAGTGGAAGGGGACTGGACCCAGAAGAGAGTCCAGATCAAGCCTCGTGGGTTTGCCCAGGTTGAACAGTGAGCTCAGCGTTGGGCTGGGCCTCCGGCCTTCCACCTGCTCCCCAAGGAGCCTCGTCTCTCTTGGATTCCCTGTGTGAACCTCCTTTTGTAGCAGGAGTCTCAAGGGTGGAAATGGGTTAACCCCCCATCAAATCAGAGATTTGTACATAGTTTGCAAGTTTATTTTAAAATTAATAACCGAATGTAGTTTCTTAAGCTTCAGTTGCCATAACTGGGCAGTACCTATATTATTTTCAATTAATATTTTAATTTAAATGGACTCACCTTTTTTTTTTTAACTTGAAAACGTATTTCAGCCTTGACCTAAGTAATCATATCCAAGAAATCATGGGTATCTGTAACGCACAGATGACTGGCAGGTCCAGAGTCCCTTCTATAGAAAGAAAGGAGACTGGGGAGAAACCCAGGGGGAAAGTTCGTGGGAAAGAAGAAAAAAAATCTTACTAACTGGCAAAAAGCACGGGCAGAATTTAGGTGTGTGGTTCTATGATGTTCCTGTCTGTATATTTTACGTAACTGAGATCACGTCGTATACAATTTCTGTCCTGATTTTTCCACTTAATGTGAAATGATAAGCATTTCCCTGTGTCATCAATATTCTTTTCAAATTTGATCTTGGTGACTGAGCTTCCTGTGGTGGCCCAGGATGGTATTCCAACCTTACAGGCTCTCCCTCCCCTTGGAGGCTGAGGAGCCTCCGAGGTGGGCAACCCTCCCAGCCTCCCTTTGCCACGTTCAGCCTGGAGCTCCGAGGTTGGCATAGCTCATGTTTTGCTTTTCACTGAAACGTTTGTGGCCGATCCCTATGGCAGACTGCATGAAACTCCTGTGTGATAAAGTGACATGAAACCCCAAATAGAAATAACATCACTAAGCTGGGCTCTCCCATCGAGAGAATCAGAGGACAGCCTCTCAAAAACAAGTCAGGAGGTGTCTTGTCACTGCCGCCTATGGGCTATTCAGAGAGGACAATCGATTCCATTTCTTATTCCTCCTGGTTTGCTCTGGAATGTTCCTCTCCCCCTTCCCTGGATATACAAAGGATAGTAATGATGGTTCCGCAGGGAATCAGAGGTCTTGGGAGCTCACCAAGGACGCAGCTCCTGTCCTTGCGTCTGAGCTCCTTTGTGGCCTGGTCTCGTTAGTGCCTTGCATAGCGTCCCAGCCCCAGCAGACCCCATGGCTGCAATCCGTGTCTGAGCGAGACAGTGCCTCCAGACCTGTCAGAGAGGATAGGGTGCCCAGGGCCCTTCTGAGGCACAACGGAGTAGCCCGGATGCCCCACAGAGAGTGTGAGGGAAGACAGGGCTGGTGGCTGGGGACAGCCCGTCCATCCACCGGCAGCTGGAGACTCAAGAAGCCAGCTACATAGGACAGAGGCAGCCTGAGCTCTTTGCACCACCTCACCCAGCCCTAATGCAGTGTCTGGTCTGGACAAAATGCCTGAAGACAGCACACCCAGAGCTTCTCCCAGACGATGGGCAGTCACCACAGGAGCAATGGCTTGCTTTTGGAACGTCAGTGTAACCCCTCCCGTAGTCAGCATGTCAGAGCTGAGTCCAGGAGCGCATGCTGGTGGCCACAGACGACCGCCCAAAAGGTCAGTGCCAGAATCTGGGAGGAGCCCAGGAAAGGCCCCGACTCGCCCAGACTGGACACTGGTGACACCAGTGATGATGATAACACACAGAACTTAACAAAACAAAACAAAACAGATCCTCGATGATTCCATGTATGCCAGCGTACGTCTCAACTAAGAGTGAGAACAGCAGCTTTACGTTGCTGCAAACTCGGAATTTTCATGGTGCTGCTAGAAAAATCATCTCTTCCCAGGCGGGGTGGCGATCAGAGGTGTTTTTCATCAGGCCCCCGTCTTGCAGTTGCTCCTCGCTCCCCCAACTGTGTTCCGGTGCACACTCTCAGCCCAGGCCACCCAGGGGCAGCCCCGCAGCTGCTGCCTCCGCATTCTCCGGGATTCCAGGCCGGGTGCGGGGCGATGACACCGCTGTTATCTGGGATTAGCTATTTTCACTCCCTGTATTTATATCATGGAAGCTGTAGCATGAGGCTGCTAGATGCCAACACAGGCAAACTGCCCTTCCTTTTGCACCCACCTGCTGTGCTGCTCACGCCCGGCAAGGTGGCAGTTGGTGGGGACCAGACCTGCCAAGCCCTCCGTCCCCTCCCCTAACGTCCAGAGCTGTGACCTGAGACTCTTGCAGAGGCTGGGCTCAGCAGTGGAAGGCTGGCCCCGGGCTCGGGGGCGGTGGGGGGCGGGGGCCTGACAGCATTCCCTGTGGAAGACGCCTGTCACTTCCCTAATCCTCTGAAGTCTTTCAGTCTAGGAGCCCTCTTGCCTGTCCCCCACCCCTGCTCCACGCCCACCCCATGTGTAGCTTCCCCACTTGCTCATGAGGAGTGCTGGAGGGCCCTCTTTTTAGGCTGCCCAGAAAAGCCCAAGCCCCAAATTTAAGTGCAGGCCCTGCTCTGTTTAACCGGGGCTGTCTTTGTTTGTACTCCTCTTCCCCGCTGCGGGAGGAACATGGGGTGGTTCTAACTCGTCAGGTCTTCTTTCAGGAAATGGAGAGGTTTTTTCCAAGGTATGTTGTGCTTCTTTCGGATTGGACTCGGTGACCTCCCGAGCTACTTAAAAACACAGCCTGTTTCTTAGTCGGTGGGATTTGCTCCTGGCTCCGGGGCGCGGGGAGTGGGGCTTCCTCCACTGAGCCTGGAGGGCTGCTTTGCAGACTCATGCCCTGTCCTGGGTGAAAGTGGATAGCAGACCCCATGGCCTTAGCTGCCCACCTGGGATCAGGAAGATGCTCCATGGAAGTCTGCCTTGGAATTCCTCATGTGGCCATGTTTAGCTGCCCACTGGCCTCCCAAATGCCCGTTGTGAGTCCCACTCTGGGCTTTCTGCCTGGGCCCACTCCTCAGAGTGGAACCCCAGGGGTGGCAATGCACTATCCCTCCCAGGCACGTATTAAAACATTAGAAAAATTAACACCCTCGCGTGGAGTTTCCTAATACACAGGGTCCGGCAGAAGTAACGCTGGACCACGTGTGTGAATGTCTCACACGAGCTGGACAGCAACTTGAACATTTCACCTAAAACATCATGGACAGTGTGCTTGAGTGTGATATTGTTACGTTACAGAATTACATGCTTATGATTTTGTAACGGGATTTGGTATAGATTAGCAGCTGATTTAAAAAAAGGAGTGTTAATTTGTGCTAGACCCTGTATAATGAACAAACCTTCATTTTTGCTTTAGCCAGGTCACCATCTACAAAGACACTGTATCCACATTAAGCATTAGGTGGGGATTATTAACACGGAAGAAACTGAGGCCAGACAAGGGAAGTAATTCACTCAAGTTCACCGAGCTTCAAAGTAGCAGAATCAGGTCAAACCAGTGTCTTAACTTGAAAGCTAGTGCCCTTGAAAGAATTTTTAAAGTTTGGTCAAAATTATCTTGCCCAATGAACGCTGACCCCCTTCTCCCAGAAATGACATCTTTTAACCCATTGAGCTCTTTATTCTGGCATTTGCTTCCCTATTTCCAAACACCGTGTGTATTAAGCTATGAATTTTAGCATTATTGCCCAGTTTCCGGTTACAGCAGGTGGAGATTTTAGCTCACTGATACCTTCTCTTTTTCTTTCCTTTTGATATAATTTATCTCCGTATTTTATAAAACCTTTGTGCTGTGTTTACATTATTATGACTTTGTAAGCATTGTTCGCTGTTGCATCTGATAGACGATGTGATTACATCTCCTTTCTCGTACCATTTTTTTTGGCTTGCTCAATTTTCTTTGAACACCTGACCAGTTGTGCCCCATTCTTCAATAGCTGTGTGAACCTCCCCCCACTCCTTCGTAGGATATCCCTTTGCCTAGCTCTCACGTTGGTCTCCTTTTCCCTTGATCCTTTGCCTTCCGCGTTTTCCTGGAGAATATCCTTCAACGGTTTTCTTCGAAGAGTGTACAAGAGATAAATTCTTGAGATCTCTCATGCTCAACATGTCTTAATTTTAATCTTTTCTGTGGACTTACAGTCTGGCTGAAATTCAGTTTTCCTGAGATTTGGGAGTCATTTCTCCATTTTTCTCTAGCTGTTGAGAAGTTGGTTACCATTTCATTCTTTGACCTGTTTGCGTGTGACTTTTTTTCTCCTGAGGTTGCTTCGGTCTCTTTTCTTTATCCTTGCTGTTTTAAAATTGCAGAATGATGTTCCCTGGTATAGTTATTTTATCACTTATTGTTCTGGGAACTTTGAGGGGTTTTAAATGCTAGAGACTCGTATCCTATAATTTTGTGAATGTTTTTGGTATTGTTTTTATGATAATTTTTATTTCACCATTTTTTCTCTCTCCATTGTCTGGAACTCCTGTAACTTGGATTTTCATGTTACAGGAGCTTATGCATCCTGAATCAATTCCCTAATTTGTTTTTAATTTTTCCTCACCTATGGCCATCTCTCTGATTTTTTACTGGGGGAGCACATTTCAGGGAGATATACATAACTTGATCTTCTAATCCTGTTATTGAAGAATTTGCTTCATTTGGCAATAATTTATTCTGAGAAATTTCTTGTTGGTTTTCCTTTTGTGTGGTAAGCTGTTCTTGTTTCATGGTAGTAATACCTTTCCTCTCATCACTCGGAGGATATTCATTCTAATTCTTTGAAGTGTTCTCCTTCTGTGGACTGGAAGTTCACTGAAGTTCGTGTCTAAATCAGAAGAAGCTGACTGGAAGCTCTGTGTATCTTTTTTTTTTTTTTAAAGAGATATAATTCACATACTACAAAAGATATCCCTTTAAAGTGTACAATTCAGTGGCATTTAGGATACTCGCTTTCTCTGTAGCTTGTAAATGGAGTCATACAACATGTGACCTTGTGTCTGGTGTCTCTCACTTAATATTCTCAAGGTTCTTTTATATTGTAGCAGGAATCAGTGGCCGAATAATATTCCGCTCTGTGGATATACCACATTTCGTTTATCCATTCAGTAGCTAATGCACTCTGCATACTCTTTAAAGAGATTTTTTTCAGTAATTCCCATTTTCATTTCCTGTTCAACTTCTATGGTATGTGAGAATTTGCTGCCTCCTATTCCCTAAGCTTTTGGGGGTTTTAGACAAATTGGGAGTTCCCCTTACATCTGGCTTGTTTCCTCTCTGCCGGGTTATTTACATTTCTCCAGGTACTTGTGGTTTTATACATTGGGGTTAAGGGTTCCCAGTGTCTCCTGGTTTCATTGACGATGCTGTTTGTGCCTGATTCTTGTCCTTACACGATTTCTAAGAGGAAAATCTTTGTTCCACCACCTTGAAACTGAAAGTTGTCTGATGCGCCTTTTATTAGCGCTGTGCAGCTTCGTGTAAAGCACGGTCTGCGGATCAGATGGTAGATGTGAAAATGAGTCATTCATCAAATACTGATTGATCACTTACTGTATCTGGACACTGAGCTAGGTTGTGACCCTCAAGGAACTCACACCTTAGAAGGAGGTCTAGACTAGTGACAAGTCCTAAGCGGGTAGGAGAATAAAGGCACCGAGCCTCAGTACTTAGCTTCAGGCTGGGAATAAAGCTTTAACTTTCCAGAACACTTTCACACATTCAAAGGAACCCCCATGAGGTTCAGAGACGAGAAAGCAACCCCCCACGTGTCCTCCCTGCCTTCCAAACACATCTTCCTTGGGCGTGAGGAGGGCTCCCGGAGCGGTCCCAGCTCCCTGCAGCCTCGGGAGATAAAGATACTTGAAACGCTGGCTGCCCTTCATGGGAAGCTGGCCCCAAGCCCGGTCCTCCCGGGTGCGGTGTGGACACGGTGAGAGTGACGAACGCTGGCGGAGGAGTGACAAACGCAGGCCTGGCCCACATGCTGCCTGGCCGTGTGGACAGAAATGAGCGTTGAACCAGTTGGGTGGCAGTCTGATGTGCCCGAAGAGGACAGTTACAGCACGGGAGGCAGGACACAGGCCCCGGCCCAGGAAAACGCGCTGTCAGGAAGAATGAGTGAAGACGTTCGGAAATCGGCAAGGGCTGCAAACACACCCGCCCCTTCTGTGTGCAGCTCTGTACGTCTCGTGTCTGTGCTCCTCAGCACACGTCTGTCAATGCAAAAGGGGATCGGTATCGACTGCTGGTAGCCCAGCGCAGGGCAGTGGCGGGGCCCAGCTGGACGCCCGAGACTGTCCCAGGCTTCCAGAGGCCAGGATGCTGAGTGGTGTGCAGACCTGGGGGCACGGCGGGGAGGGCTCTGGAGGGCTGGGCGGCGGGCAGTGGGCTCGTCCTCTGCTCAGAAGCACTGCCAAGAGAGGGGCTGGCTTCGTTCTGTCTCTCCCACGGCAGAAATAGCCCTGGGGGAGGAGGTGTGTCGCGTGAGCCGGATTTAGCCAGATGTATTCGGAGGACATTTCCAATCGGGAATGTTCGTGAAAGAGCCGACTGCCTCACGGAGCAGGGACGGCGCCTCCTCAGTTTGAGCGGAGACGGGACGTGGTCATGAGGATGTGGGGCCGGGTCACACGGGTCCTGCCAAGTCTCGACTGTGTCATCTCAACAATAATTATACAACGGCTGATATCTGCTGAGTACAGGCTCTATGTCGTGTTGCATATATTAACTTATTTAATTCTCACAACAACCCTGAAGTATATATTATTACTTATTATTAGCCCATTTTACAGATGGAGAGCCCGAGGCTCAGAGAGGCTGCTGTGTTTTGGTTTCTGCTTTTTCCCACCTAAGCGGTCTGGCAGAGTGAGAGGCATTATGCAGTAGTGGTTGAGAGCTTGGGGTCTGGTGAGCAGGGACTTGAGTCTGTCACAATGTCCCAGCTCAGTGGCCTGAGGAAAGTTCTTTCTTGTTTCCGAGCTCTGGTTTCCTCACCTGTGAAATAGGCACAACCACCGTGCCTCCCTGGTCGTACCTTGTTTACATGCAGATGTCCACTGAGACCTGTCCCAACCCACCTGTGTCCCATTGGAAATCCTGGCTTTTAGCACATTTGCAGATCGTTTTTACAGACTCTGCCCCCATGAGCTCCAGGGAAAGGGGCTTGAATGGAGCTATAGCGGGGGGACTCAGCCTTCAGGCGCCTGGGGGCTGTGTCCTCTACCTGTTGATGTGAGAGGTGGGAAAACCAGAGAGAAGGAACAGCTGGAAAGCGAAGGGAGATGGGACCCTAAGCATCTCTGGAGACTACCCCCCTTCCCCCGTCCTCCTGCCAACCCAGCACTTTGCTTTCACCCCAGCAGCTAAAGGGGCCAGAACCTGTTGGCACACAGGTGTCATTTGGGTCTCTAGTGAAGCGTTTTGCCCCTTGAGTGATGTTTAAGGCCCAACCCATGTCCTTCCACTGTGGGGCCCTGCCCAGTGGCTGTGTGGGGCAGAAGGAGCACAGGCCTGGGTTTGAATCTTGACTTGGCCACTAACAAGCCACACACCTTTGGGCAGGTGATCTCTCGCAGCCTCCAAATTCCATCGATAAAGGTGGAAAGCGACACGTACTATCTCATGAGGTTGTTGAGTGCATTCAATGGGAATAGGTACAGAAAGCGCCCAGTGTAACGCTTGGCACCTAATACACCTAATAAATGGCAAAGTGTCATGATAATGACAGCAGTAGATACACCAGGTCTGTTCAAGTAAGGGATTATTATGATGCAAGACCATCTCCTTCTATTTCTTCCATCCTCTGCCCCTCGTGTCAAAATCCCGCTTTTCTGTAGGAAAGAGAGAGAACCTAGTCAACGCACACGCTCTTATTCCCTAAGGTTTTAATGAGTCGTGGAGCAGTGCTTGTCCCCTCGCACCGGCTGCACATTTTCTTAGCCAGGAGACCATGTGTGCCTTCACCCACAGAAGTGCCTCTACCGTGGCCACTCGGTGACTTCCAGGGCCAGGAGCGTCAGTGTGACACACCCTGCTATGCTGCACCAACACCCACCAACAGTCCTGACTATTAAAAGGGAACAAACAGCATGAACAAGAAACAGAACACATCCCAAAACAGAACAAAACTCAACAAAAACTCGTAGTCCTGTTACTCAGCAACTCAACTTTTATTTATTCCTGTTTCTTTTCTTCCCCCGCTACAAGCGTATATAACTTTTAGATGACGGCAATAGAAATAGAGAATAAATGTATATTCTTTCTTCTACTTCTGTAATGGTCCCAAGTTGCTGCACAATTTGTATCATTAGAACTTCAAATGTTCCTTCAAGTGGATGTGTTGTAATTTACTCAGCCACCGTAGCTGTTCCTGTGATTATTTTATTATTCATGGTAAGTCTGGAGGCACACAGCTCCCCCAGCACACACCCTGCCCCCACCTTATGCGTTCTCTCCTTACCCTCTGCAATCCGTTATGTTTTCAGCTGATACCACTTTTAGGATCAGCACATTTTCCTTCCTTTATTCTGTGGTGGGAAGCAGCAGGTCTCGTCTTGGTCGCTGGAATTGCTCTCGGAGCATTTAGAGCAGCCGCGTTCTGTTGGTCTCTGATGTGGCCATTGGAGCCGGGGACCTGGGGACAGTGGGTCCTTTGGGCAAGTTGAAATCCGAAGCTCAATGTTGCCTTCCAGTGAGGACTCAGGGAACTGCAGGGTTGGGGGTGTGGTCTGAGCCTCAGACTGGCGGGGCTCGGGGCACTTTGGTTTCAGGGGAAGGGTTGAGACAGGAGCAGGAGACCATCTCTAGTCCTGAGACGACACCAATCTGGTTCAGAGACGGACCTGGGCAATTAGGTGACCATCACCAGGCTTTGTGGATCCGGTTCTTATCATTAAGTTCTGCGGTTGATTTCCTGTCTAGAAGGAGAGGGAGAAGATGATGATGGCAGTGAGCGTGGTCACTCTTAACTAAATGCCTCCTGTACGCCCGTCTTTTTGTTGGGTGGTTTATGTATTGTCAGTGGTAAATGTTATAACAGTGCCTTTATAACGGCTGTTCTCCAAATGAGAAAACCGAGACTCAGAAAGGTCAAGTCATTTGCCCAAAGTCACCCAGCTCTCAGATGTAAGGAGCCAGGTTCCAGATCAAGTCTGTTAACAAAGTCTTGCCCATTTGACCCCCTACCCCCATCCCAGCTGACCCACCCATGAGACTGTTAGGGTGGCGCTGAGCCCAGGTTGGGTGGACATGTCCCCAGGTCATATGAGTTGCTTTCACAGCTCCTGGCCCTGCTGTTTCCACAGCTGGGAAGCTCCGACACCATGTCCACCATGTCACCCCACTGGGGGCTTCCTAGTCGGGACGACCCGGTGTCCTGGCTCCTCAAAGGTGGCCTAGGGAAACCAAAGGTGCTGGCCTCCCGGTGGCTCTGGGTGTCGGGCCTGTGGAGCCGGCCACCCTGCCCAGAGAGGGGGCAGCGCAGGCTGCCCGCAGGCCCTGCTGCCCTGGGGGCTGTGCAGGCAGCGTCGGCAGCTGGCTCTAACCTGCTTCGCTGCATCTTTACAAACAGCACGCATTAGGTTAAAAAATCAAGAAGGAAGTGTAAATAAAGGAAAACAAACCAAAAAACGTCACAAATCCCAGTGTCCAGGGAACCCTTGCTAGTTACAAAGAATTAACACGTTCCAATGGCAAATTCAGAGGCACAGAAAAGAGCCAGCAAAAGCCCCTCTTCCGAAGGGAGAAAACAGCTGCTGGGGTTTCCTTCACGCATTTGCTTTTGCATAGACCAGTGGACAAATAACACGCATGTGTGTTCGCACACGTTTAAAATTCACACAGACGGGGTCACACTGCACGCACGGCCACACTTGGCCTTTGCTAGTCCCGCAGCAGTGGGGACCGCTTTCCGTGCAAGGGCTGCACAGGGCTGAGCTGGCTCCTCCGGGATTGTGGGCAAGTGCCCCCTAACGGCAGGCACAGATGTTTTGGGGGTTCCCCCGTTTCCTTAAGCAGTCCCCGCCATGGCCCCTGGCCCCAACAGCTTGCGCAGGAGCCAGCCGGCCGCGAGGGCCGAGGTGGGGCAGCCGGTAGAACTTGGGCACCTGGCAGCAGCCTCAAGACCCAGCGTGCCCGCCTGGGGTGGGCCGATGCTCGGAGACGCCCAACTGCTGCCCCCTTGTGGCAAGGCGAGGGGGAGCCTCTTGCTAAACCCGGATGCTCAGCTGTTGCTCTGCTTCCGGAGCGTTTGATGGGCGCCTGGTGCGTGCCTACTCTGGGTGCTAAAAACGCAGTCGGCACCTCTCCTTGGTGTCTCCCACCCCTGGTCCGCTTCACTCTCCACGGAAAGATAAGCCACAGAAAGAGTTGTTAATATCACGGACTTGAGCCAGAGTGCCTGGGCTTGCATTTTACCTCCTGGCTGTGTGGCTTGGACACGTTAGCTGTTGGCTGCCTTGGTTCACAAACCTGTGAAATGGGGACACTAAGACTACCTATCTCATAAGGCTGTTTGGAAGGCTTAAATGAATTAATATATTAAAACTGCCTGGTGCATTGACAACATTATATTAACGTTACCTATCATTTTAATTGTTTTCTGCATTTCTTTTGTTTTGACTGCTACTTTTCCATTAGAGTGACAAATGATTTTCTTATTGAAATACCAAACTCTGTTTGGACCTGATAGATAGAAGAGTTTGCAGAGCGGGTTATGAACTTGCCTAAGACATTAACTGGAGCAAGGCCAGCAGGAAGGATCCCAGTGCGGATTTGAGCTGCCTCCTGCCGTGGCCGTGATTGGGGGGTTGCTGCCCCTAGCCGGAACCTGCTCTGACCTGGGGAACCACTGAGCAGGCTGTCACTCAGTGTCCCCAACACCCCGGCCTGTCAGCCTGAGCGCAGTTGCTCCTGCTCAGCACCAGACACCCCCGACCCTGGAGTCAGAGGCACCAGAAACAAAGGCGTTTATCTTGGCCCGCCTCTCCGCTGCTCAGCTGGGCTGCTCAGCTCTGCTCTGGACAGCGTAAAAAGTCAGGCTCAGATGACAGAGGCAGAATTTAGAGCCCTTTTGGATGGCAGCTGGGATTCAAGCTGTCAGCCGGAGGCAAGTCAACACAGTCGGGCTTGTGGAGACGCTGGTGCGTGTGAGAGGGCAGGGGTGACGCTGTGCAGGGCTCCCAGCCACCTTGCCCTTCCTTCTATTTATAATTTCCTGTGATAATAGGGCCCATTCATCCCGCCTGCTGGCCACTAATTGCCCTGGAGCGGGGGGATGACAGCCTAATTATTAACTTCACAAAAATTAAAGTTGGCCCGTGTCAACAAAGTCCATTGGCTGTCACACACATGCAATTCGCTGTCCTTCCTGGTGGCAAAGGGCAGTTAGAAAAAAAACGGGAAATCCTGGCCTGGTGCCAGCGTAAGCAGACTTATTTCTGGCCTCAAGTGATCTTGGGGAGGTTCTGTGTCCAGGAACAGAACTGCCTCTTTCTCTTTGGGCTGTAAACTCCGCTCAGCCCGTTGTGCTTCCCTGACAGGCAGTGACATTTTGGTGTCTGAAAATAGGGGATCTGAGAGTTATTGTAGAAGGGACCTTAGTGAGACTAAAACCTGGTAACGGTTGGGCCCAGTTCAGCCTGTGGATATGTTTTATTTGGCTAGCAGACTGTTTAAAAAAACTTAAAAAAAAATTGAGGTGAAATTCACATAACGTAAAATTAACCATTCCCAAGTGTCCAGTTCGGTGGCATTTAGAACATGCACAATATTGTACAAGCATCATCACTGTGTGGTTCTAAACATGCTCATCACCCCAGAATGAAACAGCAGGCATGCCCATCCCCCTCCCCGCTCTCTCCACCCCCACCCCCCACCCCGGCAACCACCCATCGGCCTTAGCTTGTTCTGCGTATTGTGTATGAATGGACTCATACACTAGGTGGCCTTTGGAGACTGGCTCCTTTCACTTTGCATAGTTTTTGAGGCTCATCCACGCCTTTCATTCCTTTTTAAGGCTGAAGAATTTTAGGAAGCTTTGGAGTGAGTTTGTCACAGCCTTATTGAGCTAAAGTCCACCTCACATCCAATTCGCCTACTGAGGTGCACGATTCCACGGCTTTCACAATTCCCAGAGTTGTGTAACCATCACCACAGTCACACTGGTTTTTAAACACTGAAAAAGCAGGAGATTCCACAGGACGCCTTGAAGAAGCAGGAGACCTGATAACCCCGGGGTGGCATCATGACATGATGCAGCCACCAGGCAATCAATGGACTTGTGGCCACTGGTGGCACTGCTCCCTGACTGCTGAATTGGCCACATCACTCATTTGCTAAACCCCTGGGCCCTGCAGGCACATGAGTGAGTGAGCCTGGACCCTGGTGCAGCACGCTGGTGGACAGATGGAGAAACTGAGACTCCGCCAGGCCATGCTGCTTACTCAAGGCCATGTGGGCTGGGCTGCAAGTAGAACGTGTGCCCTCCACGTCCCAGCCCTGTGCCCCTCCCACTACCATGGGCTCTTTGCACAGATGTGAAGCCAATGATCAGAATCTCTGTTTCAAGGGAGGGGTGGCCCTATGTCTGTGACAGCCTTTGTGCTATGTTACTTGGTTAATGTGCGTGTTGGGGGTATCTGCCATTTCTTCCTTTCTCTGGTAACTATACCCCAAGTCTCCCTGGAGAAACACCCCAAATAGTCACGAGGGTTGGATAGGGCAGGCTCTGACCCCCTTTCCCAGGGGAGTACTGTGACTTCCCAGGTCTGACCATCAGACTCATGTGTTACGTTTGGGTTAGGGCCAAGGAACTTTTGTTGGGGTTACTGGGGAAGAAAAGTTCTGTCCCCACTAAGGCTCTTGAGACCAGAGCTGGGGAGATGGGAGCTCTAGGAAAAGCCTGAGATGGATGCCAGTACGCAGGGTGGGGGTGTGGGGAGTAGGGGAGAAGAGCTGAGAGGCGGAGAAAGCAGACTCTCATGACACCGTCGGTATACCCTGACACAGCGGTGCCTGAAACCCGAATCTTTTCGGTTTTCAGTGTTGTACTTAATAAATTCTGTCCTCATTTTTTTTCTTTTACCTTAAACTGGATTGAGTTGGGCCCCTGCCACTTGCACGGAATGGCTCAGTCCTAAGTAAAAAAACACTCTTACCCAAGGAACATTTATTGAGCACTTACTGCATACCAGTGTCTTCACATACAAGATTTCCTTTCGCCCTCACAGTAACACTGTGAGGTAGGGAGCTGTAGTTATTTCTCATTTATGGAGGCCAGGATGGAGGTGGGGCAGTTAGGGAGGTGACATATGCAAGGATACTCTGCCTGTGAGTAGATAACCTGGCTTTCAACCTCAAGCTGAAGGCTAGTTCCTACACCAGAGCTCCCCAGTTCATCGTGGGAAGTGTGTTCAGTTTTCCAAAGAGCATAGACATACCTTCTGCCTCCCCTCCATGATAAAGATATTCCAGGATAAGTTGGAATATATAGAAACGTGCATTAAAAATCCCCCTCACAAATAACCTTCATCGACATTTTAACATACTTCATATTCTTAGGGCAATTTTATAATGTATGGAGCCCGTGGAAAAAGAAAAAAAAAGCACCCAGTTTGTACAATTTCCTATTCTGTATTTATCATTTAAAATGGTGTCATAAGAATGACTATTCTCAATGTATTTTCCTCTGGGTTGGAAGAAAGAGGCAGCTCGCTGAGGCTTTGGGGTAACCGAGGGCTGACCTTCTGGTGGCCCATTTAGAGGTGTGTGTGGCCCCTCTGCTGCTGGGGTGTTCTCTTCCCTGTCGGGAGCCACTGGACTGTGCCCAGTGGCCCCAAGACCACCTGTTGAGGAAGGAAAGGCTCGTGTGCCTATGTTCAACGCAGGCAGGGCAGGTTGGAGTGGAACTAGTGCAGATGTGAGTCCTGTGGGGAGGTGGAACGAGCTGTGCGGGGAGCACTGGTTTTGCTGTTGGTGTGACCTTGACATTATCTCCAGACTTCTGCATGAGGCAGTCAGCAGGCTTCCTCCCTTAGCCGCTAGATCACAACCACTCTGTACTCTCCACGGCCGCCAGGTGGCGCTATGGAATAGGAAACGAATTCAGACCTGGGCTAATGATCGCGAGGAGACAGAAGCAAAGGTGAGCTCTTGGAGAGAAGATGACAGCGAGCTAGCTGAAAATGCAGAGCTACCAAGGGTGCAGCATTCAGGGCGAGGAGGGAAGGCGACGTCCCAGGCGGAAGTACAAGCACAGTGGGGAAGAAGGACAGAGCAAGAGTGAGCCAATTAACATGCTGTCATTGAAACCTAACATGAGAGGCAGCATGGCACAGATGGAATTCTTGTGGGATCTGGGGCCACACAGACCAGGCGTGGTACCGTGAGATCATAATGGAGCTGAAAAATGGTGGGTGCTGGGCGAGGTAGCCATCGTAAGGTCCTAGTGTACAGGCTGCAAAGCTCACCAAGGCTGTGGCTGAGATGGCAAACAATGTCACCTGGGTGTGGATGAGGATGGCACTGAGGAGCCCCTAGAGGGCGTTCTTGAGGACACAACTGATGAGGAGGGTTGGACCCTGAACAGGAACACGTAGCTGAAGAAGAGACGAGAGAAGAGGAAATGGCAGGAGAAGGCAAAGGACGTCAGTGAAGGGTTTGGCAGAAGCTTGGGCAGACCTCAGTGAGCTCCTTAAAAGACTTAAATACGTGGACCCCAGCACGTCAAGGCTTTCATTACCGAGAGGAATGTGCACGGCGCATTATCTGCTGACAAGCACATCTAGGATGAAAAAAGAAGTGGGCCGAGCAGACCACCATGGACACTCCTGAAAAGAGTGTCATTTCCTCAAGACAAGCCTCAGGCAGGCCCTTCAGGAGGTGTCCCAGAAGAAGGCAGTGTTATCAAAGAAGAGGACAGCCCCGTGGGTGTTATTGGCCCTGAAGACCTTCCTGGGGGACAAATGAGGAGATGGTGATACTGACGGTCCTGACCCTGTGCAGACCTAGGCTAGTGTGTGTGTGTCTGTGTCTTCGTTTTTAACAAGAATGTTTGAAAAGTAAAACACAAATTTTTAAATAGAAAAACTATAGAGTGAGGATATAAAGAAAGAATATGTTCTTGCAGCTGGGCAGTGTGTGTTTTAAGCATTATTATAAAAGAAGAGCAAGGTTAAAAAGTATTAAAAAGTTTATAAAGTAAAAAGTTTAGCGTAAGCTTAGTTCAGCTTATTATTGAAAGAGAAAATACAATAACTTTAACATAGCTTAAGTGGACAGTGTCTATAGTCGACAGTCGTGTACAGTAAGGTCTCCGGCCTCCAGTTGCTCACCTCTCACTCACAGACCCACCCAGAGCAACGCCCCATCCCGCAAGCGTCATTGCGTGGTGCATGCCCCGGCCAGGTGTGCCGTTGTTTACCTTTTATGCTGTATTCTCGCCGTGCCTTTTCTACGTTTAGGTATGCGAGTACTTGCCACCATGTTACAAATGCCTGCAGCACTCAGTAGGGTAACATGCGGTACAGGCTTGCAGCCTGGGAGCCGTCGGCTGTACTGCGCAGACGGGGTGCAGAGTAGGCTGTGCCACTTCGGTCCGTGCATCCTGTGAGGTTCGCACCATGACAGCATCACCTAACGATGCATTTCTCACAGTGCATCCCCGTCGTTAAGTGACACGTGGCCAAAAGTCACACTCCGCAAAACTCACCCAGTTAAAGTGTGCAGTTCCACGGCTGTTTATTTTGGCGTACTGTTTTTCTCCCCCAAAGTGCTTCCCTGTCTAGATATCAATATTTTAGTGACGGCACTAACTGACGTTAACGTAGTACTTTAAAGTGCACAAAATGCTCACCTTCTCTCATCTATTCTTAATTCTGATACCCTGTGGGCAAACAAAGCAGTTAAAAAAAATTATCACCTCCATTTTATAAGAACAGAGGCGCAGATGGGCCATGGCTTGTCTGGGGGGCAGCAGACTAATGAGGGGAGGGACCATTGAGTCTGAGTCCACAGACCCCGGTTGGTTAGTGGCCACCCTACCGACAGAGGAGAGGCAGGCTGGAGCTCCTGCTCCCGGCCGCAGGGCCCTGCATTGGCTTCCGCAGGGTCCTTTTCCTGGCCCCACAGTTCTTGCTAGCTTGCGATGTCTGGGGTAGAACTTTGGGCTCCAGCACCAGCCCCTTGGCCCCTCATGAGTGGGGGGGGGGTCCTGGCACACCCAATCCCTGTCTCCCAGCCTATAGATGACAGAAGCAGAGAGAGGGATGGGCCAGGGAGGCCCTGCCGCCCAGCCTGCCCCCATCTCTTTAGCCCAGCACTTCGCAGGACACAATTTATGCCAGGGGCAAGCCTCCGGCAGTCTTAAGGCGGAAACAAGGGAGAAGGAAGGGAAACTGAAGTGAGAAGCAAATGGAATGAAGAAGGAAAAGAAGAGTAGCTTCTGTGGGCGAGTGTTTCCGTAAATTTCCTCGATCCCCTCGTCAGCCGTCTGCAGTAAGCGGTGTTACCCGTCTTACAGACGAGGAAACAGAGGGTCACGGGGGGACACTGGCTGGGCAATGGCAACGTACCCCAATGTGTTTTTTTTTTTAAATCTCCAGCTGGGCCTTCCTCCCGATTACAGCCCCTAATATGAGACTCCCTACACAACTCCAGTTTGAGCTGTTGGTGTGTTCCTTCTCCCTGGCCACAGTGACGGTGACACAAATGGGCTCAGTGAGAGCCTTGGGGAGGACAAGCCCTCTCCTTCCTACTGGCGACCATAGAGGAAAAGAGGGCTTGTGACACCCTTAGCCTCCAGGGGGTGTCACGTCTTAGAGTGGAGCTGACATGGAGGGAGGCGGGGCCAAGAGATGGAGAGTGGGAATGGCTGGGTCCTCGTGGTTGGAGCCTGGATCCAACTATGCCTGAAGCTGGACCCCTGACCTTTTCAGTTGAGAGAGCCAATACATTCTTCTTGCTGTTGGCTTAAGCCAGTCTGAACTGGGCCGCTGCCACTGGCAACCCAAATCATCTAATACAATTGCCAGGACTTGCCCCAGTTCCCACGAAGTGATTTTGTTAGGTTTGTCCTCTCGAAGCACTTTTCGTACAAAGGCCTTTCAGTCGGTGTCGCTCCCAGGTGGCCATTGTCCCTCATACTTAGCTGCATGCTCCCCAGCCCAGGGCATAGAGGGTGCTTCATTAGTTTTTTTTTTTTTTTTCATTTAATTGTCTACTTTTTTTTTTTTTTTTTTTCCAATGAGTAACTCTGGAGTTCTAGACTAACAGCCAGGAACCCCTTCTCTCTGGCTTGTTCTTGGAGGGGTCTCTTCAACCCACTCCCTAAACTCCACAGCCTGTCCATTGCCTGGCTTCCTGTTGCCTTTGTAAACACATGTATGCTGCTCAGTGGTGGGTTGTGAGTCCCCAGAAGCGCCCTTTACTTGGGTGCTCTCAGGTATAATGTAGGAGGCCAGGCCCCAGAGTTTTGGGACACTTTAGCTGGCCCTGCTTCTGTCCCTCTGTCAGCCTCCTGTCACCTCTGAATGGTGCTTGGGGAGGCGTAAGCCTACATCTGGTGGCTCAACCCCCCACATTTCTGCCTTATCCAGGGCCCGGTTTTGAGAGAGAAATGATGATCCAAGTTCGGCTAGACTGCAGTTCTCTCTCCTAAAGTGATTTCGTGAGTCTAGAAGTTTTTCTACAAAGAGGGTTGGCTGCTGTTGGACCTGGGTTTCAGACTGCTGTTGGACCTGGCAGAAGTGGGGTGAGGAAGCTCTGACTCTATCAAAGATGGGCTCCCTTCCCTGAAATGATTACTTTCGCCCCCATTTTGCCAATGGGGAACCGAGGCAGAAACCCAAAACTGACCTGCTCAGAATGGTAACAGAGAGCCTGACCCTTGGACCCAGAACCCCATGCTCAGCATTTCTGCTCCATGGAATTCCTCTTGCTGCTTTATTTGGTCTCGTCCCTCCCCACAGCTGTCGGAGCTTTGGGGGAGGATGTAATGCTCATTAGGACCCCCACTCCCCAGGCGGTGGTTCAGCGGCTGAACTCCCGACCCCGGGCTGTTGGAGGAAATGTGACGTAGGGACTCCGGCTGGATTCCGAGGTCTGTGGGGAGAGGCCGACGGGCCGGATTGAATTCTTTCGTTCAGGACGTTAAAAATATGTGAGGGAATGGCCGTGCGGAAACTGCCGCTCCGCTCCTCGAGGGCTCGGTCCTGTTGGAATGGCGTGCGAGCATCTGCGCGCCGGCCGCCGGAGGCTCCGGGCGGGATCCGTGGTCCGCAGGGGCCGCAGGTGTGGGTGCTGGGCCCCGGTCACGGCCGGACACCTGGAGGCCTCCTGCAGGCGCGGGAGATTGCACAGCTGGGAGTCTTGGCCAGAGCAGGTGGGGGGGCAGCAACGAGGGGGCGCAGACCTGTCCCTACTCTGGGAACCCCAGGCTCTCTTCAGGAGCCTGAGCTGTCACTTCGGCAATCTCTGTGGGGCGGCAGGGGAGCTTGGTAGCTTCGCACCTTGGTGTACATGCCTTGGAGGGATGGGGTGTCATTAGAAAAGTGGACTCCATATGCAGGAATGGTGGGGTATGAAGTATGACCAGCCTCCCCGCTACCCCGCTGCCAAGTGCGTGTTGTGCTCTGCTGATTTTTGCTGCCCGGTGCCCATTCCCCCTTCCTCTTTGGTAAGGGCACCTTCATTTTCCTTAGGCGGGGATAGCTCAGACCACGTGATTAGGGTGGGGCTGGCCTCAGCTCCCCAGTTCCAAGAGTGGGCCTGTGACTCAGCCTGGCCAATCAGAGCACCACACCCTGACAGCCTGGCCAATCAGAGCACCACACCCTGACAGCCTGGCCAATCGGAGCACCACACCCTGACAGCCTGGCCAATCAGAGCACCACACCCTGACAGCCTGGCCAATCAGAGCACTATACCTTGCGGGCTGCAGGGGTAAGATTGTGTCCCAAGCTAGGCCCAAAAGACAGATATTAGTGAAGCTAGACCTGGTGGAGCTCCAGTAACAAATCAACCCTCAGAATTTCTTTGCAACAAAAGCTTTGTTGTTGTTGTTTTTAAACCTCTCCTCAACTGCTGGAAAAGAGAAGCGCTGTCTTCCCGTAGGGTTGCAAAGCCGTAGGATCTAAGTCCAGGGAGCTTTGGAATGGAGCTGTCACGGGAAAGCAGCCTGGAGAGAGGCAGAGTCTGATAATGTCGTTTGAGACCCTGGGTTCGGCCATGCCCACATCCCATTGCCTGAGCCAATACACTGCGCTGTATATTTTTTCTCTTTAATTTATTACCTCCTTCCCCCCTTCCCTTTTCTTTTCTTTTTTAGTTTAAGCCACTTTGAATTAGATTGCTGCTGCCTGAAACCAAAATAATTCTAATATGCAAGCTCAAACTCTATTTCTCCTAGTGTCTGGGTCAAAACCCACTTCCTGCAAGTGGCCTTCCCGGATTAATGTTCCCTCGGGATACATGGCTTTCATTTGTGTCGCATCATTTTGTGTTTATTTGTATGTTGTTGTTTTCTCACATAGTTCTTTTTTAACCTCCTGAACTTGATTCTTCTCAAGTAAAAAACAAAGGTACTTACCGAGCTCTCTTGAGTCCACAGGACTGTGTGATGGGGTGGAGTGAGAGGAATTCCTTTCAAAATAGTAGCAGAAGGTTTGAACTGGGTCAGAGATAGAACGCACATGTTAGGACAGCCCAGTCATGTTGGGGGAGTTCAGGAAGGCGTCACGGATGAACAGGGCTTCATCTCGGGTGTTGTCACACAGGGTCCCAGGGCTGATTTGAAGGACCTTGTAAGCAGAGGGACAGGATTGAGGGGGCCTAGTATGTACCACTTCCTGAATTATCTCCAAGGTGCCCTGTCCCATAGTCCCCGAACTTTCGAAGCTGCCCCAACTGCAGGCTCTGGCATGAGTTCCGTGACCGGTCAGGGAGTTTGAAGAGAGTTCCTCTAAGGTCTCGGGCTGAGTCAGCATTACGTCACCTCACCCTGACCTAGAGCCCAGCAGGCCAGTCTCCCTTGCTTCTCAATGACCCAAGCCTTCACTGAGCTCTGCCCATGTCCTTGGCTGAGAGCAGATGCCTTCTGGGGTAGGGGGTCCCACCTTGGACTGAGTCTTTGCAGGTGCTGGCCCTGTCCCTTGGCCCTGGGCTGGGTCCTCCTGCTGGATTCCACATGCTCTGCCTGTCCCTGCCCCCGCTCCCACTTACTTCTGTTTGCCTGGCTCTCCCTGACCTGCCTGCCACTTTTCTGCTGGGCATTTTGGGTGCTGGGGTTTGGCTGGTCCCCATGAACTCATGGCATTCAGACAGACCTGGCTAGGATAGGTTCTGGGGGCAGTAAGCTCCCTCTGCCAAATCGCCTCCGTCTCTCTGAGAGCCATTTGCCTCTTCCCTAAGACCTGGGTGGAGAGAGAGGAAGGGACTGCCCCAATGTCCCTTGGAGCATCTGCAGTTTTATCCAGAAAAGCTGGTGAAGCATTCTGAGATCCTCGAGATGGGAGGCAGCAAATACATTTCATTAGAATGACTTTCCCTTCTGGTTCTGGAGGAATGGAAAGGGAAGAGCTTGGAGTTCTATATGCCGAGGCTTGTGGTCCAGGCTTGACAAAAGCCCTTTCAGGATTGAAATGACTGCCGCTCCCGGCCCAGCCGCCCGTGCCCAGCACCGGCCGCGCTCTCTCTTTGTCTGCAAACTGCTGTGCTGGTGTTTGCAGAGGGGGCTCCTGCCTGCTCACTGTGTACTCTTTCAGCCCCACAGAAGGCGACTTCCTAGGAAACAGGACCTCTCATCCCACTGGGCCTCTCTGTTGTTTATCTTGTCTTCAGATGACTCATTGCTTTTTGTGACTTAGTGACAGGCCTGATGTGGCCCTGCAAAGAGTCCAGGAGCTGCGAGTGGCCGCCCAGATCCCTTGGAGGAGCGCCTGCATCATGGAGGAGAGGATCTGGGACTTGGTCTTGGCTCCTCCAGTTAGGAGCTGGGGGAAGTGACTCAACCTCGGGAACGAGTTTTGTTATCTGTAAAGGAGGAATCATAATTGCCACCTCTCCGGGCCATTGTGCAACTTTATCTTTTCACACCTGGTCTAGATGGGCAAGTTAAGGAAGGAGTTCCAAGCTTGGGGCTCTCCGCAAGGCCCTGTGGTAGGCTGTTGTCCCGTGTGTGTCACCTAGGACCTTCATTCTGTAACGTCAGCTTCCCAGTCTTCCTTCCGTGGGTCCTGCTTCTGGTCCCCAGCTGTGGTGGGAGGCCAGAGGTGGCAGTACTGCTCTCTTCAGGTGATTTCCCCCACCTGCCCAGGTGTGCGCTCAGGACCGATGCAGCCTGCAGTGCTGGTCCACTGAGCAGAACTGCTCTTCACTTGGTCTGTGGGCTGCCCGTGCTCATGCTATTGCTTTTTTGTTTCAATTTTAATATTTATCAAAATAAGACCTAATAATCGTTAAAAATTTTAAACACAGGTCCTGTTGGCGGAGACTCCCCCCTCACATGGCTGTCCAGAGCAGAGATTTGTTACCAGCTGCCCTCGCGGCTAGGAGTGACCACGGGACTCAGTTTTGGCCAATGAGATTTAAGCCGAAGTGTTGTGTTGTAGCTTTGGGGAACCATCCTAAAAAGACAGTTGCTGTGCACCCTTTTTCACCTTTGTCTCTTCTTTCATCCTGCTGGCTGGAATGTGGATTTGATGGCTGGCGCCGGAGTAGCCATATTGAACCACAAGGGGATCTTAGAAGTGGAGGCCACGGATAACATGGCAGTGAGAAAAGATGGAGCCCGAGTCTTTGAGAACTTTGTGGAGCAGTGCTGAGTTGCCTATTTCCAGACTTTCACTGGACACAGAAATGCATTTCTGTCTTAAGGGATTTTGTTTTGGGTTTCTGTTTCTGCCAAACCTTTTTCTAACAGACCCAAAACCTTCCCCACACTTCCCCACCACTGAGTTCTACTCCCTGCAGACAAGCACTTGCTGCCTGCAGCTGTTTCTTCTAGCATTTATCTCCAGGTGTCTTAATAGCACACCTCATTGTGATTTCTTGCTTATTTGATCAACTTCAGACATTATCTATCGACTTCCTACTTAAAATATTAGGATTTAGTTCTCTTTGCTAACCATTCAACCCACTGCTATACTCAACACTGTCCACTGGTACAGATTTTTGATTGAGTCCATATGCAGTATATTTATTAATATTCATGTAATTATTGTTTACAGTGGAGCTAAGCCCATACTATAGAGAGTGTCCCATGATTACACTTCCTTCTGTAATACAACTTTTTGCTTTTCATGGCATTAACAATGCATTGTTTGATTTGTTTGGTTTTATTTTCTTTCAGTACTTTATTGAGGAATAAATTATATGTATTAATAGTAAAACGTAACTATTTGAGTGCCCAGCTTGATGACTTTTATACATGATATACCTGTGACACTAGGACCTGTCTGTCATGCCAGAAGTGTCCCTTGCGTCCCTGTCAGTTAATACCTGCCTACCCCTGCCTTCTCCCCCTGAGACCACCACTCTTTTGAATTCTATCTCCATAGGTTAGTTTTTTCTATTTTTGATCTTTGTATAAATAGACTCACACACATCACATGTATGTGTTTCTATCTGGCTTCTTACCTCACCATGTTTTTCAGATTCATCCACATACTTGTATGTATTGGTTGTCTACTCCTTTTGAATGTAGCATCATAGTCCTTGGATGGCAATATCACACTTTATTTATCTATCTTCCATGTGATGGCTATGTGGGCTGGGTCCAGTTTTTGGCTATTGTGTGTAAAGCTCCTTTGAATATTCTCATACTAGTATTTTTGTGGCTGTAGGTTCTCATAGTCCTGGGAGTAGCGTTTGCTGGGCCACAGGATGGGTGTGTGTTTATAAGAAGCTGCCAAAGAGTTTCCCAACGTGGTTGTAGATAGCGTTTGGGTGCCCACCACCAGCAAGGTACGTACGAGAGGTCCAGTTGCCTCACCGCTTTGTCCACCCTTGAGATTGTCCATCTTTAATCCTGCTGGGTGGATAGTGGTTATCACTGCAGTCTTAGTTTGCACTTTCCAATAACTAATGATGTCGCAGCTTTTTCCACGAGCTGATTGGCCATTTGGACATCTTTTGTGAAATGCCCATTCAAATCCTTTGCTCATTTTTGGTTTGTTTCATTTCCTGTAACTAATTTAACCACCACTAGCTGACCTCCCCCAGCCCTGTGACAGAAGCACGCCAGGGCCATCTGCTGTCTTCTCTGTCCCCTGCTCCCAGTGGGAGGCCTGCTCAGCTGTCACCCTGGGAAGTCCCTTTGGTCTGGGAGCTTCCTCTGAAAGGCTATTGGAGGAGGAAATTTTTTGACACCTTGCATATGGATCACGTCTGGATTGTACTGCGTTGAATGGATGACCTGGCTGGGTGCAGAGCTCCTTCTCCTCGCGGCGCTGAAGCATGACCCCTTGGCCTTCCAGCTTCCGAAGCTGAACTGTGGGGAGGAGCCTGAGGCCGTCCCCATGGGAGACTCTTTTATGTGACGCTCCCTTCCCCCTTGGGAGCGTTTGGGATGGCGCCCTTTATCCCTAGGAGTTTCGAAATTTCACAAGAATGCATCTTGTTGTGGGGGGAGCGTTTCATTCACTCTCTTGGGACCTCTTTAGACTTCAGTACGAACACGCGTTTCCTTCAGTTCTGCACTAATTTCGTAGACTGTTTCCTCCCCACCATTTTCTTGGCTCCCGTCCCGGAACGCCCGTGCCCGGATGTTAAATCCCCCAGGCCGACCCCCTTCCTTACCTTTTCTCTTCTGTAATTCATCTCTCCCGGAGGTAGTTTTTCAAGTTGCTCTCCCTGTTGTTTTACTGAATTTTTCATTTTCTCGCTTATATTTTAGTTTCCCAAAGCTCCTTTTAGGGTTTCTAACGGTTCCTCTTTCTCTCCCCCTGGGCAAGGGAACGTCCGCGCGAGTGGCTTAGCTGCACCCACGCGTGTAGGCAGGAGGTCCTCGGGGGGCTGGGCTGGCCGAGAGCGGGGGTGAAGTGGGGCGCGTGGAGGACAATAGGGAGTGGTGGGGACTGGGGGGGATTGCAATGTGGGCTCGGGATGAGCAGATGTTTTTATTCTTGAAGAGAAGCTAGAAGTCTGGGTTTTGGTGGCATGTAGGTGCTGGGGACCAATCGTAGGTGTTGTCTTTAAAAGCAAATTGACATGTGAGCCAAACGATACGTTCAGGCCGTCATTTTGTGAAACCTCCAGGTGGGCCTTCTCCTTTGCCAGTTTCTGTTATGTTCATCTCTCATGTGTTCCCTGCCGCAAAGCCCTGAGAAGCCTCCGGCCAGGGTGTAGCCTGTCTCAAGAGCTAAGGGTAGTGCTGTGTTTAAAGGTTCTTTTTTTCTGAAAAAGTGTTGGCTGTTAGGTAGCTGTGGGGTGTGCTGCTCAGATCGTCCCCTGTGGAGGGTGCCGCTGGCTTGGCCTCCACCCTCCCCTCCGGAGGGCCCGTCAGTGTTCAGGCTGAGCCAGACCCTGCCCAGCTGGGCCCATTTCCACCTGACCCAAGACCCCCCCACCCTTCATCCTGGCTGAGACTTTCTGAGAGCTGAGCTGCCATCCTGCCAGCTGTCTTTCCTTCCCTCTGTCCCTTTGCCAGTGACAGGCCTGAGTTAGGAGGTTCCGTGGGTCCGCCCCTAGTCTCCACTTGACCGCTCTCAGCATTGCCCCAACCAATCTCTTGCACGTTTGGTTCTGCCTACCTTCACCCCCACAGCCCCTGAGGTCCGGGCCCTGGAAATGCGTGTTTGCCTTCAGGTGTCTGTGTCGATAAGCAGAGACTGGTACAGGAAGCTCAGAACAGTTGGGTTGGCAGGGAGGGGACTCAGAGGGCAGCTGGCTCTGTGCCTCTTGCATAGCTGCAGCCATTAGGAGGCTGGGGACCCCCTGTCAGGGTCTGGCAGTGTTTGAACGGCCCAGAGGAGTAGCTTGTCCCCTTGGAGGTGCTGGCGTGCCCCAGGTTCTGGGTGGCCAGGAATCCTCTGCAGGTTTCCTATTTTCTGTTGGATGTGGGGGATGCAGGCAGGGAGTACTCTCACCCCAGCCCTGCTTTGGGGAAGTCGGGGCAGCGGGCTTGGATCGGCTGACCCCCACCTGCGGTCCTCTTCCGAATCCGTCATTGTGCACCCCGCCAGGCTGGCCTCCACGCCCTGTGTCCTCTCGGGAGAACACTGCACTGATAGTTTCCCCAGTGGCAGGAGGCCCTGGGTAAACACCAGGAGACTTAAAAAGACCGGGGCTGGGGTGCGGTGGGGTGGGGGTTGGACACGCTCCCGGGTGGGGCCATGCTGAGCTGAATTCTTTTTCCCACCCTCCCCTTTGCTAGAAATGTGACTTTCTGTGGAGCCCACGCCACGGTGGACGTGGAACCCCAGCGTGAGCCCAACACTTAGTGGATGACCCCGGGGGAGGGGACATGCAGCGCTATCACGCGGTGGCTTCTCTCCGTTCTCCTATCTCTCCTCATTATGATGCTTGTTCTCCATTGACTATTTCAAAAATGATACTTTTGCAATCGGGGTCATCTGACCTTGGCTGTTGGAGGGGATGGGGTTGTGCCAACTTCTGGGGAGGAAGCCTTCTTCTACCTCCCTCCCCTCACCACCCTCCACCCCACACAGACCTCTGTGGATGGAATGGAGCAAGGGCGGAGGGCAGGGCACCAGGGCCCCCGCCCCCAGCCTTGTCCCCTGGGTGCACGTGCATCTCGGGGTGACTGCCTGCCTGCCCAGCTCTTCCGGGGCAGAACTCACTGCATTTTCAGCACGTGAAGTGGCCGGGTCTCGGCCCTGCGGGGTGGGCTTGGCGTTCCTCCCGTGGAGGTGGGCACCGATGCCCGAGGACCGTGGGCCTGGCCAGCCCGGGGGACTCTCCGCATCTGCATGGTGTTATTCTTGGTCCAGAAACCGAAGGAGCCCTCTGGCTTTTTGCAAACTTGCCCCACTTCCTCTGCGAAGGCATTTGGACCCCATCCTGGGGCTGCCTTGCGTCCCTTTGTGCCTTTCATCGCTGCGCTCTTTAAAAATACATTTCTCTTCATTTCAGCTGAGTCATTTTCCTCCGCCGCCTCCTCCTCTTCTTGACACTCCCGGGAGCCGGAAGGAGCCCTGTCCCAAATCCTTGGCTCCCCCAGGCCAGCTCTTTTCCAAATGTCAGACGCTCAGGAACGTTGGCAGGGAGCAGAGTGGGCGCCGGCCCCGCGTCCGTCCCTCCCCCGTCCCTCCCGGACTCTGCTTCCCCTCCTCACTCAGGAGGTTCCATGCTGCCTGCGCTGCGGGGAGCCTCCTCGAGGTTAGCAGACGGTCCTGGAGGGCGGCCCTCTGCTCCCCGCAGGCCCTGTCACGGTCCTGCCGAGCCTGCCACTCCGAGCTCCTCTCGGAACGCACGCCCGGTGACAGCTGAGGACTCTTCCACCCCAGACAGGGTCCCCATCCCGTCCTCTGTCCTGGGCCCGAGAGCCATCAGGACAGGGCGAAGGATGGGGCGGCCGGTCCTTCCGAAACGGGCAGGAGAGGAAACGCCCGCCGTTGACACTGGCACTGCAGGCGCTTCCCGGGGACCGTGGCTTCCCCAGAGCCTCGGTCACTTGGTCTTTGAGGGAGGCGGTGTGGCTGCTTTCCTGTAGCCGAGGACACAGCCTTGGGGAGTTGCACGGAGTGCCGAGGTCTCCAGGCCAGTCCCGCCTTAGTTTTTCAGTTGTTATTTAGAGAGAGAGAGAGAGAGAGATTTACCTGGTACTCGATGAGCAAGTGGCTGGACTGCTATTTCCATCTGTGTCTCCTGACTGCAAAACGACAGGCTTCCCAGTGACTTAATTCTGACCCCCAGTCCGTGACGCCATGACGTGTGAGGCTCTTCACTAGGACACAAGGAAGCATTTACTCCCGGGGGTAAAGGGAATTGAAACTTGTCTGATTTGGTGATTGGCACCTTTCCCTCACCCACGCATTCCCACGGTGCCATGGGCGGGGGCGGGGCGCTGCTGGGCAGACGCAGACTGTGCCCACCTGCTTGGTCGCTACCCTCATGTGCTGTCCAGCCCTGAGGTTGTTACAGCACCAAGGGTAAAAGCAAAAGCCTCGTTTAGATGTGAGGAATGGGCTCTAAGATCCTCCCACCTCTCTTGGGGGAGCCAGTCCCCACCTGTGGAAGAGGGAGCCTAACTGCCCTGAGATGGCCATGCTTGGGGCGGGGGCCCTGAGGGATGAGGGGCTATGTGGACAGAGGGGCTATGTGGAGAGAGAGGCTGGGAAAACCAAGGTGCCATTCTGCAGAAGTGACCAGCCACCCAGCTGAGCCTTTGCTAAATTTCTGACCCACAAAACTGAGCAAAATAAAATGGTGGTTTCAGTCTGCTAAGTTTTGCAGGTAGTTTGTTAATGTGGCAATAAACAACCAAGACAGAATTGCAGGGCCTGGTCATTGTTGGGGTGCGAAGGCCTCTAGGGCACCCTCAGTCCTTTGGTGAGTGCTGTTCCTGACTCAGGAGGGTGGGCAGGGAGGTGTCCCCCATCCTCTTTCGGGTGACACTTGTTTTTCCATAGCCCTGCCCCTTAACTGTAAGCTGGGGGGCATCCTGGAAATGCTAATGGAAAATGGAACGAGCTGATTCTCCTTTGTACTTGTGAACAGTTGTCCTGCTCCTGAGAATTCTCCTCTCTCCCATTTGAGGTCTTCCGGGCAGACCCAATGCTAAAGCGGGGTGAGGTAGGTGCGCACCCTCAGGGGCCCCCAGGCTGGGGTTCTGTGGAAGGGGCAGGGTCTGTCTGGTGGGGCCCATTTCGTGCACAAGCTGCGGTTGTCGTTGTGGCTCCCCCCTCCCCCGTTCTCTTAGGGAGTGACTTTTCTGTGTGTGTTCTTTGTGGGGAGTGAGACAAACTGAACTGCTTATGCAAGCAGCCGCGTATGACTCCCCGCCCAAGGCCCATCTCTTCTCCACCCACAACAAATAATTTCACATGCAACCTCTCCTCTGGCCAAGGCTTGGCCCCTCCTTAGCAGGGGGCTTTCTGTTCTGCTGACTTGACGACAGATTCAGATTTCTGTCTCCAGATTTCGGGGCGCGCAGCTCCAGCTGCCTTTGCGCATTTGGAAGTGCTTGCGCTCCGTCCCTCCCACAGCCTCACCATTCCCCAGCCGATGCCGCCCCGAGAGTTGGGGGAGGCAACTGTGGCTCTGAACACAATGTCTTTAACCCACGTTGTGACACCTGGGGCGAGAGACGCTGAGTAAGACGGGGCAGAGGGAGCCCTGGTGGGGGCTGGCGTGCCACCCCCGGAGCTCGCTAGCCTGGTGACCGGTTCCAGGCATACTAAGATGGCTTTGAGCCTCGGTTCCTGCATGTGTAAAGTGAGGCTTAGAAATGATCTCTGTAAAGCACAAGGGGGAACACAGGGTATGTAACAGACCCAGAAGTCACCACAGCCATTGTGATGAGGGTGAATGGTGACGGTGGTGGCACTTTCTGGGGAGCCCGGCTTCTCACACAGGACTGGCAAGCGCGTGGGTTCAGTGCAGAAAGTTCTGGTTGCACGGTCACAAGAGCCAGCTGCTCCCAAGATGCTTTCCTCAGTGGCACCTGAGAAGAGCCTTTTAAAAATATCACCCACATGCACAGAGAAGTGACGAGACTCCAGGGTCTCCTGCCCTCCCTTGTGTGAACCAAAGTGTGAGTCTTTGCAGAGAGGAAAGGTGAGAACAGCCATTTCTCCTTCTCATTCTGAAGCAGAACTCCTTGGAGGCCGAGTGCTCTAAATATAAGAGTAGAGTGATTCCTTCTTGAAGCCTCGTGTAAAACGGGAGTAGTGCTGATTGGTTTAAATGAAACATAAATCGAGTGTGGGGCGTCTGGGCCCGAAGGGGTGGGGAGCATGTGCGCGTCGAGACGCCGATCTGAGTTTGAGTTCCGACCCCACCACTCGCGAGGCACACCGTTTGGGACACGTCGTCACTTTACCCTTCCATTTCTCGGTTCCTTCCCCTGTGAAATGGGGTAATAATACCAGCTACTCGTGGGACACAGTCAGCATGAGATAGTGCATGCAAGACGCCTCGCATGGTGCCTGGCACACAGTAGGGACACCAGCAGAGGTCTAAGTGGAGCGGGGAGCGTTGGGTGGAGGCAGTGAGCTTCCTTGCCTGGGCCAGGCCGCTGAGCTGATATGCTGCTCCGTCGGCAAGAATAGGTGGCTAGGCCCCCGGGGAGACTCACAGGTGAGACTGGAGAGAGCTGTGAGGGCCGCCCGGATGGCGTTTAGTCTCCTCTGGGGCTGGGCAGAGTTTTGGACAGAGGCCCGCTGATGGAGAGGCCCAGGGTGGTCTCTCTCACCTGCTTCCCCTCCCTGTAAGCGGACACCCAGCATTTAAAAAGGACTCCAGAGCTCACTTCCTCACCGCCCTCCCCCTTGTACAGGCCGTCCAAAGCCCTCTCAGGCAGTAACATTACTAGAGTGGAAGCCACTTATTTAAAACCTTTATTCATGTTTGGAGAAATACAGTGCCCCGTGACGACATACAGGTCCTGCGACCTAAATCCGGGACAGAAACAGCTATGATGACTTACTGAGCTCACTGGTGCCAGTTCGGAGATCAGACGAGGTTGCTCTTCCTTAGGAGGTGGGCCTGGAAGCATTGTTTTACCCAGTGGTTGTAGCAAAGCTTTTAATTGATTGGAGTCTAACTTTGTCTCTTCTCTTTCTCTCTCCACCCCTCTGTGCTTGTCAAAGTATGACGACAGTTCTGGGCTGGTGTTTTCTATTTATTTAGTTTTGGGTGTCAGCATTTCACTCTATTCAGTCCCCTCATTTCAGAAGAACAGGGCCATTTATTGGTACAAAGGGGAGGTGTGTTCAGATTGTCTTGTTAAGATGCAAAGCCCAAAGTAAACATCGTATCTTTATTTGGAAATCCACATCCTTCCTCAAAGGAAGGCTCATGAGTAAATTTGTATGAAGAACGAAGCCCAAGTTCAGGCTCTATTTTTAATGATGGCTTTGCCTACATTTTAGATTGTCCAAATGCAAATGCCTCTGCCACCACTCACAGGAATTGGGACTTTCCTCAGTTTTAAGCAAAAAAACCCCCAGAAAAAGCTTTAGCAATTAATACTGTCGTATGCCTCCAAACGTTAGGGACCAGGATGAAATGCTGTCTATACCTGATGTTTGGGAGGAAACAAACCGCCGGCAGGAAAAATATACAGCAGCGGCCACGGAAGGGGGTGAAATGACACAGTGCGCGGTTTTATGCCTTAAGGGGAAAGCGCTGAGATAATAAATACAAGTGGCAAATGTTTACAGCAGGGGCAGCACATGGGACACCAGTAGGTGAATACGTAAGACAGTTACACTGAGGGACATGTAACAGTGACAGCCGCGGTTCACGCCGGGTGCCGGTGGCAGAGCCTGACACACCGGTCCTCCCCCCGCTGTGGGCAGAACATCTCCTCCACTTCCTGCAGTTCCAGCTCGTTCCAGGTGCTTCTCCCAGCGTTTCGGCCCCCTGCCCACCGCACCCAACACAGGTCGTGCAAGATTGTGGGGAGACGACGCGTCGGCACCAGGTCCTGGCAGCGACGAGACTGGATTTGGGGTACGTAAGTACCCTCTGTGTTTTGGGTAAGGACATGTCTCTGGAACAAGTCATAGAGCAGACGACTTTAGCTTCTCTAGCTCTGGCCTCAGGGTGCTTTGTGGGGAGTTAGGAGCTGATATAAATGGGGGACGTATGCACATTTTTTTTTGTGCGCTCCCTGGAACAGGGCTCAGCGAGCTCAGGCCCAGCAACCGAATCCGGTTGGGTTTGTTCAGTAGAACTGTACTGGCGTGGAGCCAAGCCTGCGGCCCATTGTCTGCGCGCGGCTGCTTTCCTGCCGCCATGGCGGAGTCCGGCCGTTGTGACAGGCCAGCTGACCCGCCGAACTGAAGACCGAGTATTTACAGAAAAACCGTGCAGACCCTGCCCTCGAGGGACCCAGCCCAGACCCCGCGTCCCCACCTTGCCATCGTGGGCTCCTGTGTGAGTGCTGGCTCTTAGCCTTTGACGCCTGTTAGGAGAGAAAAGAGAAGGCCTCTCTCCCAACCGTTTCAAGTCACCACAAGAAATCCTCTGCTGACACCTGGTTATGGTCCTCCCCGCCTCTGCTGGTCGTTTCGGCTCTCCCTCCCCTCCGGCCCTGCTGCTGTCCTGTCCGCCTTTCTCGTGGCTAAATTTCCAGTCGGATCAGGAACAGCCTGTCCCGCAGTGACCGTCTCCTCATGCGTGGGAGAGGGAGAGGGTCCGCACTCCCTGATGGGGGTCGGCGCGGCCTTCCTTCTCCGCCCCCTTCCCATCCTCTAGTGCCGGGAAGCCAGCTTTTGACCTTGCCCTCTCGGAGTCCAGGCTAGGTGCTCTCTCCCTCTTGGCTGGGGGCAGGGGCGGGGGGGCGGGGGGCGGGGGAGGTGAGGGACTGACATGCTGGTGGGGGGGAGGGGTGTCTGTCCCAGGTTCTCCTGGTGTGTGTATCTTCCTCCAAGTGTGGGGTTTGCCTTCAGGGGCTACAAGCCCATGAGGGGATGGGGGAAGCTAGATGGCCCACTCCTCTTAAAATAGCACCTAAAAAAGTCAGCCCCCAAACATGGACTGGCTTTCTTTTTGGTTTGTTTCTCCTTGGAGCTGGTTGTAATGACCCAGTTGCTTTGTTTGAAAGCCATTTATTTAGACGACAGATATGTGGATGTAACTGGATAAATAAAAAAGTGAAATCAAGACTCGAAGCAGTGGTTAAAATACAAACCCATAGGGCCACTCCCTCGGCCCGGTGCCCCACACAGAACAATGGCTCAGAAGTTACACTCAGAACCCTCGCCCCCCCTCCCCGCAGCCGCTCCGAGGTCCCACGCAAAAACACGGAGCTCCCAGTTGGCACCCAGCACCCACACGCCCCCACCTGCTGTCCACCCTTCTCCTCACTCTCGGCGAGATCCTCACGTCCACTCCCGTTCTGGGACCCAGCCGCCCTCCACCAGACCGCACCAGGAGCTGCGGGGCGGCCCAGCACCAGCGCATGGGCCCCCCCCCGGCCCCCCCGGCCCCCGCAGAGGACCCCGCAGGCCGCCGCCCAGTGGCTGCGCGGACAGAAAGAAGACAAGAGCCGCGAGGAGGACCTGTGGCACGTTCACGCGGGGGGCGCGAGGGTGGAAGCCACCGGTCTTCCGCGCTGCTGCCCAGGTACTCTCCGCCTCACCTGTCCGTTCCGCTAACACACACCTCCATCAAGTCCGTCAGCCCCAGCAAATCCTGCGTGGGACATCGCCCCTCTTTAATGGCAAATGTTGTGGAATGTCCATAGAGAAGAAAATGAACGGCGCGGAGGAAAGGATTTCCTGGCCAGGCCCTCACTTTCACCTCCGGATGTCGGAATCCTCAGACTGGTCCTCCTCCCACGTGTTGCTTCCAGAAGTTCCCTGGGCCCCAGGGCCGGCCGCTCCGCCCCTGGCGTGGGCGTGGGGGTGGCTCCGGCTGCCTCCCTCGCCCTTGGCGCCTGCGCTGGCCTCCGTGCTGCGGGGCTCTGAGAGGGGGTGACCTGCTTCTCCGTGGTGGGCCCTGGAGAGCCTGCCTCTGTCCGCCTGCCGCTGGCGCTCAGGCAGCTCCGTGGGGGACCTCTGCATGGCCGAGGTGCAGAAGCTCAAGATGGAGCACAGGCTCCCCCAGTTCTGCTCGCACTGAGTCTGCACACTGCGGGTGACGGCCTCCTTCACCTCCTCCCCACAGGTCAGCAGCAGGTTCACCAGGTCCATGTAGGGTCTAGAGATTGAGAGCAGAGAGAGGCCGAGAATGGAACCCGTCACAAAGGAGCCTCAGGGTACTGACCACACCAGGGAAGGGAGCTGGGAAACCCAGTGCTCCGCCCGCGTTTGGTTTGGAGGGAGAGCGTTCTGGAATTACTTCCAGCCTTGACCCATATTCTGTGGAGCGCTGGTCTCAGTCACCATTTACCGACTGGCCACATGGAGCGTACAAGGCTCCATGCCAGGCGCTGAAGAGACTTAAGAGGCTTGGGACAGAACCCACCAGAAGGAAGAGGGCCAGTGGCAGGTCACAGGTGCAGAGGAAGGCAGAACCTCTGGCGAAGGTGGGGTGGGGATGCCAGGCAGGCGGCTATGCGGACAACGAGGCGGGCAGAACTCTGAGAGGGCTCAGGTGTGCCGGGTAGGAGGTTTGGGTGGGAGGGGTGGGGGGTCTTGGGGGCCAGAGGAGCAATACTTAGGCAAATGGCGAAGGGGCTTAAATGCCAAACTGAGGAGTCTTTTTGACAGGAAAGGAGGAGCCATAGAGGATTTAGGGCTCAGGAATTCCCACCGTGTCCCCATGCACATGATGTCAAGAGGCTGGCTGCCTTTGCATCGGGGTCACTCTGCCAACAAAGCCTTCTTTAAGCAAAGGTCCCCAGAACCACCCATCCTCCTCGTGTCCGTGCTGGCCCCTGGTTTAGCCTCACGATGAAGACGGGGGTTCTGGGAAGTTACCGGCTGTACTTCCTTCTGGGCCTGGAGGGCGTGGAATGGGGAGGGGGTGGGAGCAAGACCGCCTCCCCGGGGTGTCCGGTCCCACGGAGCGCCCCTCTTGGCTGGTACCAGATGCGGAGGAGCAGAGTGGCTCTCTCGGCATCTCCATTCTTCCGGTCCGGGCTTCCCCAGAACTGGAGGTGAGGGATGCCGAGAGGGGCCTAGGCGTTTGGGGTGAAGTAAACATACTCGGTTCCAGGGGCGGGGAAGGAGGTAGCCAGCAGCTCAGGCCATCCCAGCTGCCCTGGGTCCGTCTTTAGGAAAAGTGCTGGAGGATGATCACATCATGCAAACCCTCCTCCTGGCGGGGCAGGTGTGTGCAGAGGGGGGAGCAGTGTGCCTGCTTTTTATATTCGGGGGCCCCTCTGGGAAGAGTTGTCCCCAGCACTGTGCTCTCACAGCCCATGCACTAAGCCTTTCTCACATCTCACAGGTCATTTAAAGTCCCCAAGTGGGGTGTGGAATGCGTCACGTGGCTGACCAGCATTCTTACGCAGACCTCGGCCAGCAAAGTGTCTGGGTCTCTGTGACCATGAGCACCGCAGCTCTGGGCCATCACCCTGACCCTGAGAGGCCTTGGGAGGCGCAGGCTTTTCCCCTCTGTGAGCATGGACCGCCTGGGCGGCTGCCCTTTTACTCTTTTCTGTGCAGTTGGCAGTGGCTGTTGCTAGGCAGGGAGAGGAGGCTGTATTTTAAGACGTGGGAAGGGGTTTACTGCCATTTTTATGAGTTAGTCCTCCAGTTGTCATTGAGCGAATTGTCCTCATTTCGTCCATGTATAAAAATGGATTCAAAATGGGGAGAAGGTGGCTTTTGGAAGCTTCTGGATGGGGAGGGCATAGGGCTGGGAGAGGAGGGATGTTCTGGCTGGAAAGTCAAGCTGCCTTCTAAGGCCCCCTTGGTGCCTTTGGGGTCGGAGCGTTGGCGTGGCCGGTGGGCAGGCCCCTAACAGGGACGAGGGCCGTGATGACACTCGTCTCTTGGGCTGAGAGAGGAGGGCATGGGGCACACGATGGAAATGCCCAGTTAGTGCTAGTTTCCTTCCCTCTTTGGAAAACGAGTGCATCACATGTACTATAATTGGAAAAGGAGCACCCCAAGAAGCTCATGTTCACGTATCTGCTGGAGCAGCCTCAGGACTTTTGGCACCCGACTATACCCCCCTGCCTTTTCTCTGGGGCCAGATGAGCGAACTGCAGGGACTGCACATCAGTTTGACTTTTGGGGACACTGAACTGATGCTCTTTCCCCAGAGTAAGGGTGGGCTCTCTTGGGGACGCACGCACCGCCTCTCGGCCTCTTCCACCAGGTGGCCGGCCGGCCAGGGGAGCTCTCAGAACCCAAGTGGACCCGGGAAGGCTGGCCCAGCCCACAGGCTCTTCTGCCCCTGGCACTGTCCCCAGAGGAGAGAGCTGTGAGCCGTGGGGTGGGGTGGGTGCTAATCTGAGCCTTGTCCCGAGCTGGCGTGGTGCCTCCCCAGGCTGCAAGCTCAGTCCGTGTCTAATGACAAAGCCCAGCTCTCAACTGGGTGTCAGCAAGGCTAAAGGACTTTTAAAAATACTTGGAAGGGGACGTGTCTGGAGGCTGCCAGCACCCAGTGACAGGGTGTTGGTGGCCAGGGGGGTTGATATGAAGAAAGTGGGGTGGGAAGGGGTGAGGGGAACAGAGGGAAACCACACTAGCTGAGTGTTAGGGGCTGGCTAGGGGTGGGGTGATGTGGATTTGGGGTGACTCTGATTTCCTCCTCTCCAAAGAGAAAAGGCAATTCAGTTCTCACTGTGGTGTCTATGCCCAGTGCGTCTGGGACGGACACGAGCCTTTGTACCAGAGTCAGTTGTGACAGTTAAACACATCAGGCAGGTCAGCATGAAGAGCAAGTGCGTGCATTGCGTGGTGGTGGCTTCAGAGGGGGAGGGTGAGGGGGTCTGTGGGGAGCTGGAGTTAGGTGGGCGCTGCTTTAGCAAGAGGCCAGAGGACTTGGGTACAGCCACAGGGAATGTTCTTAAAAGGGGCTGAGGCTTCCTTTCGGGGTGGGCCACCTGCATTTGCAGAGTGGGCTGGGGTGGGGGGCTATGTATTCATTCTAAATGATGTGAGGAGCCCTTTGGAACTAAGGGTCTCATGTCCCCATGGGCCGTGTTTCCATGGAGGAGACACCGGAAAGCCATAGTGCTTTACTGCTTCTTAAATTTGGGGGGTGGGGGGACTTCAAAACCCCCAGTTTTCTGAAAGTAGACTTTTCTCTAAAAAGGCCGTCTCCTTGGCTCCCGGAATATACTATAGACCCATATGGTAGCGCCACATCATTCTGGAGGCCAACACCGTCCCCAAGGGATGGACGTGCATTTTAGGACAAACGAATTTCATCATTTTAGCCATGCGCCACTGGCTTCTTCTCGGGGCACCTGGAAGGAAGGGAATTTCACAGCACTCTCCGTGGGTATTGGGGGTATATTTGAGGAAAGGGAAAAATCCTGGCCACCTCTGGGGACCAGGGAGCCTTTAGCAGGTCTAGTGGGGAGGGAGCAAGCCAGGGGCAAGGTGTGGAGTCCAGTTGTGGCAAGTAGGAATCAAATCTCAGAGGAGGTCTTTAACCTCTTAGCTTCACTTCCCTCCTTTGCTTAATGAGGGTAGTAACCTCCAGCTTGCAGCGTTGTGGGGAAAGATAACCCAGACGATCCAGGGAAAGTCCCTGGCTAAGGGCCTGGCCCACTCGCCACATGACAGCTATCATAATGGCTCTCGATGCGTTGCTTCTTTATAGGCATTCAGAGGAATAAAAGCTATTTTTTGAGGCATCAGCATAACTCAAAGCAGCATGGTTTTGCTCTGGTCTGCCCGTGGACACTCATGGCGAATCCTGCAGTTCTAACACTGTGCCAGGGGTGTTGCCAGATACCTAGAACCCCATGGCCAAGTGGAATGTGACAGGAGGTCGTGGTTGTCCCTCATGGTCTGAGTGGTGAGGTGGGGTGGGGGTGGGGTAGCCTGTTGAGTGCCATAGCTGGGGGAGGGCCGTGGCACACCCTTAGGAGCACGAGTTCATAAAACGGTTCTGATTAGCCCCAATGAGTCACTATGTATAGACCGACGGTGCCACAAGCTGGCAATGACTTGTCCTGGGCTGCTTAGCTGGTAACGTGCTTTCTGCCCTGAGTCTAGGAGGAAGGAGCCATTCTAAGTTTCAGGGGCTGGTGACCGTGCTTCCTGTTGGGGGCAGTTGTGTCCCCACGGGCTTTACCCTCTGCAAAATTTAGGATCTATCAATGGCCTCTTTTATAAGGAATGTGATGTCCTGGGTTTATTCTTGAATTTCGAGCCTTCAAATAAGTGAAGTTCCTATTTCCTCACTTTGGCCTCAAGGTGCTCAGCTGAGTTTTTGACATTTGTTTTGCGTTTTGTCGGGGAGGGGGCACAAATGCATTGGACTGGACCTTCCCGTGAACCGACAGCGTAATGACAGCAACAGACAGAAAGGCTGTCACCCTCAGCGTTCGGCCTCGCCGAGGGTCGGTTCTGGAGCCAGACTGCCGGGCTCCGATCCTGGCTTTGCCTCTCCCTGGGAGTGACCCTCACCTCAGTGACCCTCAGTTTTCTCATCTGTAAAATGGAGCTGCGAAGGGGACCGCTGCAGGGCTGCAGTGAGGTTCCAGTGGAACCTTCACAGAAAGCACTTACAGCAGCATGGCGCACACTTGGCAGATGCTGGACAAATGCTGTTTGGGCTGGGCGGTTTGTCAGGACACTTACAGAGCCGTGGGGGACACTTACAGAGCCGCGGGGGACACGCAGGACTGTTGGGATCTTGGCTGAGAGGAAGACGAAGGGTATTTCTGAATCGTACACATTCCGTGCTCGGGAAAAAAATTTCCTGTTTCTGCTGCCTATGATTTTGAAGCCGGTGGTGGAAATTTCTTTCGCTTTTCCTGAAGGTCAGCAGGAAAGGCACTCCCGGGTGAACTTACGCAGCTTTCCGAGGTAGATGGCAGCCTCTCCCAGTGGACAGGAGCGTTCGGGCTCTACAAACAAGCCAGCGCGACTCCTTTCCGACCCCAGCAGGCCGCCCCTCCCCCGACCCCCGGCCCCCCGGCCCCCCGAGCAGCACTTACTCCTGTTGCAGTAAGTCCTTGAAATGGATCATCTCCACCATCACCTGCGTGTTCTCCTGGGCCGCAGAGCACAGGTTGTACCTGAGGTAGCATTCCCGCTGGAGCTGGGACACCATTTCCTTAATGGCTGGGCACTTGCGGCTTATGCAGCCGAATCGGTGTCGCAGAGCGTGGGCCTTACACTTCAGGGCTTCTTTGATGAATGACTTGCCCTGCAGACAGAGAAGGGAGAGGGGCTCCTGGTTACACCCGCTTCTTCTTGGGCTTACACAGGAGCTTTGTGACAGCTGAGCCCTGAGGCTCCGCCTGAGACTGATGTCCGTGCGGGTGACAAGCTGATGCTACACCAGGAGGTACTGTCCAGACTGACGGGACCCCTCCAGCGTTTGGCCAGCAGGGATATCCCTTGGGGAGACTAACCAGTCCACCTCCTTGTTCCCCCGCTGCTCTCTACTCACCACCCTCACACTGGGGTCTCTGTGGCCCTCCTCAAGGCTCCCCAGCATTGGCTGTTTCTGGGGCTCGAGGGGGCTTTGGCCGGACGTAGAACCCAGAACGCTTGGTGGTTCCCAGCACGAGTTTTTCCCAAGTCCACAGCTCGCACCTTCCCTCTTTCCTTGGAGTTCTTGAGTGAGGTCAGGCGACCTGTGCCAGCTCCTCTCCGGCCTGGTGCTGCCCACCGCCCCCAGCCCATGCTCTGGGCCCCCACCCCAGCCCCGTCCTTGAAGGAGGGGCATTCTTTTCCTTTAAACGGTTAGGATTGCAGCCTCTAAAAGGCCCGCCTGGCACACTGCCTGGCAGCATCTGAAGTCTGGACTGCCCGGGCCGCCAGCCCCTCCCCCACGCGCCCTGCCTCCCAGGGCCCGGCAGCCAGGCATACATCTGGCCCACAGTTCCCTTTCCTGGCAACCCCTCTAGATTGTTCTTATCCTAGAAAAGAGACAGCTGTTGGGGGTGTGGAGGCGAGCTCGGCCGTTAGCTCCCTTACCAGCCTCTGGGGACAGAGAAGCACTGTGGGATACCGACCCAGGGATCCCTGCACCCCCATTACTATAGAAACAAGCTGACGTTGGAGAGGTCACCCCTCTGCTTTTAGACAGGCCCGGCAGGAATGGAGTTGAGAAAGCAAATGGGGTTAGGTTGGGAGTGGGAAGCCAGCCAGCACATTTATTTCAGTTTTCTCCTTTGGAAGCCATTGCAGTGTCTACAGACAGCGTCTGCTCACTAAACCTTGCCGCCCAGCCCTCTGCACTGGGAGCCACACAGGACGGAGAGTGGGGTGTGCCGGCTTGTTAAGTACTTCGCACTGAGAGGGGTGCTTCTAACTCGAGAACACACTCCTGTGGGCTGAGAAGCAAAGGGCTGTGGCAGCCTGGTCTCGGTATTCCTCCCTGACATCCTGGGGGACTGCCCGGAAATACATCTTCCCTCCGGATTTTCTATTCCGTTTCCTCGTTTCAGTGAATCCAGAAGCGATGCGTTGTCAGGGAGCCTCGAGGGGTGCGAACGCTCTGCCTCCTCCCATGCCCGTTCCCCTCCTGCCACCCCACACCCGCTGCGGTAGAGGCTGCCCGCCCTGGCACATCCCGTTCCGTCCCCAGGCATTGCTTTGTCAGCTCTCCCTAAGACGGCAGGAGAGGAACACCACTGACGTTCCTAAGTCACACCTAAACCGTTGGCCTCGTTCCAACATTGTCCTGGCTCTCCAGTGACGAGGGAGAGGGACCTTATGAGACAGAGTAACAGGGGGCTTCACCGTGCGTATGAAGGCTGGGGTGGGCATGAAGGTGTGCCTCATGCCACATGCCATCTGGAATGTGTCTGGATGGGCAGCACTGCAGCCCCAGGGTCGCTTGCTGGGTTATCTTCCTGCCCCACGCTGCAACTGGGCTCTACCCTTGGGACCCTGGCACAACCCAAGTGGGTCAGGCCCTGACTATTTTACTACATAGCACGCCGTGGAAGGGTAGAACTGTGGGACTCGTTCACGGTTTTCAAAGGCTGTGACTTAGCATCCATGCTGCCTGCCCATATACCCACTAGGAGAAGATGAATTTCTCTGAATTTTGTGTCTCCTTTGGTTCTTGCCTATTAGGGGAAAAGAGCCTTTGGAATGTGTAATTGGAGTCCCCGCCCTTCCCCCCTCCATCTCTGGTTCCTAACGTGAT
This sequence comes from Lyroderma lyra, assembly GCA_004026885.1. Lineage (NCBI taxonomy): Eukaryota > Metazoa > Chordata > Mammalia > Chiroptera > Megadermatidae > Lyroderma > Lyroderma lyra. The sequence continues at coordinate 153,345 of PVJL010001690.1, read as the reverse complement.
GGGCCTTGTAGGCTGGGCTCTGGGGGTCCCCGTAGTGTTTCCCCTTACAAGATGTTTATCATAACTGCAGTCTTCAGGTCATGGTTCAACTTGGTCTCCAATGCACTTTGCCTGTGCAGACAGCACCTAAAGAGTGGAGAAGGATTTAGTCTACATGACACCTCCAGAGAGCAGAGGTGCAGGGATGGGGTGGGGAGATGCTGGCTCCCAGCTGCACCCCTCACGTGTCCCTTACAGGCGCTAACGCACACGCTGAAGATCAGCAGAGGAATCTGTTAACAGGTCTCTCCAGAGAACATGTCATCATGCTGTGCTAACCAACACCTTCTTTGGGCTCTGTGTGGTTTTTACCTGGGCATCTGTGTGGTTTTTACCTGGGCATCTGTGTGGTTTTTACCTGGGCATCAAATTTTCCAGCGTTGTGCAGAAACGTCATGCAAATCCCATGTAAGCCTCGGATCTCACAAGAGTTGTTCTCAAAACACTCAAACACGCCACATCCCACATCGCCAGCGTTGACCAAACAGTGCTGGATTTCCGCTGAAATGAGAATTACACACAAATCCATACAAAGTTCTCAGCCCTGCTGGGGGCTGCAGAGTCTGGTTGAAATAAAAGTAATGACTAAGAGAAAATTTATGGGGGGGGGGCGGAGCTAGAATGACTATTTCAGGACCTAAAAAGCCAGGGAAAGAGAATCTCATCATTTAATGTACTTATGAAAAATAGCAGCATTTGTAAATATTTGTAAAAACTTAGCCAAACCTATGTCACAAAAAAGTCACAACCAGAAGTTAGGACTGAGTGCCCCATTTTTTTTTTTTATCCTTCCCATCTCATTAAAATATTTGTGGGAATCCTTAGCTTGAGAACAGAAGATAATTCAGCTTTGGAAACCCACGGACAAAAATAAGATTTAAAATGATTAGCTGGCCCCTCCCTTCTGCACTTCATCAATGAAATAAATACCCTTCTCTACTTGGAACTTGAAGCTGCTGCTATTAAGTCACAGCCATTTCCTTCCTGACCCTCAAATGAGAGCGTCCAAAAGCAGTTTCAATTCAGCTTTAATGATTCAACACCTAAAAATCAAAACAAAATTCCTATTAAGGCAGTGCCTCCAAACCATCCGCATTAAAAATACCAGGCTGGGAAGGGGCGGGGGGCAGCCTGCAGAAACGCAACCGTCGCAGTTTGAGGCTCCTTTATTAAGTGGCGATCTGGCCTGAGACGCCACTTACTCCTCTAGCACTGTCGCGAAGACCGGGAGTTTGCGCCCTCCTTCGCAGAATGTGGCCCCAATTCGTCTCTCCGAAAGGACAGGCCGAGGGAGTTAGCTGTCAGGCTGCCGAGTGCAAAGCCTCGCTTCCTTCCCCCCCCCCCCCTCAATTTCCTGATTCCAACCAACCACAAAATTCCATCCGAAAAGTATATATTTTGGAAGAGAGGCGGGATCCGGGTAGCTAGTCCGCGTTCCGTTTAAATCTACCGAGAGAAGGAGGGGCGTGTAATTGGTCGAGGGTCACTAACTACCGAGAATTACGTTCAGTTCTCAGGGGCAGAGCCGGAAAGGAGGGAAGGGTGGGCAAGGGTCCTCGGAGGAGTGGGATGCGGGCAGGAGCGAGCCCGGGTGGGAGGTCCCCGGGGGATCCCCGCGCGCGGCCCCGGCACGCCGGGCAGGAGCGCGCAGAGCTGCGAGTCACCGGCTCGAGGCGCCCGATGGGCACGCGTGCAGTCCTGCTCGCCCAGTGAGCGAGCGCACGCCGCCGCCGGCTCGCCGGTCTCCTGAGTAAGGTGGTGGTGGTGCGGGGGGCTGGGGGCACCGAGGGGGGCGCCCAGAGCCGAGGAGCTGGAGGCGGATTTTCCTTCTCTCTCGGGAGCTGGGGAAAAGGCCGGCCCCGCGCCCTGCACGCCGGGCTCTGCTCCGCGGCTTGCTGGCGAGTGGAGAGACCCGGTGGAGCAGCGGCGGCGCACGGCTGGGGCCGTGTCACCATTTCATCGCTTGCCGACCTGCCCTGGAACGGGGGAAGGTGGCCACACAGCAGAGGTACGCTTTGCGCCACTCCCCACCCGCCCCCTTTCCGAAAGCAATGGCCTAGGGGGAAATTCCCCCCCCCCTGCAGTCTGTCTCGCCTACAAAGTTCCCCGGTGTGGAGCATCTTTGGAGGAGGGGGAGAAGCAGTCCTACCGGGGCCGGCTGGCTTGGAAGAGTTCTCCCGGGCAGGGCGCAGCCAGGCGCCGGAGACCCTCCGTGCCTCCGGGGAGAGGCCAGGATGGAGCTTTGCACCGGCCCGGGAAGTCCGAGGCTGGCACTGGCCGAGCCAGGCGCTGCCTCATTTACCCTCGACCCCGGAGGACAGCAACAAGTCCTGCCCCGGCTGTTTCATCACCCTGCCAGCACGTGCGGACTCCCGTCGCGCAGAGCCAGGCGCGGACCTCGCTTGGCCTGGCGCTCTCCTTGGCACGTCCCGCGCCACCCCAAGAGTTTGCGCGGCCCTAGATGGGCGCCCAGATCCAGGCGGAACGCCCGGGGCGCGCTGCCTAGGTGCCCAGTGTGGTCTCCCAGCAGCTCCCCGCCGCGAGGGCGCACGCACTTACCTGTGTTCTGCAGGGACAGGCGGCCTTTCTGCTGGGAGCCCCTGTCTTGGAGACCCTCTGGCGGGTTGGTGGCGTCGGTCCCCCGCGCCGGCTGGAAGGTGGCCAACACCAAAGCCAGGGTCATGAACTGGCCCAGCCGCGCGGCACACATGGTTGTTCGGGTAAACCTTCCACCCAGAGACCTGGAATCTTTGTGCTCTCCTCGCCCCTCTCCTCCTCCTTCGCTGCTTCCCCTCCTCCTCCCACTCTCCCTCCTCTCTCGCCTTTTCCTTCCTCCTCCTCCTCGCAGCCGCCGCTCGGATAGAGGTTACCCAGCGCCCTCCCGTAGCTCTCCGGAGAGCATGTGACCAGGCCGTTCGCAGCGTTGCGAGTGCCGGGCAATGGCAGGGATGGTGCCTCAAATATCCCTGGAAGCTCTGGTGTCACTTGAATGAAGGAGTCGAGCAGGTGTTGTCCCGGCGGCTGGACCAATCCGAGACCCCGGCCCGTTTGACAACACGGCCGGGAGGCGGGGCCTGCGCCCGACTACTACAGGAGGGAGTCCAGCTCCGCGGGGAGCGCCCGGCGAAGTTGCCGACCTGGCGGCGGCCACACGTTCGCGTGCGTGTGTGAGTGTGTGTGAGCGCGGCCGGAGGTGCGTGCGCGTGTGCGTGTGCGGGAGCTCCAGGGCAATGGCCGAACAGACTGAAGAATATAAACGCGAATCTCGGCGCCAGCTGCAGCCAAAGGGCCAGAGGGGACATCGGCCCTGGGACAGCGTCCCTGCGGCCCCTGGCTCGCATCGCCCCCGCATCGGGCTGGGAAAGTTCCTGTTTTCCGCCTTTGGGAATGCAGTGAGTGTCCCAGCCCCCAGGCCTCCACAGGCTGGAGCAGTTTCCTGGGCATAGGCACGCTGGGGGCAAACTGAGCACATATGGGAATTCCTGGCGCCCGAACGCTTTGCATTAAACACCCCTCACACTATTTAAGGCGCAGAAGCATTAGAGGACTTGCCCAGAGCAACTGCCTCACTCCCCCCTTTCTTTTTGTCCCTCTTGCAACACCTACGGTGCCAGTTTCTCGCCTCTTCCCCGATCCAGATGGATTTCGGGGCCGGGCTGCAGGGATCCTGGTGACAGGCTGGACCTGCATTGTTTCCAGGCGGCTGGCAGGGAGGCTCGGCCAGCCCTGACCCAACCAGCCGCGGAGCATCTGCCCGCGAGACCGGAGCTTGAAGGGCAACGTTACGCGTCTCCAAACACACTCCTCCATCTCCCCAAGCGCTACACGCCGCCCCACTTCGGGTTCCCTCGACTCCCCAGTCAGTGGATGGAAATGGTTAAAAAAAAAAATCCCCTAAAACCAGAGGAAATTCTCCCCGTCTCTTCTCCTTCCTCAGCACGGCCGGGGGTGGGTCGCCCCCCGGTTGTTTTCTCCGCTGGTCCGCGGAAGCAGGGAGAAAAGTTGGGCGCCGCTCGGGGCGCCTCTTCCCCCGCCGTGTGCGTACGTGTGCAGACTCACGTCTCCCCGGCGCCAGGGCCCAGGACAGGAACTGCTCCGGGCACCGTCAGTCCGACGGCGCAGCTCCGGGGTCTAGCAGAGCTGGGGGAGGGCGGGAACGCGGCGCTGTGGCCATGCGCCCGGCGGCACGTACCCCAGGTGGACGCGCCCTCGCCCCTCCCCCCGCCGTCCCCACCCTCCTGCAGGAGAACAGGTGAGCCCGGGTACCAGATCCCGCCCTGCTCCCAGCCGTGTCCTCGGCGGTAACGCGCCGGGCAGGTTTCATCACCCACTGCCCTCGGCGACTGGGTCTTGGGTCTCCCTGGCGGGATGCACTGCGCGCCTCTTTGGGGCCGCCATGTGACACGATTGGGGGAGGGGGCGGGGAGACGTGCGGGCCAGGTCATCCTCCGGCCGCCCTTGGGCTTCCGGAGCTTCCCTCTCAGGGTCTCGGCTGCATTTGGGCGTAGGGAAGGCAGAGGCCGAGGGGGGGGGTGCGGGGGGTGCGGGGGGCAGGCTGGCCGCCTCTGGCCGCAGCTGTTAGGTCTCGCGTCTGGAGGAAGGAGAGAAGTGGGGGGCGGGGAGAGGGGAGAGACACGGCCCCTTTGGAGTGAGCTCCCCTCAGGGTTGCAGCACCGGGAGCCGCTTCCCCCCATGACTACCCCACTTTCAGGGCCCCCATAAACAGTCACTTTGAAGGTCCGAGTCTGCAGCGGTGGCAAGACATTGACCACTCACGTTCCTGATTCCAATAGCAATTACTTCTTGCAGCCTCAGATCTTTTGTGGAAGGAGGTGGGGTACAAGTCCATTAAAATGGGTGGTTCGAAATTTCCCACTCCGCTTTTGTTTGCCTAGTTAACTGGGCTTCCTTTATTAGTTCGTGAAAAAGCATCTCCTATAGGTCCCCAAATAACAAGGACACAACAACATTCTGGCCTCTCGGCCCCTGAATTTCTTGAGGCTTGCTTTCTCTGGAACCAGTTTTGTAGGTGAGACTAGGAGCAATACTGGCATTTAAAAAAGCCATCTGGTCACTAGGTTCTTTGAGCAAAATGGGAGAGGTGCAGCGGGCAGGAGCCAGCCCACTTTTACGGGATGAAGACACACTGCATCTACTCGTTGGAAGGCGCAGAGGGTACCAGGAGCGGCGGCCTGGCTGTGCCTCCTCCTCACGGCCTTGGGCTCTGTACCGCCTTCTGCCACACAAAGCCCTGGGCCTGCCCTCTGAGGACCTGTGCCATTTAAAAATTCATCTTGAGGCTATTGGCTCCAGACTCTCAGAGGACATTTGTGCCCCCACAGCCACCCCCAGCCCATTGTCCCTTTAGAAGTAAAAAATGAATGGTAACTAGATCTTGAGATGTTGCAAATACAGGCTCTTAAAGGTACAATCTCCAGGCCACTTGGCCAGGGCCTAACATCAGAGGACAATACCCATCCCGGTGAGTCCCGTCAGGGCAGGGAAAACTCTGCAGGATCAGTAGGCAGTTTGCTGGGATTCCTGGTCTAGGCCACAGGTCGGGGGTGGGCAGGGCGTGGGGAGGGGAGCTCCAACTGGTGACTCGGTTGTGATTTCTCCTCTTCATTCTTTTAGCTCTGTAACTCAGGCCTGCTTTGGCAGATTGTGGCCAACACGAGCAGGGGTGGAGAGGGGACAGCAATTATAGCAGTACTGGTGTTATTATAAAGCTCACACGAATTGAGAACAGACACTGTGCCACACACTGAGCTTGTGGCTTTGCTGTCTCTCTAGACCCGAGTCCGCCCTAGATGGGAACTGAGACTTGAGAGAGGCCAAACCAGCTGAGGTTCAGCAGGGAGGCTGCCTGGAGGGCCTCCTTCTCAGTTTAAGACCCAGCCGGCCTTGACGAGGATGAGACAGGCCTGCCTCGTGACACCCCAGGACTTCTGCGGTTGGTGCATGGGAACCATGTTTTCCTTTCGAACTCCCATTCACCAGTTCAAGTTCATTAAACACATCGTAGTTTTTGGGCAAGAGGAGATTTGAACTGGATGTTGAAAGCCAACAGGATGCTGAAAAGGAGGGGTGAGGAAGAGAGAGAAGGCCTCACAGGAGGGAGGGCCAGCAGGGGTAAATGCAGGGAAGGGACCCGGCGTGGGGCAGGTGGGGGGGACTTGCATCTGGAGTAAAGGTTGTTCAGTTTGCTGTTGTCAAGGCCTTTGTGACATATCGGTGCTGACGGCAGAAGTCCTTGTTCTGTGATGAGGGAGGGCCTTGAAGGATATACCTCCAGGAAGCTCCTAGACTAGGCTCCCTTTTTGGAATTAGGAAATGTGAGAGGCCCAGGGCTGACCTTGGAAAGGAGAATGTGGGTGAGAGGAGTGGAGGGAATCATTTGGACTCTTGATGTGGGTTTTCGAGCCCCAGCAGCACAGGAGGTGTCCTTGCTCGGGTGTGAGCAGGCAGGGCCTTGGGGGATGGGGACCGTCGTTGAGTGATGAGGCAGTGATGTGTATAGGTTGATACATGCTGTCCAGTGCGAGCTTTCTGTGAATTCAGAGCTTGGGTGGAAAACGTGGCTTCCACGTGGAGCGCTCCTCCTACTGTAGGCCCAGCCCCCTCCCGGCTGACTGACTGGGCTGATGGCACCACCTTCTGGTCAGAGAGGGAACTGTCTGACCAAACAGTGGACTCTTCATCTCCCCCTGATTCCAGGGGCCTGAGGCATGAATATTGGGTCTCTTGTCATCTCCTTGTCAAGTCAGTGAATGCTGATTTAGGCAATCTTCTCCCAATGACGTGCTTTAATTCCCCCATTCAGAAAATCTCTTTCAAACAATTTGCTTTGCCTCCCCCATCCACTGCTATCTTCCCATGTGAGCCCCCAACCAACCCTAATGGTGGCTCCTTTGGGTCATGCCTATGTGGAGGAAATGAGAAAAGGTATCCAAGCGAAACTGAGAAAGACAAAATAACAAGCTGCTGCGACCAGCTTCCCAAATCCTTGAAAACAGAGGCATCTCCTTACAATGTCTCCATCTTTCCCCCTTTTATCTTCTTTGATTGAACCAGTTGTTTTATAAAATAGAATTCAGGATAAAGGAGAGTCTGTCTTCAGTGTTTGACCTTGTTTGTTAGTACTGCAACACAATGGCTTTCTACTAACTTTTACTGCAAAAGCACAGGGCTTCAGCCATATTAGAAGCCAAGCAGGCTTCCGTGGGCTGGTCTGGAAACCTCGCCGTCACTGATAAGACTGTTCATTGGAGGAAAATATATTCTGCGTTCCCAACAACAGTGGACTCTCCCAGTTTTGGAACATGCCACTTTTGTGAACTGGACATTTCCTCTGTGTCATAGACGAATAGTCAAGCTATATTCCTGGACTGACTGAAAACACAAAAGACAAAAGAGAATTTTTAGAAAAACCCCAGGAGAGTAGGAACACTGTGTCCTTCACTAGAAATCCATTTACTGGAAAGAATATACAAGCTGTAAACACTGTGTGTCTGACTGTGGTCTGAGTTTTGCCCTGCAGCCTGAAGAGTATTCCAGAAGCCCTCCCTGTTTTCCTTGGGTCATAAGTCTTGCTCCCTCATTATGTAGCGAAAAGAACTCCAGGCGGAGACGCTCAGGGCGAGGGGCTGCGTGGTCTCCTTGCGGAGCTCTGGTGGAGCACAGTGGTGGGCCGCGTGGTGTTGGACTGCTGGGGGGCCCTCTGTGACTGGTTCTCAACTTTGGTTTGAGAACTGTTGGATTTCAAGTAGGTGCAAGAAGAGTGTTTTTGCGGGACAGCTTTCCAGAGAGCCAGATTTTGAAAATCTTCTCAAAACCACTAGATCTGTTAACGTCACTTAGCCATCAGTCTACGCTCAGGGTCCATCAAACCCAATCAGAATTATTTTTTTTCTTCTGAGCAGTTATAACTGTTTGTAAAGGTTGCTATTTCACGACTTCTGTTCTTTTTAAAAGAAATTTTCCAAAGATCAGAGAGAACATTTCCTTTTTAACAAAAACAAAACAAAACTCATTCTCTCTTGCATTTACCATATGGAACCATTAAAACCATTTATAAATCTAAAGTATTTCATGGGATCTTAGTGATCTTATTTTTCTTGTATCTCGAAATAGTTTCCATTTTATCTTCCTAGGAATTCTTTCATCGTCACTCATCAATTATTGCCGCTTATGCTAAAAACATTAAAATAGTAAGAAATAAAAGTGTGGTGGGGTCACCACCTGGCAGGATGATGCAGCAGTGGACTGAATGGTTGTCACCACTGTGTCACCCTTCAGTTTTCTTATTACATTGCTGAGAGGCCTGTGTCATCTTTCAAGAAGGGATAAGACGGGGAACCATCTTTGTAGTTTATTATTGTCGCTTTCACTGCGTACCGTTGAGAATACAGAATTTTTCATCTCCTGTGCAAAATGGTAAAGAGAAGAAAATTGACATAGAGAAATATCGTACAGTAGTTAGACACATCAGAAGGGATAGCGGCGATGCTGATGCTAATAATAAGAGTAAAATTGACTTTATAAGCCAGGTTCAGACTGTGAGTCTCCCAAGACAATAATCTGGATGAATTTGCTCAAACTCCGGAATTGATGAATAAACAATGTATTTCTGAGGAAAATCCGGTATCCTCATCCAGTTAGTCATTCAACAGGAAGGCTTTCATCACGTAGTATTTTGCAGCAAGAACCTGGACCAGCCTGTTTTGCTAAAAGAATGGGGTCCAATATTCTCTTACCCTTTATGGCATTTGTTTACCAAAATTTCTTTGATACGGTTGGAAGGGGGTGAAGTCAGATGTGTTTATAAAGGTATCAGAAGGACATCGGTGATATGGCAATGAAAACAAAATTACTGGACTCATCATTCCTACTGGTGTTTATAAATTTAAAAATAAAAATGCTTTACAGTTAGGGAGAAAAGGAGATGACCATCATCTCTTTAACAAAATTATGAGCCATCCAAGCTTTCGCAATTAATTGGCTTTCATGACGCAAGTGCAAGAAGAATAAGAAATGTTGATAAACTAGAATTTGAAATGTGGAATTAGCCTTTACGAGATGGGTCTACCCCAGGTTCATGTGTGACGGTTGGTGAATAGCGAGCTGCCTTCAGAGAACATTGCTCATTTTGGGTTTATGTATCTTCAATATCAGGGAAATATGGATTGAAAACTTGCTGTGTTTAAATGATTACATTTTCTAATAGAGGTTTTTAACTATCCCTTTATTATTACTTCTGTAAATTACTCACAAAGGATAAAAAGGCTCCGTTGGAACCAAATTCCCTCCTCTCCACGGACCAGATGGGGAGGCCTTGTCAGATCCAGCCCTGCTGGTCTCACAGACCCAATGGGAACACCTCTCCCTCACCCCTTCCCTTCCAGCACCTCCTTTCTATGCTGCGAACAGGCCTTGGGGTCTTCCTATAGAATGTTCCTGCAAATTGGGGGCCTCATTCAGTTATTACCTTGTTTATTTATTTGTATTCATTGTTTGTTGTCTGTCTTATGCTTTCTCCCACCCAAAATAAATGATAAATGCCCTAAGGAGAGGATATTGTGTGCCATGTTCAATGTTCAACTTACTATAGCCCCTGACTCGCAGCAGATTAAGTGTGTGTGTGTGTGTGTGTGTGTGTGTGTGTGTGTGTAGGGGTGTTATTGGATGACAAAATGCCTCCTAGTTCCATTAGCAGAACGGGACTTGCAGAGGGAAAGCCCAGTTTGGGGGAAGGTGGTGACTATAAAGAGCTGGTGGGACATCCAGGTGTGATGCCCAGTGAACGATTCAGTGGTCGTCTTCCCAGCTCTTGTGACATTTCATCGTTCAGCCAAGGCCCTGATCCCATAATGCTTTGTGCTGAAATTATTCATAGGTTACAAGTACTTTCATGTACATTGCCCATTTAAACCTCTCTACAACCTTGGAATTATTAAACCTCAAACTCATAGATACTTGTCCAAGGCATGCCCAGCTGGAAGGATCCAAATCCAGATTTAGCCCTAAATATTTAAAGTCTCAGATCTGTGCATTTTATTATGGTTCTTGAAGTCATAACCCAGTTCCCCACCCCCACTAATGAATGATAACAATTAAAGACCATGTCGCCAAACACCTTCATCTGAATGCTGATCAAAGCAATCTCAGCCTGATGGCGGGAGAGACGCAGCAGTCACGTGAGTGTGCATGGATGTGAATGTATACGTACGTGTGTACATTTTCTCCCTGAGATCTTAAAACCTTGAGAAAGGCAGAACTAGGAAGAGAAGGTTAAGAGAGAAAACTAGAAGGAAGACCTCAGAGGGAAGAAATGGAAATGAACAAAGCTGAGCCTGGAGTTTAAAAAGAAGTCAGAGAATATTTTCAGGTTCTCGTTGTTTTCTGGCAAGGTTACACACTAAACCAAGTGGGCAACGAGGTACGTTAGGCACACAGCACTAAAACAAGAAGGCTGACGATGGACGAGGCAGAACAGGAGGAGAACTCGGCCCCCTGTGGGGGTACGCCGAGGAAGGGGGAGGCCGGCCGGAAGGGGAGCTCTGTGAGCAGCCTGCCGTCACTGTGGACATGACGTTCACTGCGGACGTGACGTTCACCGTGGGCCTGCAGGTGCTCGGTGTCCGGGAGCGACAGGAAGGAGGGCGGCGTCGGGCCCTCGATGTCACTTAGCTGATGGTGGTGATGAGAAGGGCAAGCAGGGCTGTCCGTGGGGTGTGTGTGGGGGCGCGGCTCTGAGCGGGTGGGGAGGGGAGGGGCTCTGGCTCTCGGTGCCATGGGGTTCCAATCTGTCTTGACACTGATTAGCTGTGTGGCCGTGGTCAGCTTACTTAGCCTCTCTGAACTTCAGTCCGTTCTCCCTAAATGCGGGGATAATAGTAGGTACTTCAGAAGATTGTTGTGGGATTAAATGAGATCGTGTGTCAAAAGGCCTTGCTCAGTGCTTGGCAGCTGACAGACAACGAACAGCCGTTGTTTTCCACAGTGATCAAAGCAGGGAGTGGTGGCGGTGACCACTCCGGCCCACATTCAAGTCTGAGCAAGAGTCGTGACCTTCTGTCGCTTTGGGCAGCCTCTGGTCCTCAGGAGGCCGGAAGCAGCGTGGGCGAGCTGCCCGCTTCTCCCACCTTCTATCTCAATGGTGAGATTGGGGTGGGCTTCATCTGGGGGAGGCTGTGTGCGTCGTAGCTGGGTACACTTTGATCTCAGGATTACTGTGTGCAGTTAACTAGCGCATTTGCTTTTTAAAAAATGCTTTAATGGACTGCTGTAGTAGAGGAAGAAAAATCTTCATTCGTATGTGTGTGTCGTCCAAATGGTATTTTTAAAGATTTATTTTTGTGTGTTCACAATGTTCTTGAATAATGTTTCCAAAAGCACGGTCAAAGATAAAACTCGCACGGGGTACGGAATCTGGTTGTGCATATCTTAGGACGTGGCCGGCTTCAGACCAGCCCTGGGCTCCGTTTGTCGAGTTCTTCACTGACCGCGTCTCCTTGAGAGGTCCTGCGGGAGCTCACTCACTGGAAACTTCTGACCACAGGCCAAGCCAGTGGAGAGGTCCTCTGACGGTGTCACCCCTTCCCCTTTCCTGCCAACGGCTTGGAACCCAGGGCATATTTGGCCATTGAACCTTGAGTGCTGGCCTCGTGGACCAGCATAATAACAATGTTTGGTTCTTACGTTGTGATGGGAAAGCCTTCTGTAGGATAAGAGTTTAAGAGTAAGAGAAAAGGGACAAAAGTAAAAGCAACGTGATGATTTTTAGGGTGAAACTTTCATTCCCTCTGTGTTGTATGTTTGGCTTTGGCTTAATGACCAGTTTTTGGTTTCAGATCAGATGACCACCTCCAGATTCCAAATTGGCTGTTCCTTGGCCCGGTGTACACACAAGACTCCTTCGAGGTGGCGGGCGCCTTGTTGTGAAACGTCTCCGAGCCCCTCAGTGTATCTGGTCCCCCCCAGAACCTGGAGAGGGACCTTCCTGGCAGATGACCCCTTAGCTTCTCAGGATGCCTCCAACATTGTCCAGGCTGCTGATGCCCGAAGCCACAGCCCCTGTCCCCCAAACCCCTGGCCTCCAGCTCCTGTTTGGGACAAGCCTTTGCAAAGATGTTGGGAAGCAGGGTGTCCGGCTGAAGACTTGGGGTGGGGGGCCTTGCAGGTTTCTGGCGAGCCTCCTTCTTCTGCCTTGAGTCTGGTTGCTCAGAGGCTGTTTTGCTTCTGAGTGGGTAAAGCAGTCACCACGTACACCCTCGATGGTGTGGGGGGATCCCATCCATTGAGGGCCTTAAGAGCAAATGAGTTCTCCCAGAGAAGGAATTCTGCCTCAAGACTGCCTGAATTTCCAGCCTACTGATCTGTCCCCAAAATTTAGACTTGCCAGCCCCCACAATCATGTGAGCCGGTTCCTTACAAGGAAACAATTGTGTGTGTGTGTGTGTGTGTGTGTGTGTGTGTGTACACATATACAGTAGACTCTCCATTAACTGGAACTCAAGCAAGGGACCCTCTCGAGCATGAGAGTCTACTTACATTTACCCGGCATCCCCGTGGGGGCCGGTTAATGGAGAGTCTACTGTACCTACCTCCATATTTATGTATGTATTACTGGACCTGTTTCTCTGAACACCCTAGCTGATAACAGCCCTCTGGCTCGCTCAAACCTCACTTTCTGGAATCCTCCTCTGGTTTTCTACCTTCCAGGAGCTGTGCCATCCATCCTGTTCCTCGTGCACTGATTGTCCGGCTGCCTCCTTGACTATGTGCCTGGTGGGTTATGTAGCTTTATGCTTGTGCCCTTACAGTTCGATTCCTGGGACGAGGTACCCATTTCCTACTTCTTTAGATCTTGCTCAGTTCCCAAGAGAACAGGGCACAGAGTGGGTGGTCGCCAAGTACTGACCGGATGAACGCCTGTGTCAGGGCTGGGCGGTGACTGGGGACGGTGGTACCATAAGCGGATTACAAACACTTTGTTGGATTTTCAGAGGGGAGAATTAAGGGTTTGTAACCCAAGGTCATACTTCAAAGAGTTGATTTATTCTTTTTGTGTCTGAGGCCCAAGGTTCCCAAATGCACCCAGCCTGCACTTCTTTGCCCTGTTCTCTCTCTCCCTGCCCAGCGGGGTGTCTAGAACATAAGGTACAGGGTCTTACATGGTTGGCTGCAGCTTGACTGTTGTGCTTAGCACTGCATCTTGCTCGTGGTCGAATGCCATTCTGGGACTTGTCTCCTAAGTGGTCACCCCTTGGGTATCTTTGTGTCATTCCAAGTGGAAGACCACAGAAGTGCCTGTACAAACGCAGACAGATAAGCAGGCTATAGGACAGTGGCCTTCTTAGGACCGAGAGGCCAGCCACCGCCCGTGCGTGCTGACTCCTTCCATGTCTCTGGTGACGCTTTTCTCACCACATGCTCTGGCAACCACGGTGCACATTCACTCAAGAAGTCCTTGCCTTGACCTAGGGAACTTTTCAGTGCTAACAAAAGCCAAGGTTTACTGGAATTTTCTTTTACAGACGCACTGCGTAACCCTGCGTTACCTCCGTTAGGACGTTTTGTAATTGACAACCCTCACGCTTTCTTTTTTAACCAAAAACACCCCTCTTGGTGGTGGGCTGAGGCGGAGCTACCGAGCACAAGGCGGGCATTGCAAATGACCTTGGAGAAAGCAAAAATTCCTTTTATTTTGTTGTTTTTGTGGAGAAGAATAATTGAAGAAATAATAATAATAAAAATACCCCCCCCCCCCGAAACGTCCTTGACGAGGAGTTATACTTAGGGTGTACACAAAAAAGCCCACTTTGTTGATAAAATATGAACTGTTGGAGAGATTTATAAGAGTCTGAAATCCTGCACAGCCCTTCAGGACTTGAAGCAGCAGGAAACTGTGATATTTTTAAAACAAGTATTTATAAAAGTCATTGGGTACTCTTGATGTGGAGTAGGGAGGGGAAAAAGAACTGCTAAGGAGGCTATATTGGACTTGACATAAAAGCGAGGTATGTAATTTGGGAGCAGAACTAAGGGCGAGGAGCGTGTACACACAGTCCCTGCGGCCGCTCTGCTTCCCGTGAACTGGAGGCAGGAACAGAGAGCCGCCCTGGCCGGGACGGGCGGCGGCTCTGCCAGGCCTGCGGGCAGTGCCCAGGTAGGGCAGCTCATTTCTGAAACCCCAGTTTACAGCTCTGCAGCCCTCTCAAACTGATTACATGCAAACAGGACAGAAAACACATGTTTCTGAGAACATTTCGGTTAAAATTAAAAATGTGGCAGAGGTCGTGCCAATAATTGACTTGAGAATATCTGAACCAGATGCTGCTAGCCCGTAATTCCGAGTAATTTGCCAAAATTATGGATTTACTCTAATCCCAGAGATGAAGTTAAACTATGCATGGTTTTTGTTATTTGTGATGCAAAAAGATAAATAAATAAAAAATCCAATGTGACTTCAGCTAATACTGGACAGAGGATGAGAGGTGGGCAGGATGTCTGTTAACTCTTGCTTGAATCTGCACTGAATTCAGCAAAAGAGGGTCAGAAACTGACTCTCAAAACGTGCAATTCCCTGGGAGGTTAGGCTAGCATTTCTGGGTGGGATGTTAATTCATGAAATGATAACCTTACATTAAGACGGTGTTTCTATTGGCGACAGAGTTCTACTTTCTGAGTGGCTCCCACTCATGGGCACATCAACTTGTTTGTATGATGCCAAACATCTGGATGAGAGTGAAAAAAAAATTCAGTCAGCTGTCTGGGTTCTGTTCTCTATGAAGCCAAATGATCCGATCAAGGGGCTAGCTGGTCCGTAGACAACATTTTGTGTGTGCTTATTTAGGTATTTTGCATCTAAGTAGTAAAAAGAGGTGGTTTAGTGCAGTAGGTAAGCATGTAACCTCTGATGCTAGATGATCTGGGTTTGAATCCTGACCTTACTGTGTACTATCTGTGAGCTACTTGCTTAAGTTTTTACTTTTCTCATCTCTAAAATGGGCAAAATATCAGTATCTACCTTGTAGGGTTGTCGCGAGCGTTCACTGAGTTGATACAAGTACTTAGCACAATGCCCGAACACTGTAAATGCCCTCCATAAATGTTGCCCACCTTTATTTTTCATAGCATTTGAGACCTAGGGGAGGGCAGTCCCAAAATTTTTGCCTTTTGTCCTTTTGACAAATGTGAAAGGTAACTTGGAGGCAGAAGATACATAGTTTTTATTGTGGCAAAATACACAATATATAAAATTGACCATTCTAACCATTTTAATACACTCACATTGTGCAACCACCACCACTATCCATCTATAGAAGAAAATTTCACTTTGCAAAAATAATCTCCAGAATCTGTGGCTGGCCGGCCATACCTCCGTGTGGCCCTCATCCTCTTGCACCTGGCCTGGTGGCTTTCCAATGCCTCCTGAAATGCAAGGCTGATCTCTGCCAGCCCTTTAGGGTCTTTCCACAACCTCCCCCCCCCCCCCCCATATACATCCCTACAGGTTGAAGTCTGGCCTCACTCCCCTGGCATTTAGGGCATTTAAAACGTCACACAGGCCCCAAGAAGTGTTTGGGGGGGGGGGGGTTCTCTGAATAGATACTGCACGAGGGATAAGGGGTTCAGGAATTGTGCCATTTTATAGATGGGGTGTGGTGTCAACTTCAACCTGGGAGGGCACCCCCTTATGTCTGGGTGCTTTTTGGGGTCTCTTATTGAGTGCAGTTGGATGGGCACCGGAAGCCAGGCAGCACGCTCTGCTTCAAGACTCCTGCTTGGGGTGGGTCCTTGTGTGTGAAATGGTGCCACAAATGACCCAGGCCTGAGGAGGTCTGGGTTCTAGTCCTGCTTCTGCCCCTCATGTGTGATGGCAGCTCGCCATCTGTCCGTTGGTCTCTCGGGGGTAAGGGGTGCTAGCTTCCTCAGCAGTGGGGCAGATGTGGTCAGAGGGAGATGGAGGGGCCTCCTCACTCATCACTCTTCTTGTTGAGCTGACAGGCTCCTGGAACCTGCTTATATTCAGACAACGTGCAGCCCAAGGCCTGGGTCAGAGCAGATGCTAATTAGGAGCCCATGGAGTAGAGGATGGTTTTGGTTCTCAGTGACACTTTTGACAGCCAGTCACCTGTGAAAAGGGCTCTCTGCTGCGTGCGACTCTAATAATGGGCCAGCACCATCGGCCCCCTCTGCATTAGCTCCCCACTGGCCTTCTCTTACTCTGCAATTAGCCTTCCTGGGGAGCTGACACCTTTCTTCTGGCTGCCGTAAAAAGTCACCCAAGTGTTCAGGTCAGCGCCATTCCTGCGATTTGCTCTCTGTTTCTTACACTTGGTCCCCTTGCCCTGGAAATGATCCCAGAGCTCTCTGGCTTTATACATGGTCCCCCAAGTCTGTGACGAGGCTGCTCTCTGGGCTGCCTCTCCTTCTGACCTGTTTTCTAGGTGATTCTCATTCTCACGTTAAGCTGGAGTCCCCCATAGCTGCCCTGGCGGAGGCTTTGCTTGTTTTGAGTTGAGGAAAAGCTGCAAAACGACTTCAGTTTAGTCCCTGCAATATTCTGGGAGGTTAATGACAATAGTCGGGTTAGGCTTTGGAGAGCTCTGCTTGTTAAGAAGTTTCCATCAGGTCTTGCTTTTCTGCTATTTGTCTGGTTCTAAGAAAGTGTTCAAAAGTGGGAACCCCCCACCCATGAGATCAAGTGTGATGCCATGTGAGGGACAGACCTGAGCTCAAGATTGTGTGGGTTAACTTGTACACCCACTCCCGAAGGAGGGGTTGGTGATCGGGCCATGTGGGGCTGCTGGGGCCTCTGCGTGACCACGACGATCCTCTTCACACCGTGTACCTGCAGGGAGGGCGGAATAAGCAAGCCTTTCTCTGCTTTCCAACCTGAGGAATGCATGAAAGGCGAGTGTCAGACCAGAAAGGAGTGGCCACTGGCCGGGCCGCTGGCACTCGCGCCGCCTGCCCCGGCCACAGTCCCACTCGCTGTCGGTTTGTCAACAACTCGGACTGAGCCGCTCTGTCCGCGGGGCTCTGTGGGCGCACGGGGAGACAGCAGGAGACATCTGCAGCCACTTTGAGGCAGGGCGGAGGGCTGGCTCCCAGGAGGCTGTTTATTTCCGATGAGGAATCAGACCAGGTTGCTGCTGGGAAAACACAAGTGCGTTGGTGATGGCCTGGGCAGTCAGGCTTCTTATGGGCAAGGCCACTTGTGGCACTCGCCCACGCATGCACACACGTGCACACACACTGGAATGTGCAGACATGTGTGCACCCGGCCCTCACAGGCACATCCTTGTGGGCACGTGTCCACGCACACATGCACACATGCATGCAAAAGCACACACTCACACACACGGACATGCACTCCCCATACAACTCCTTTATTAAGCAAGCAAACATAAATATCAAACAACACCCTATTTATAGAAACAACAGAGCGAACAGAAATTAATAAAATAAAGGCCCTCATAAAATCGCGTGCTGTCCTCTGCACACCTTCACTCTCAGAGCTTCATCGTTCCCTTCTCTATTTCTCATGCTGCTTTTAGCAGAGAGGCTGCCCCTTCCTCTCTGTCTCCCTTTGGTTTGAAAGCTGCCCGGAGTCGCATCCTCGGCCCTGACCAGCGTGGAAGCTCTCACATGCCTTCTCTGGACGCGGTTGTGATTTCATGGCCCACCGGGCTGTGTGACCTGGGGCAAGTCGCCTTCGGTCTGTTTCCTCGGCTGTGGAGTTGGGGTAAGAACCGCACTCCCTTTTTGGGGCGTGTTGTAAGAATGAAATAACTGCTGAGCCCTGTGCCTGGCACATCCGGGCCGTAGCTGACCAGTGCTGGTGATCACTAGCATCCTGCTGGCCCTGACTGCTGTCTGGAGAGTTCCGGCTGTCTTGGTCTCTATCCCTTTGCACTCAGCCCCCCGCGGGCTTGTGCTTTGGGGGACAGGCTATCTTTCTTTTCCACGTGAGCTGGAGGAGAAGGAGCAGCCAGATGAGATGCAGGCCTCCTAACTGCTTCCTCCTGTCTGCGGGCTTCGGTCTACCTGCCTGCCTGCTTCCATTGTTTCACCCGTTCCAGCTACAGTTGGGACCACTCCTAACTTGCATCCCATGGTTCCTTAGCAACCCTCGCTAATATAGGATTAGGTACAAAAATACTTCTGGTTAGAGTTTCAAACCTCTGAATTTATTGTAAACCAATGCTTTAAAAAACAATTAACTTTGATTTCCCCCTTTTTTCAAAAGCAATGCAAATTCATTATAAAATATTGGCAACACCCAGATAATCAGAAAGAGTCAAACATCACCCTCTTGTCCGCATCTTGGTGTATCTATCTTCCAGTTTAAATGTGTATAGATGTATATATTTGCACCACGTGGGAATTGTTTGCACATTCTTTTTGTAAACAGCCCCCTCCCATTTCACGATGTTCACCCGTCTATGATGGTATAAAGTGATTTTTAGAGGAACGTGGTATTTCTCATCAGATGATCTTATTTGAAGGTCAGCTGGTTCGCAGTCTTCATTCCCCTTTGCCATGTAAGGTGATGGTACATTCACAGTTCTGGGGGTCAGGATATCTTTGGGGCCCTTGTACTGCCACCACCTCTGTTGTCTGGACCCATCCTTTCAGATCTTTCACTGTTATTGATCTCGGGGGAAGTGTGTGCAGCCCATCACCCTATCCGGATGCAAGCTCCCGAAAGACAAACATTGTCTCGTTCTTACCTGACTTGCCTACTTGATCTCCAAACTCGGGCTACTGGTCTCCCTGGAGGTGTGGGAGAGCTTTCTAAGGAGATGTGCGCCAGAAGGACTCCATGCACGTGACCTTGGCTGAAATGCACCTGCCACGGCCCCCAGTCCCCCTTTCCTCCTGTTCCTGCCAAGTGCCTTCCTCCCACGGCCCTCTCTGGGTGCCGCTCCCAGCATGTCCAGTGCGCACCAGCCTGAAAACTCCCTAGCCTCGTGCTGCGGAATCTTAATCAGCCTCATTACACAGGGACTGGTGACGATGTTGCCGGACATTGGTGATTTTTCCTCGGCTCTTGTCTTCTTGGAGAAAGAATTCAGTCAAGGGACAGAGTTCATGGAAGTGGGGGATAGTTAAGCATCCATTAGTGAAGAAAGTACCCTCGAGAGGTGGAGACGTGGAGCAGGCTGACCCCGGGGAGGGAAGCAGCCCCTCCTTACGTCGTTTGGGGGTGTGTATACCTGTGGGTGGAAGTTTCTCCCCACTCCCTCTTTTGTGATCCTTCTGAAAGAACCATAGCTGCCTAATAATCTGGTTTTGGGCAGTAGGACCTATGGTTGAAAACGGGGGGCTATTTCCCCTTTCCTGTCCTTTTCAGTTTGAGGAGGGCTGGTAATGGGCCAGGGCGAATTCCTTCTCCTGCATTCTTTTTTTTTTTTTTTTTTTTTTCTGGTGACTTCGGAGGCTGCTGATAATGGACCCAGCTAACTTTTCCAGGGGCTGGGCCTGGGAGGTCCCCAGGGTGTGGACATGGGTGATGACCTTCTGCTCCTCCCGTCACTCATGACTCACTTCCTACCTAACCGGTTAAATCACCAGCCCCTGGTGATTGAACTCAACCTCCAGCCCCTGTCCATTCTCTGGTGGTCAGGGCTGTGCCGGGTGGGGTGGACCATGGGCCTGCTAGGGATCATCTAATTAGCATAAATGCAGGTACAATCCAAAGGAGCTCATTATGCATGCTGACATTCCCATCCCTCAGAACGTTTCAAGGGTTTTAGGAGCTCTGTGCCAGCAACCCAGGACAGAGACCAAATATCTACATTTTTTTTTTTTTTATTCCACACTGGGATCCTAAGAAATCATTAGTTTTCTTTCTCAGCCTGGGAAGTTTGGGGGGGTTGGCTTAAGGGAGCAGGGGAAACGTGACCATCGGCCTGGCCATATCCCAGAGGAATAGCATTTGCGAAGGGAATTGAGGGCTCTCGTTAGAGATTGCAGTCACTCCTGTAACCAACCTGCCGCCTTCACAGCGTGCTGAGTCCTAGGCTAGGAGCCCGGGATCCCGGAGGTGGAGGGCGGAGGGGAGACAGGAAGTTCAAAGTTGAGCTAAGCACAGTTCCTGCCTCTGAGAAGCCTGCCATCCACGCTGAGATATGTGGACTCTGGTCTTTCCAAG
>PVJL010001690.1:87100-133039 GCA_004026885.1 Lyroderma lyra | reverse complement strand
TTAGGACCAGACAGTTTCAGCTCGCCTACTTCGGAGCGATGTGGGGAGAATGCTTGATCACAGAGCACGGCCTCAGGGTCTCAGGTGGCCTTCCGGTAGCAGTCTGCCCCTGCTTTGTGCAAGGAGGTCCGCTCTCCGGCGTGGTGGGGGCAGGCCGTGTCCGATACAGCTTCTGCCCGCGTGGAGGTTACCATGAACAGTTTAAACGTGTGTATGAAAAGAAATCAGGGAAGCCACGACAGTGGGTTTGCACGCCTGCCTTCCTTGTGTTTGTGTCTGTAGCTCTCTCCCTGTATGCGAGTTTGGATTCTGTTCCTGGCTGCCCAGGCTCTGCCCACCCCCCCCCCCCCCCCCCCCCCCCCCCGGTAAGAGGGGCTGGGGGTCTTCCAGCTGGGCTCAGGGAGGGAGTGGGGGGTGAAGGGGTCAAGATCTAGGGTTTGGGGAGAGACTGATGGGATTCGTGAAGGCTGGGCGGAGGAAGGGCTACTAGGGACGCGGGGCGTTAGGAGAGCTGTGAGCCGCAGAGTGGGGAGGGGGTTTCAGTGTTGATCTGGATTGTGAAGTGGGGGCCCCTCCATCTAACTGGATCCCCTTCGTTCTGGAAGAGATGCTGGTAGACTGGAATTATTTTGAATTATTTTTGACCTCCAGGCTACGCTTCCTAAACTGTGGTGTCAGACAGACACTGGACCACGTGCTGCCCTGGCTTGTATTTGGGTTACACGCATTTTCATTTATATTAAATGAGTTCATGCGTGTAGCCGTGTGCATGATAAAATACTGTGCATTTGTTATTGCTAGGACCACAATAGAAACAAGGACCAGTCAAGCTATTTGAAAATCAGTTCAGATGAAATGAGAATTTAATTGTTGTTATTCTTATGTATAAAACTCTTCGGTGGCCCTTCCTTGCATGGGGGTCGTCCAAGCCCAGTTTCTTGCTGTGGCTTCTGGGTAAGCCCCTGCCCACCTCTCCCAGGACACCTCAGACCGTTCCACTCCCTCCACTCTTACCTGCTTTTTGTTTCTGGAGTCCTGTCCACGCAGCGGCTCCCAGGACCTTTGCACAGACTGTGGCCTCGTCAGCAGCGCCTGTCTCTCTCTCTCCAGTGTTCCCCTCTCCCTTCTGCAAGGTGTCTTCCTTCAAGTCTTGGCTGAAAGCTCCCCTCCTCAGAGGCCTTCTCTGACCCTGTCTGACCTGGAGTGTACCACTCAATTATGATCTCTTCCAGTGAAGTGGGTTGAATGGTGGTGCCCAAAAGACATGTCCCGGAGCCTGTGAATACGACCTGATTTTGAAAAAGGGTCTCTGCAGATGAAGCGAAAGACCACAAAATGAGATCATCCCAGATGATCTGGTTGGACCCTAGATCCAAGGATAAATGTCTTTAAAAGAGACAGAGCAGAAACGATGGGGAGAAGTCCCTGTGAGAATGGAGGCCGAGACTGGAGTGATGCAGCCACAAGCCGAGGAGTGCCCGGAGCCACCGGAAGCTGGGAGAGACAAGGAGTGATTCTCCCCTAGAGCCTTGGGGAGAAGGGTGGATCCGCCCACACCTCGATGTTGAATTCTAGCCTCCAAAGCTGTGACAGAATACATTTCTATTATTTAAGCCTCACAATTTGTTATAGCAGCCAAGGAAATGCATGCACACAGCATTCTGCCCCTTCCCTCATGTTGCTTATGACGACTCACTTCGCAGACTTGGTGACCCGTTTCTCATCTACTCCTCACGGCTGCTCAACACTGAACAGCACCCTCATATCCGGGTCTTTTCCAATCCCCCACCCCCACCCCACCCCCCACCGTATCCTCAGCACGGTACCTGACACAGCAGAGGCCAGGTAGATATTTATTGAACGAATGAAAAGAAACGGAGTGTCTCCTTGTTTAGAACTGTTGAAGAAAGCACCACCTTTTGGAGGATGCCTTGGGGGAAAGGCGTGCTTGTCAGGTGTTTGATTGACACCCCTGAAGATGTCAGATGACAAAGAGCTGCTCTTTGTAAGGGCCGTAACCATTCCCTCTGAAGTTGAGCCCCTACTCAATAGTTTCCTTGCTAATCCTTTCTTTAGGGAGAAGGGGACATTTAGCGTTGCATGGTCCTTGTCTGAATGGCCCCAGACACCAATGTGAGTCAGCGGGCAGCCTCGCTCAGAGCCTGGAGGTCAAGTGCGCAAGGTCTGGGCACATCAGCTTTCAGCAGGGTTTGTTGCCGAGGAAAACACATTCTTTGAAGAGAAGCGTAATTGCGGAAGACTTTGTCGAATGTTGAGGCAGAGGGGATGGACCACTTGAACTGGTTTAGTAGTCACGATAATATATGGTTCAGGACTCAATAAAAGGGTATAATTCTATTGAGGGATTCCACTGAGCTCATAAACCACAGGAGTGCGGCTCTCAGCAGAACGCAGAGGTCGGATTACCACGAGCTCATCGGCAGCGACCCCTCAGGGCCCTTGGTGCCTCCTGAGGAAGGATTATCGCAGGACTCCCATGGATGGTGTGACCAGAAAAATCAGTGTCCAGATCATTTAGTTAAATAGTGTGTGTGTGTGTCTGTGGCTCCGGAGTATACCCAGGACCACAGTGGAACAAATGGTTTCATTGTGTGGTATTAATGGAATTTATGTACAGAAACATCTTCTGTCTCTAAAGATGCCATGTATAAGCAAGTGGGTATCTCTTGGAATTCCTGGTGAAACAGACTTTACCTTGACTCAGGAATGACGACGATAAATGTGGAAAACGGCGTGGCATAAGGCAATAGGGACTGGCGTGGACTGTGGTCGCTTGGAGAGAGAATGTGTTATCTAAATCCAGGTTTTGTCCAACGAGACCTGTCTGCAAGGCAGTGAGAGGTTTTGGTGCATGCATTTATCTTTCCACTAGACCAGAGGTTCACGAACTACAACACTTGGGTCACGCCTGGCCCGCCGCCTGTGTTTGTAGACCGAGTTTTACAGGAACGCAGCCGTGCCCATGTGTTTATTATGTTCCGTCTGTGGCTGTTTGGGGCTATGATGGCGGAGTCCAGTAGTCGCGCAAGAGAGCAGATGGCCTTTAAAGCCTAAAACATTCATTGTCTCACCTTTCACAGAAAAAGTTTGCCAACTGTTGCCCTAGACCTGGAGGGCATCTTGGCACTCATTCCGAATGCTGTAAATACCTGTTGACTTCGAGGAGGAGATTTTATATTCATCTTATCCACGGCAGTTATGGTGGATTGTTTGCCCCTCGGCCATTCCCCCTTTTCCCTTGCTAATAGGAGCAGCCATGGGCTTCAGGGGTGCGGCAGCGGGCTTCTCCCCAGACCCAGAGGGTGAGTTTTCATGAACTCAAGTCAGCCATGCTTATCCCACTCTCCTACTAGTTATGTCGTCTAGGCATAGGCTTGCAATGGGATTATGGCCAATGAGATATAGGGAAATGTAGACGTCCCAAGTCTGAGAAGGGATGTCAATGGATGGTTTTCCTCTCCTAAAACGGGACCCAAGTGGTGCTATCTTTCCTTCTTTTTCCTCTGGACTTTTTTTTTGTGGAAGGATGTGGGACTTGGGGCTCTGGATTGCAGAGCAGAAAAGGGAGCACCTGGGTTCTGAATGACACAACGACAACCCAATGAACCAAGCCAGGATCTGGCCTACATTTTTGTTTTGTTTTGTTTTTGGTGGTTAAATGTCCTTATTGCTTATTTATTTCAATTGGGTTGATTAAGAAATTTGCACCTTAAAAAGTTAAACATATTATGTTGTTGGATCTGCCTACTCTCTCTTTTGGGGTTTCCAACTTTCATGCTTGTTTACTAGGATGGTCTCCATAGATGTTATGAAAATGTTCTTCTGATATTGTTTTATTTTTACCATTAGGCCATTACTCTGTCAGGAATTAATTGTTTTATATGGGGTGAGGTAAGGGTCTAACTTTGTTTTTCTTCTGGATGGAGAAATAATCTTTTTGAATGCATGATGGGTGAGTGAAATCCAGTGTAGTTATAGGATTTTCACAAAGAGAACATGTTATTTTCCACATTGGAAATGAATTAGAAGATTGATTTTTCTTTTTTGTAGATATTTTCTTGGAAAATGCCTAAGCTGATGATTTTAAAGTGTGATACTGATGCAATTAGAATGTTTTCTAATTCTCAAACAAGGAACTTAAAGTAATTTGAAGCTCTTCCGTAGAAGTGATTGATTTTAAGACAAACCGTATCATGTAAGGCTAATTCGTCAAATATGTATGACCCGGTCCACCCTAAGGAAAGATGTTGGGTTATTTCCTGGTGCTGATTAGGAATGTTGAAAGGAAAATGAAGTAAAAATTTATGAGTGTCTTGCACTGACCTGAAGGCAAGCAGATTGATTTTTGAATTGCAGAAGTTCTCATCTGAAGATAATTGGTAGTGGGAAACAGCTCGTAAAGTAAATCTGCTTATAATCGGGCTAAAACTTCTTCCTGAATCTAAAACAAACATGCAAACAAACCAAAACCCTTGACTGAAGTGTTGCGAATTACATGATACCTTCAAATTGAAATGATAACTTACTAGGAAAAGATACTTGCAACATATACACCAAAGGGGTAGTATCAAGAACATAAAAAGAACACCTACTAATCAATACAAAAGAAAGTATTCATAGGCAAATGGACAAAAGGCATGAACAAATATTGCTCAGAAGAGGAAGCACAAGGGTCCACTAAGTTTATGAATTCTTGCTCATATCATTAGGGCAGATCAAGACCTCAACGTGATTACCCACCAACCCATTTAATTGGGAAAAACGTATTACACAGTTAACCAAATTTAGTTTATAATTGCAACTGTGTACTAACTCTAGGTACATACAAAAAGTCAAATGTTGAGTGTGTGTGTGTGTGTGTGTGTGTGTGTAATTTTTAAAAACTAAATCATAAGATGGCACTACTAGATATCCAAAGTCGTATTGTCAAAAGCTTGATGCCAACAAAAATATTTGAGGAGATCACATTCTGCTGTTTGAATCATTCTTTTTTGAAGCTCTTATTTTATTTTAGCATCATCCCTGTGGACTTTTCCTTTTCAGGTATAAGCCAGCTGGCTTTGGCCAGGCCCTTTTTTGCCAGTAGTCTTGCATTGGATTGGAGCAGTTCTCCATCATCACTTACCTGGAATTTGTGACTTTGGGATGATTTGTCAGTGTCACTTTGCAACCTGTTTGCACAGAAATAGCATCACATTGTAGGGTCTTTGCAGCCTCCCTGGGTGATTGACAAAGAACTTGGCTTAGAGTTCATGAGAGGTGGGGACCCTTCCTCTGTCTTCAGGGTGCATCACCCCAACCTCTGCTTCCACAGCCACGCCTCCTCTCTGCCTTAAACCCCCTTGCCTCCCTCTCATAAGGAGCTTTGGGTGTATATTAAGCCCACCTGGATAATCCAGCATAATCTTTCTCAAGAGCCTTGATTTAATCATACCCGCCAAGTCCCTTACACCATGCAATGCGACATATTCACAGGCTTTGGGGATTAGGACATGGACATCTTTGGGTGGGGGGCATTGCTCTGCCTGTAACTTAAGGAATAATAAGAAAGTCATCACCTTATGAAGCCATCATCACCTGCCTCTGAAGACTCAAAGGCACTGTCTCTAATGGATCAGCTTAAAACAGAAACCAGCTAAGGAATATTCTGAATATAATTGCTACCATTTGGGATTTTCAATTTTAGTCTCAGGACCTTGAACAGTGTGTGCACACTGAAAAAATGAGGAAATTTGCTGAATGGCTCAGGCTCCGAATTCTATGTTTCTATAGGTAAGTGCCCCTCCCCGAGACAGTTTGACGAACACCACACTTTGGGAAGTGCCGTAATGGGGTCTCAAGCATGGTGGGATTCTCAGGTGTAGACATATGTCCCATTGTTGAAATGGTGGTGCATTCAGCCAACGGGAGCTCTGTGTTGTGTGCTGTGCGAGGTGTAGGCATTGCAGGGAGACGTGGTGGGAAAGCCGACAAGCTCAGCTTTCCTGGTATGAGCCAGATAGCCCAGGGGGGGAGAGGCCGGAGTGACTAACCCCAGTTTTGGAGATTCAGGTGACATTTGAGTCAAGTCCTTGAAGCGAGCAGGCCTCACCTGGGCCAAAACTAGCTTGGGAGCAAAGCCAAGGGCACCAAGTGTGTAGGTGGGGAGAATTCCTGGCTCCTCGCTCCCCGGGCGTGCCGGATGGTGAACTCCCTGGAACCACAGTGTTGAGAAAGTTTGTGTGTGCTCGGCAGGTCAGTCCTTCCAGAACTTTCTTGTTGAGGAATGAGGATCTGGGCATCCAAGGAAGCAAGTTTTCATCAAGTATTTCATCAAGAGCAGGGCCTTGATCTAATGTGAGGCCAGAAGGCATGGGAACAACTCATGCCAGGCTTTCTCCGTGGTGCTCAGAGGAAATGAACAGCTTCAGGAGCCCAGATGGCGTCGGGCTGCGACCTGGGGGTGCTGAGCATGTGAGGGGAAGAGGCCCCAGCCCTGCGGCAGTTCCCGGTGGGGCAGAGCATGACCACAGCCCCGTGGGAGTCCCGGTCCTAACAGGATGCTCCAGCAGAGTGCCAGGGTACAGGAGGCTGTGTCGAAACGGGAGGCGCCTCTCATTTTGGCCGACCCGGGGATACCCCTGACAGTGCACCCGTTTACTTGAAAGGAAACCTGCCCTCCTCTCATATTGTGCACAACGGATGTGGAGTCTTGCATAAGATGATGACGTTCACGCCCTTTAATGATCTAAGTGCCGGCGAACATGTGAAAATGTACTCACCTTGTCAGTGATCGGGGACATGGAAACAGAGATTCATTCTGGGGTGGTTGCATTGAATTCTCATGTTTGTGCCGGATCTGCTGAGACCTATGCTGTGTTCTTTGCGGCTGGACTTGAACCTGGGAGGACATAGGCTGATGTCATGGCAGCCATCTTGCCACCACGGGGGGAGAGCTTGTCTGAGAATGGAACCACGCCAGAGGAAGGAGAGAGAAGAGATGGCGAGAGACCTGGGCCTGACAGTGCCATTGCAGCACGTGGGTCAAGTTGTACCTGAAGCCTAGTCCCCTGGACCTCGCAGTTATGTAAGCAAAATGAAGTCAGCTTTTCTACCTCCTAACCAACTCTAGTCCTAGTCCAGTCCCCAAGCAGAGTGGGGACAAAAGGCTCACGATCCTGGTTACTGAATGTTTACCACTACCAGTTCTGAGGACCTCGTACGATTTTATTTAATCCTCACTTCAAGGCTATGAGGTAGCCTCATTTTACAGACAAGGAGACGGAGGTGTATGCTGTTAAAAGCCTCGGCCGAGGTCGCACAGCCAAGCTTGAACCTAGGCAGTCAGGTCCTGGAGCCACTGTCTCGTGGGAACCCTTCGGTCCAAGTCCTGAAGTTCTGGTGGCTTCTCTGCAGCCGATCGAGCCTGGCTCTGCGGCTGGTCCATGGATGTGAGCACAGCCAGGGAGGTCCTAGCTGTTCAGTCCGTGAGGAAAACCCATGAGATGTTTCCAAACGCACTGTCTTTCCGCATTTAGAAAGTGACGGTCCTTTTCCACCAGGCAGCACAATGCCGAGGGATTTGGTAATTAAGCGTTTGCTGCTGGGGATGAACCCATTGTTCTCCATCACCAGGAGATTTTCTCATCTCCCTTTGCAGCTGGAGAGGCAGGGTGCTTGCTTGTTCTGCGTGGCGTACACGTCCACTTGGGAACCTCACGTAATATATGTGATGGTGTCTCCCCATTGGGTGCGCCCTGGGAAGGCGCTGTTTACTGTCTCTGATCCGAGGGGAAAGAAAAATAGGTCACCCCCCTCACGTCTTCCTTAGCGCCTCCAAACACGCGCTTCATTAGGCAGAGACGCGTTTTCTGAGGCAGAGAAAGCCCGTGCCGTCCTTTTCCTGTTTGAGCCCGACTTTTCTCCAGGACTGCTGTGTCAGCAGATGTGTGCAGACAGCGTTCTGAGATGGTGCCAAGTATGTGTCCTGGTCTTTAGGAAGTGCTCAAGCTGGGGCCTTTTCTGTTCAGTGGTAACATCCTATGTTACAAAGTCCTGATGTCATGAACCCCTGAAGTATTGAGTCTTTGCAGCTCATCTCCTTCAAGCCACAGTGGGCAGGGGGGTTAGGAGTGAGGGGTGGACATCTCCGAGATGTCCAGGCGTCCGGCCTGTCCCACTGGGGGACATCTCTGAGATGCCCAGGGCTCACACTGCACATCCCCCAGAACTTGGGCAGACAGACTTGTGCATATGAATCTTCTGGAAGGTACTGTCTCAAGAATTGGTGTTTCATGGATAGCACTTTATAAAAAGAGTCACTGGTCCACCTCATTTCTGCCAAATTATATCAATGTGGCGTTAAACTTTTGTTTTTTGTTCTTTGTTTGGGAGAAGTCATAATTCTTTTGAAATAATTTTTTTTCTAATACACAGAACATTGGAATGTGTTTTTGACTCTTGTTGTACCCTAAAATAGTGTAGAATTTTCATCACTTCTGAAATTCAAAAAAAACAATGTCACTTGAAGATCAATCTTTTAAGTGCTTTTGGAGTGACATGCAACACTCTCAAAATAAGTGGAAGGACACATTTTATTTGGAAGGACACTGAGAGAGCATGTACATATAAGGTTTTGAGTCAGGCAGATTGGGGTCAAATCTAAGGACGTTCCTTAGTAGCTACGGGACTTTGGACAACATATTCCACATCTCAGAGCTTCAGTTCCTGTCTTCCATGAAATGAGGAAAAGAACATCTCTGTGCAAGTGATGAGGAATAGACACAGGGAATATCCATCCAGTGGTTGTCGTTATTATTGCCACCTTCCCTGTGGCTTTTCCCCCTACATGAGGTTCCCATCGGGACTGTAGAGTAACAGGCAACAGGCCATGAGGAGCCCAGGTCTACTTGGTGTTAAGCAAAACTACAAAGATCAGGGCTCAAAAACCAAACCAAAATCAAAGGGTCTTGGAAGCAATCCGTGGCTTTCAGAAAGACTCTTGAAGCTGCAAACTTGCCTTTATTTCCGTGTTGCTTTTGGGGGTGTATTTGAGACACACTCTGGGGGGTCTGTCTCTGGGACGTAGTCCTAGACCTGGAAGAGACAGGGCCTCTCTTGACTAGCAGAGTGAAGGGAGAAGCCAGGGCACTGTGACCTCCTAAGAGGAGACAGGAGGAAAGATGGAGGACAAGCAGCCTGGAGCGGGGGCAGCCTCGGGAAATGGGGGACGTCCCTGAAGGAGACCCCATAGTTGGGTGGGAGAGGAAGAGAGAGGTGCAGAGACAGTGGCCCTAAAGCTGGTTGAGAGCGGCCACACAGAATTGGTGAAAATACTGCTTACTCCTCTTATATCATGAGAACAGGGCAGTGACCAGAGCTTCCTGGATTAGGAAAAAAGAGTGTAATTCCATCTTGGGGCTTCTGGTGAATTGAGCTTGTGGTTCTGTGGTTTATGATGTCACCAGAACCCCTGGCTGGAATTACAGCCTTTTGATTTACAACTTGGTAAGTGGGGAGGCTGAGGGTCCATCGTGCCTGCGCAAAATGTGGCGAGGATCCCAGGGTCAAGGCTGGCTTGGGAAGGCATGCTCCGGAGGCTGGTGCCTTCTACCCTGGCCGGGTGGCTGGTCTTGGTTAAGCTGCTTTTCCTATTCTGTCCTGTTTCTTCTATCTCTGTCTCCCTGTCCCTCCCTCCTCACTGCCCAGAGTTGCACAGCTTGATTTTCCCATGATCTATTTTATACAAGAATCCCGAGTTAGCCAGACATCTCTGGCCTTCATGATCGTGACGTTCACAGTTCAAACCTCCCCTCGCACGGTGCGTTTCCTTGGACTCACTTGCTCCCACACGTTCTCATCTTTCAGTTCCATGAACACGCAGTCCCATTCCAGCCCCAGGGCCTTTGCACACACAGCTTCCTTTGCCTAGAACACTCACTCTCCCCTTTACCTGTACAGCACCTTCACCGCATCCTTCCGGCTCAGCACAAATGGCACCTCCTCGAGGGACCTCCCCTGACTGTCCTGAAATCTCCCTGGTGTCCCCCACTTCAGCCCCTTCCACGTCACTATAGCACACGACTAGTAATAACTTTCCCCAGCTGCCTTCTCCTGTCGCATCCACTAGGCAGCAAAGCTTTAGGGGGGTCTGTTGACCACCCTGTTTCTCGTACCGGAAACGTAGTGTGGGATGAATAAATAAATGAATGCACGATCACAGTCTAGTTATTTTGTGTGGCCCACAGAGTCCTTATTTGTCCTTGAGTTCTCAGCTCAAATATCACCTTCTCTGGAGGGGTTTCCCTTGTGGCCTTGAGCAGAACTCAAACTTTTCTTCCAGCGAATGCTCTCGAAGTCGCCGTCATGATCGCTCGTTTCCCTCTGAGGCAGTGGGGGCCGTGGGAGGCGAGAGCGTGGCCTTGGAGCCACGGAAACTTGGGTCCACAGACCAGCCCGTGCCGCTTTCCGGCTGCGTGGCCTTTGGCCTCTGGGAGCTTCCTCACGTGTAAGACGGGGAGTTCTGGTGAGGGTTGGAGATGACGGCCACAGAGCCTTCTGAAGTGGTAGTGGGTGCTGTTTCAGAGCTGGTGACTCCCCTCACTCTTGCTTAGGAGCCGAGGCGCTCCTGGAGGGCTGGCCTCCGTCTCATCACCCATGTTGGTTGAGGGCAGAGGCACGCCCCTCCCCTATGCACGTTCAGGGCATGGCATTGGTGGCCGGCCACCGGAAGACAGTGAGTGGGCTGTCTGTGTCTGGGGGTGAGCCTGGCCTAGGAGCCACAGGGAAAGGGACGGAGCTGGTTTGAAAAGCAAGCTTGACCTGTGTACCGAAGCACCCCTCCAATGCACATTGCACACAGGTGAGCCCAAAACACAAAGAAAATCACGGGGTCACAGCTGGCACTGAGTATCCCATTTGCTGAGGGACGCTCCTGAGCTGTTTTACACCAGCCCTTGGACAGACCCAGCGGGCTCCTGTTCTCCCCCAGACTGCTTCCTCCTAGTGCTCGTCCTCAGTTGCATGGGTGGCCAGGGATGCAGGAGACAGTGGATTCCTGGGAAGTGCACTGAGCCTGGATGACCCTCACGTGGTGATGGCTGAAGTCTGCTTTTCTCCCCTTGGCCTTGAGTAGGGGTTGATGGTGGTCCAGTGCCTCCTCCACAGCAAGCACCCTCTTCCTTGGGGCTTTCTGAACTGCTTCCGCCCACTGCTGACCTGCACCCAGGCCGGGGCAGGAAGGCCACCTCCACGTTCAGCGGTCTGCCAGCTTGTGCTATGTCTGTCCTGTGTCAGGGAGCACGTTGAGGGCCTGACTCTGTCATTGGTCCCCTTCCCGAGCGCTCCCAGAAACAGCATGCTCTCGTGGGTCGTCTACTTCCAGGCCTCCCTGAGTGAATGTCAGTATTTTCCACACTTTCCACGCCGTGGGCCTCACCTTCGTGAGTTTTGCCATGGTACCTTTGCAATGACATATGTTATCTCACATTTTCCTTGGAAATCACTGTTTAATAGCAACACGTTTATATTAAGTGGAAAAGTATACCATTATCCTAAACAGCAAACCCATGTCAACTGGCATTAAAAGATAATAATAATACAAGAAAGGCAAGTTGATTTTGCATTTCAGCGAGATCTTTTTGCCTGCTGGAGACTTCAGCTTGTGCTAGACTGACCAGATGTCCTGTTTTAAACGGGACGGGAAACCACGGTGCTGTCCTGTTCACCCGGGACGTCTGGTCAGCCTCACTGCGGGTCTCCTTCCTCTTCCGTTAAAAGGAAGAACAGCAGGTTTTAGAGATGAGTGAAAGTCACATTAGCATTAAACGGTGCCTTTCTCTTTGACATAATCAGAAAGTTTGAAAGAGAATTGAGACCAAATCCATCCCCTGACTCCACGTTACTGAGTGTACCACCAATCCTTACATAGTGATCGCACTAAGTGTTTTATGTGGATGAACTCACAGTTTTGTTTTTGGTTTGTAACGACCCTGTTGTAAAATGTGACGTTCCAGTTATCCCCACTTCACAGACTGACGTCGAGGCATCAGGAGGTGACCTTGCCCACATGCGCAGCGATTGTGAGTGGCGGAGCCGGAATTTGCACCTGTCTGGTTCTGGCTATCTGGGTCTCACATGCTACTCTCATAGCGTCACTGTCCCCACACGTTGGGAAGGGCTGGGTGTGTGAGAGGCCGCAGGCAGTGAGGCTCCGCTGCCTCCTCCTTGGGCATGGTGGTTGGGCACAGGCAGAGTGACGTGACCCATTGACAGAGCTGCTCCCACCTGGGTCCGGGAGCACGGCCATCACTGTGCCTGCCGCTCTTGCGTCTCCAGCTCCATTTTCTCCACTGAGTGCTTGCTGTGAATGTGGGGCTGCTCTGGGCTCTGGGGACCCTGGGGACAAATGTGCCCAGGCCTTGCTCTCCAGGAGCTCCCAGTGGTCCAGTGGGGGAGAGGGACTTGTGGGTAGGCACTGTGGCAGCTGCAGGTGGAGTTCTAGTGCACAGTGGGATGGGGTGGGCCAGGGGCACCTCGCCCAGGTCGGGGGGTGGAGAGGTGGGTGGGGTTTGGAGACTGCTTCCGTGAATCTGAAGACAGAGATGAGGGATGTCTAGAGCACGGGGAAAGCACGAGAAAGGGCCCAGGGCCGACCAGCTGGTACGGGCAGGGCGCCATGCTTCTCAAGGAGGCAAGTCTGGCTTCCTTCCCCGCCCCTGACCTGAAAGCCCTAGGCAGCCCTGCAGAGAAGGGTTTGCACCAACTCTCCTTTGTCTCTGCTTTTTTTGAAGGGAGCAGGTTTGCAACGTGTGCACAGGGACCAGCGAAGACCTCGAAGACCTCTGTTGGACAGGGCAAAAATGGAGGTGCTGGGCCCTGGCTGTTCCCCAGGGACCTGGAGAGCCCTGCACTCTGATTGACAAGGATTCCGGACCACAGCTGAGGCCTGCGACTCCAAGGTGCAGACTCGGCCAGCCCAGAGAGGTCACTGTCGGGGTGAGTTTGTTTTTTCTAAACCCCACGCTGGTGGTGGGGTCGGATTTTTATGTGATGATTTTGTGTTCAGCATATAAGGAAGTGCTGCTCGTTGGCGACCATGAATGTGGCCGAAACGTCCCTCTGTAGAGTAAACGCGTGCGTTGCAAATGAAATGAGACGTACTGGGGCCACACTCAGAATAGAAATGTCCTTGGCGCAGTGTGGTGGCCCCTGGTGAGCCGCTGGAAGCACCCCAGGATGGGAACGGCCATGCGCTGTGCTTGGAGGCTTCAGGGCACGGAGCTGAGGGCTGAGATGCGTGGCAAGCTGTGGACATTGTTGGGGTGCAAATGACCCTCCCCCACCCCGGACTGTTTAAAGAATGCATGTGCTCTCAGGAGAAGTGGCTCTAGAGGGCCCGTTTGGGCACAGGAGGGGAGGAAAAGTATCACAATTCCGACCTGCTCATCGGCGCGGCTTGGGTTGCATTTCCGTGGCAAACGCGGGTGGGGAACCTGACCACCATGGACGAAACGGAGGACATGCTGTCTGTGCTGCCTCACCTTTAAGACAGCAGCGTCGTTTCTTTGTAAAATGTGCTCAGGCCGTGAGGGGGGCTGCAGGCCGCGTTCAGGTTGTAAGTCCAGCGATCCTCTGGGAAAGGTAAGTGGGAGTCTGCTGAGGTTGTTGGGCTCAGTGCACTGGGCAAGGTGCTTCACCTGCAAGCTGTAGGAACACACTGGGAATTTGCCAAGTGCATTGACGGGACCCAAAGAAAAGCTGAGTGCCCGGGTCACACAAAGAAGGGGACCCCAACGACGCTGGGGAGCGGAACTGAAATGCGCCTCCCATGGCTGTCCTGACTCGTATGGACACCAAGCCTAACCGCTGTGGCCGTGTATTAGTCTGGCTTCGAAATCCCCAGCTGAGAGAGGGTCTAACTGACCTGCTGGGCCCAGTGCCCATTCCTCAGACAAGTGTTGGGCACCTGGATTGACAGGCCGGTCCAGACTGTATGCAGTGGGGCAGGGGAGAGCAGAGTGGGGAGGGAGAGGAGGGGCAGAACAACGCCCTCAGCATGGGCTGAGATAACACGTTTCCCTCACTCAGAGATAACGAGGAAAGAGGAGCTGGGTTGGCCTGTCCCTCTTCGTGAGGGCACAGTGAGCGTGAATGCGGCTGCTGGCCTTCCCAGCCCCGCGCTCTGCAGCATTCGCTCAGTCCCATGACTGGCCGCGGTGCAGGATCCCGGCTGTTCTGTTGGGGTCTATCTTTGCAACATGGGGGTTGTCGCTGTGGTTTTTTGTCAGGTTCTTTGCATATGTTCTTTGCACCAGGAGGGCAAAGGAGGAAGAGGAATATGAAGGGATTTGAGAGGGGCCCTTAAGCCCTTGGGTTAGGTGAGCAAGGTATAGTGTTGAATCTCCACTGAGTACTCTCCTTACCCTACACTGATGGGGGAGAAATAGCTGCGAGCAGCATTCTCCAAAGCACCTTCTATGGGATCTAGATCTTGAGCTCTCACCGTGAAATAAACTTGAAATGCATTGTCTGTTGAATATTCATGTGCATATTAACATATTAAAGTGCCGATAAGTCCCGCAGTAAATAAGCTCATTTAGTTTTGTCTAACTTGGCATTTCCCGAACAATTTGGACCACAGAACAGTTTTCAGTCACACCTGTTATGAAATCACACCTCTGGCTTTGAGGTATGCTCACTCCCAACGCTCACTGCCACTGGTCAGGAACACGTGGGCCATTGGTCACCTCTTCATCTTCTTGGCACTTACAGATTTCCCCAGGGAGACTTCAGAGGCCCTGTTTACTTATGTTCGATAATTCTAAAGCAAACCTGGGGCCTCACCGCATGCCTACACGTTGCTCCAGATTATCTGTGACAAAGTTCATTTACTCTGCCACCAAGTGTGTGTCAGGTGCTAATGGACAAAGTGTTCTGTGGGGCACAGTTGGAAGCAGAGAAATGAGGAACGGACGGACCCTTCCTTAAAGAGCCCCTGGGCTCACCGGGGAAGAGCACTCATAAGCAAATCACTAAAAAGAGGGGGAATGAATAAAAACAGGTGCTCTAAGCCAGCCCCAGGATGTGCTCAGCATTTCTGTGCCCGCCGTCTAAGGACACGCAAATGATACCCATTGTAGCTAAAGCTCACAGCTCCTCTGCTCTGTGGGCATTACCTCCCCTGAACAACTTCCTTCAATTTAATATTTATATCCTCTTTTTATCTAGTCTACCATCTATAAATTGTCCATTTTTATCAACTCACAGAGTAATGTCCGTTGTAGTATTTCCTTCTCCAATCTGGGAGCCCCTCTAAGATCAGATACTGCATTTAGTCGTCGTGTTTCTTTGTTTTTTCTATTAACACGGATCATTTTTACAGGCTTCCTTGGTATTGTATGATAATAACACTTTTGAAGAATATAGGCACTTTTTATAAAAATGGGCTGTTTCTTATTTTGGGTTTTCTGAGGCTCTCTCAGCATTAGATTGATGATTAGATTCATGTTAGGCCTTTTCAGCTGGAATATTCTCTAGGTGAGAATCCTTCCCAGGGTACCACACCTGCACACTCACAATCTCCATCAGGCCCTCGTCCCCTCGTTGGTGATGCTAATTTTGATCACCTGGTCAAGGTGGAGTCTGATCTGTCCACCACAAAGTTACTGTTTTTCCCCTTGTCATGAATATGCAGTCTGCTGGAAGACACTCAAGACCATGCCAACAGCCAGCTCCTCGTCAACACGTCCCCCCAGATTTTGCACCCCCTGGTGATGCTCGCTTGAACCAATCTTTACTACGATGGTTACAAAACGGTGATGAGTCCTTCCGTGTGGACCAGTGGGCTTGGCACTCAGCCGATAGCTACGGTCCTCCCTTCTCCGCTGTGTATTTGTTTATTTTTCTGTTTGTTAGAGACTCAGAGGTTCTAATTTTTCAGTGACCTATAATTACTATCCTTAATTATTTTGGTCCTCACATTGTCCCAGATTTGGACAGTGGAAGCCCTTGCCTGTGTCCCTGTGAAACGTATCCATCATTTTTTTTTTTTTTTTGAGTACTTCATTACTTGCTGGCATAACAAAATGTTCCTGGCTCATCATGTACCTGACCTGCCTCAGCCCTGGAACCATCCAGTTCTGCAAGGACCTCTGGTTTCTTTTAGTCGGGGATGGCATCATGGACCCAGGTCTGTGTGGGTCTCACTGCTTTGTTCTATTGTGTTCTTTTTAACTCCTGCTGGCATACCATAGGATGGCTGCACAGTGGTTTACCTGTTGCCCTATCGATGGCTGTTTAGGTAGCTTCCAATTTGTCCCTCTTTCAAGAAACTCTCAGTGAACATTCATGAACATGCTCTCTGTGCTTCTGTGGGAGGAACATCTCTCCAAGGGTGGGTACTGAGAAACAGAATTGCTTGTTCCTAGGACTGTGTATTTAAAATTTTACTAGATACCGACAACTTATTTTCCATGGTGACACCACCAAATTAGAGCCCCACCAACAGGATTTGAGGGTCCTTATTTTTCCATACCTTTTCTGATGCTCAGTATTATCAAATGTTTTGTTTTTTACATGACCTGAGAGCTGGAGAGTGTTGTTTCATTGTCTTATGTTCATTTTCCTTATTGTAAGTGAGGGGGAGCATCTCTCATGTGTTTCTTGGCCTTATGAAGCATGTGACAGCTGAGCCCCACCTCACCAGATGAGGAGACATTCAGGAGGGAGGAAGAGGGGGAGGCAGTTTCTGACTTAGGAAACCATAGAGCACTTAGGGCCACATGGTCCTAGACATTGGTCCCCCACTCTCCTGGTCCAATTTCAGGTCCTATCAGCCTCTACACGGGCCTGCCTTCTCTGTGTGAAATATAACTGAGGTCACCAAATGGTTTTCTTAAGGCAGTAGAACCGGCTGCGCTCACCCAAAATTGGACCAAGTGAGGGTGCCGCTGATGAAGGATCGATGGGATACAGATGGATCGTTCCATGGTATCATGTCACACAAACAAACCTCTACCCAGAAACGACAGGCACTGTAGAAGCCCAGCACAACATGGGGGTGGCCAGCAGGACCCAACGAGAGGTGAGGTTTTCACTGTGGCCCCGTGGGCAGAGGCTTGGAGGAGAAGCAGAGTAGTTAGTGTTCAAGAAAGAACGTCTTACACGGCGATTACTCTGTGATATGTTCCTATCGGATTGTTGTGTCGTACACCGTAAAGGAGTACATTGTTCTGTGTTAATTATATCTCAATAAAACTGGACCCCCCCCCCCCCAAAAAAATGCCAAAAAGCAAAGAAGGAAGAGTGAGGTGGTTGTAGGGTTCTGAACAGGTTGTACCTGTTCTGCCAGGAGACAGGTGCGGGGCGAGTGCGAGAGGTGGTGGGGGGGGGCCTGTTTGTGGAAGGAGAGGCCTCCGGGACAGGAAAGAGTGGGAGCAGGGGCCTCGTCTGGAGGACGAGGGGTGTAGGCCAGAGGTCTGGGAGTGACGGGGACAATGCAAACAGTCTAAGCCGTTCGTCAGAGGGTTTGTTGAAACAACACTCTTCCTCTGATAAAAGCACAGATTCTTTTCTGCTGGACATGACCCGAGGCATCCTGTGTGAAAGCCACCCTGCCCCCGCCGACTCTGATTCCAAGTCAGGGGGACTGCAGGTGTAGCTCTGCTACTCACCACCTAGATTCAGTGATTTTGCCTCTCTTGCCTTTGACTCAATATAGGTTTGTGCACCCTTGTGTGTGTGTGTTGTAGCTCTAGTGTGTGATCTGTGTATCTGTATTTTTTTCATTTTAAAGCGGATCGCAAACATGACCCTTCACCCTTTCGGGAGACAGAAACCACGCCTGCTACTTTAGTGGAGAGAATTTACACGAATGACTTAAGTAGGCATAAAGTTATTAACTAGGGAACCAGGCGAGCAGACCTGTACGGAATCCCGGAGGAGGCAATTTCAGGAAGCGGGTGCTGTCGCAGGGCTGGCGGCACAAGGGCGGAAGGTTAGGACTGTTAAGCTAGGAATCCAGGAGGCGGCTCTGTGTTGCTCCGACACTGATCTCTGAGGCCAGGGGATGGGGCCCAGGCCTCCGAGGAGGGGGCTCAGAGGGGCCGGCGTCGGCGGCACTGGATTCAGAGGCTGCCATGGGGAAGATGTGCTGCTGCTGCTGGGTGAGGAAGCCGTGCTGGTGGCAGAGCAGGGACAGGAAGGGGACAGGAAGGGGACAGGAAGGAGCAAGTCCCTTCTTTTTCCTGCAGCCTTGTGGTCTCTCTCTCTCTAGTGCCCTCTTTGGGCAAAGCCTAAAATGTAGTTTGCAGAGTCCCAGCCCCAGCCCCCGAGGCCAAGTATAGAAGGGTGAGTTTGGAGCCGACAGACAGTATTTGGCGCAAACCTTAGGTAGTTTAGCACATGTCTCCTAAATTAGGAAGTGTCTCCTACGTGCACGTGGTGTCGTTATCACGCGCAATAAATGGTAATTCCCTAATACCATTTGATACGCAATCCATGCACGTTTTCCTCATTGGCCCCCAAATGTGTTTTATGGCTGGGAAATTTAGGTTCTAGGGCATAGAATCCAGTCAGTGTTCCTGCATTGCATTTGCACGATATACTTCTTTCTAGAACAGTCCAGTCTCATTCTACAACAGTCTGTTGCCTCCCTCCTCTTTTTCAAATCACCACGCGGAGGGGCTAGGCCAGTTGAATTGCACCGAGCCCCACATTCTGAACGCCCGAGTGTGTCCTCGTGGTGCTGCGTCACCTGTTCCGATGTCCCCAGTTCTCCGGTATCCGAGAAGCTAAGCCTACAGGCGTGACTAGATTCATTCATGCTCTTGTCAGGAATACCTCACAGGGCCGCCGTGCCCTCCACTGCAGTGTGCGTCTTAGCATATGAATTCTAAGTTCATCTTTTAAGACATTTATTTGCTTCAGACACACTTTTGCCCAAAGCAGAGCAGTTCTCATGGAAAGCAGGAGAAGGACAGGACTTTTTATTGTGACAGGGGCTGCCCAGTCGTTCTGGTAGAACTTGCCCCTGGCTCCCACCCGCCGTGCACCGAGCCCTCCCCAGCCATCCTCCCGTGTCCTCTGGAGGTGTTCTGTACGGTGCAGACCGAGACAAGGCCTTATCCCCCGAGCACCCCGTTTGGCGATCCTCCAGGTCCCCCCATGCTCTCCAGTGCGCAGCGTGGGGCGCCAGCGCCTCCCCGGGCGTGCCGGGCTCAGCTGTCTGCCGCCTCCCAGTGCTCTGCTGTGGAGCCAGTTCAGTGAGAACTGACTGTGAGAGGAACATTGGTTCCTCTTTCGTGCCTGCAGCCGTCCTCTTTGTGAGCTCTGCCCCGGGGCTGCCATGCAGGCCTTGGCCTGTGCCAGGCCCGCGTCCCTCCCCTGAGACCCCGTGTGTCTCGGCATGGCTGCTGCCCTCCCTGCGTGGCCGCTCACCGCCTGGGGTCTCGCCACCCTGACCTTCTTCGGCCTCACCGAGCAGAGCCTTCCCCTGCTGCTTTGGATCCTCTTTCTGGGTTGTAGTTCCATCACATCCATTTTGCTTCCCTCGTGCGTGAGTGCAAGGGTCAGACAAGGCTTTTTGGAGCCAAGTCGCAGAAGAGTCCCTGGTTTAGTTTCCTGAACTTGGGTGTAAGAAAAGCGGCAGCTCACGTGCAAGGAGAAATGCCAGTTGACTCTCGGTTTCTGCAGGGTGGGCCCAGCATGGGGGACCTCAGGTCCATTCCCGTCCTGGCGCCCAGGCTGATGTGGAGTGTTGAAGGAGCAGGCAGACGGGCGGATGCCTGGAATGTTCTTTTATACCTCTCCGTGGGACAGGCTGTGTCTTGTCTCAGTCCTGTCACCTTTCCTTGAAACCCTGTAACAGAGTGAGTCACTGAGCACCAGTGTTCATTCAGCTGAGGAATTCAAGGAAATGGAATTTTCTTACATTTTTGTCAATTTATGGAAAAGCAATAAACCAACCAACCAAAAACAAACCCCCAAACTAAACGCAAATGTCCTCCACGTGTCCAGTGCGTCGGAGGCTGAGCTCCAAAGATGGGGCGTCATGTCGGCTCTCAGCCCGGGGAGAGGGTTGCCTCCCCAGGGCCTGGGAGGTGTTACGGCCACAGGGCAGCATGACACAGGCCTCTGAGCGAGGTGACTCACTGTGGGGATCTGTGGTGTTTTATTGGACCTGTGTGATCGGGGCCCGGCCAAACATCTGGCTGATTGTGGGAGACCATACCCCCCAGAGTCTGGTCCCATAACTCCTTGTACTCCCATTGAGACGGTGACCGTGTGGACACACGTCTCCCATTTTTGTTTGACCTCTCGCAGTCCAAGACTTGGCCGGGACTGGGTAGGCCAGACAGCCTTTGAGCCACCGCCACCATGGACCCTCAGAGGGCGCCCGGGGAGGGAGCAATGCACTGGCAGGGCCTCCTCTACTTCCCACAGCGGCCCACTGTCCCTGGCTGGTGGAGGACTGCTGTCTTGGCAGGGGTGGGGGCTGGACCCGGACTGGGAGGCGCATGGGTCCCTCTCTCCACTAGGGGTGGGGGTGGGGGCTTGGATGTCCAGTGAGGCTGCCTGCGTTAAACTCTAGGGGCGAAGGAACCAGGCGCTCTGAGATGTAGGTGCGTGGCAGGGGCCCCAGGGGGTGGTGAGGCCTGTGGGGGAGTGGCCTCTTGGAGGTGGGTCTGGTTCCTGGAGAAGGGCGGGCAGTTGGGTCTGGCCCAGTTTGGCCCAAGGTGGGCCAGGGAGAGCTGTACCCTTGCGCTTCCAGACCCATCCCCAGGCTGTCCTCTGTCAGTGACAGCTCTGTCCTTTGTCACAGGCCAGCCGTAAAAGGTAATAGGGCTCTGGGCGGAGGATGGGGGGATGGGTGTCCTCCTCTATAAGACAGCAGTGGGGGGCCTCAGCCTTTACCCCGGCAGGGGTGTCAGGGTGCCGGGAAACCGGCTGCAACCTGGAATGCGCCCCCAGCTCCTGCTGACTGCCTGACCTTCCTGCATGGGAAATTGCGCTCCCCTGAGTCAAGGTGCGGGTGCTTCCCTGTGGGCTCTTTCAAATGTGGCCGTCAGCGAGTTAAGAAAGGGCCGTCAGTCATCATGGCCTCCGAGTGAGAGGGGAGTGAGAGGGTGGATCACACTGGGCGGGCGCATTACCGGTGCTGGTGAGAGCACAAGGCCAGGGCGAGGCTGGCCTCATCTGTGGGTCGCCGTGCAGGTGCTGCCATCAGCTGACTGTGGGGAACGGGCCGGGCCGGCTTCTGAGATGTTCGGGGAAGTAGCCCAGCGTTTTCCCTTGTGGTGCAGGTGGGCTACTTGTAGACGGAGGCTCTAAGTACCCAAGAATTTAAAGAAAGACAGAACCTAAAAGAGACGAGCAACATGCAAACACCACTTTTGATGATTCACACCCAAACAAATAATTTCAGAAAAACCACAATCTACCAAAAGTATAAAAGCAAACCACATAAAAACGCAGAATGTCTCTTCAAGGAGCAAACAGGATGCTTGTTTTCCTATGTGCCCAGATGCTCTTCAGGCCAGAATGTCTGTGGATTCGTTCCCCCTTAATGCAAGATGCCTTACAGCAAACACACAGGAAGCAGCAGGCCCACGTAGGCAGGTAAGGACATCAGGGTGGAGGGGGACAGGTAGGACGGTACAAACACGTCAGGTATGGACTTGTGCAGAGCCTTACAGTTTCTAAAGGCGGAGTGCCGATTTAGCCATGAGCTTAGTGGTGGCCAAAGCAAAGAGGGAAATAAGACCCACACGTGAGCTTTGACTGTCCACCAGCCGAGCCTGAGCCAACTTAGGCACGCTCACACACACACACACACACACACACACACACACACACACACACACAGACTTCTCACTGCAATTGAGGCCGGGCAGATTTCTGCCCAGATTTTCAGGGAGGGAAGGCTAGGGCCTCCTTACCGCAACAGGGCAGTGAATTTTACACACCTCAACCAAATCCCTCTGTGGGGGCAGATGCCACGGAGGCAAGGCCCTTAAAAAAATGATTATACAAGAATTCCAAAAACGCTGGTCCAAATGTTTGGCCTTTTCATGGTTGGGGTTTACCCCAAATGTGGAACAGTGACTTTTGCAAGGTGTGTCCTGTGGGATGGTAGTACACACGATGTGCCAAAAGGTGACAGGCAGGGGAGTAGGTTCTTTCGCAAAGTGCAGGCCCTCTGGGAACCTCACGTGGTCAGACACACTCACACCTCTCTGGTGTGCAGTATTCCCTCTGTGCGTGTCTGTAGGGGCTTCAGAGGCCAGCGGGGATTGGGGGGCGACTGCCAACAGAGGAAAGACCCAGAGGCCCCAGAGCTAGAGCCACCAAGTGCTTTTCCCCAGCGGCACCCTCGCCTCACACTCATTTCTGAAAGGGACGCTTGTGGGGTGTCCCCTTGGCAAGCACTCATCTGAAGGAGTGTTTTGTGGACTGGCTATAATCGTCCCGGGAAATACAGATAAATAATACACATACGTGTATAACGATGTTAACAATAAACAGGCAGCTGAGCCTCGCCAAAAATGACCTTGTGTCTGTCCAGGGGCAGCCCGCCTACCTGCTCTAGGTGGAGTGGGGACAGCCACGTGCCCTTCCATTCACTCCCCATGGATTTGAGGTCTCATCCCCGAGGAGCAAGGAGACTTGGGGAGAGGACAGTCTGTGGGTTTACACTGTGGCCTGGCCCTGGACCACCACAGTTCTGGGCGTGGCATGCCTAGGGGTCAGGGGCTGACCCCTTCAGTCCAGCCCCCCATGGCAGGCGGGTGGGACAGTACAGATGCTGATG
Source organism: Lyroderma lyra (assembly GCA_004026885.1). NCBI lineage: Eukaryota > Metazoa > Chordata > Mammalia > Chiroptera > Megadermatidae > Lyroderma > Lyroderma lyra. The sequence continues at coordinate 110,229 of PVJL010001690.1, read as the reverse complement.
GTGCTTAGTCTTCGTGGATGGGACCCAGAAGAAAATGAACATCATTTCTACTTTCTTGAACTCCTCGATGGGTCCACTTGTTTTTCTCCTTTATGTGCATATGTGTGTATGTGTATATATGTGCGTATGTGTATGTATATGTGTGTATGTACACGTGTATATCTGTATGCGTGCATGTGTGCATGTGTATATGTGTGTATACGCATGTGCACGTGCATGTATGTGTATATATGTGTGTATGTATGTGCATGTATGTGTATATATATATGTGTGTGTGTGAGTGTGTGCGTGTGCATGCGTGTATGCATATATGCATGTGTGTATATGTGTGTGTGCATGCGCATGTATGTGTGTATATGAGTGCATGTGTATATGTGTGTGTGCATGCGCACGCATGCATGCATGTGTGTATACATGTATGGTGTGTGCATGTGTGTATATGAGTGCATGTGTATATGTGTGTGTGCATGTGTATTTTTTGTCTTCATGTGTGGAGATGTCCAGATGGGACTCTTCAGGTTGTACAAGAGTGGATCAGGTTTGTATCCTACCAGATATTCAGCACTTTCCCCCGTTTTGTGGCCAAACGTTTGACATGTTTGCTTTCCAAAGGCGACCGTTTATCTCTCTCTCTCTCTGCAGCAAATGTATATTCAGTGCTGACCATATGGGAAACAAGAGGGAGCCGGCACACACAAATATATACAAAAGTCATCTAGGAGTTCCATAAATCTCTGTAGAAATAGTACAAACCAGATTTCCAGCTAAAAAATGGCAAGCATTCTGTATTTGACAAAGAACATTTATATACCAAGCCCTATTCTTTTACCAAAGGGGTTTCTTAAAGTTATTCTTTATTTTTTAAGTTTTTTCCCTTTTCACCCATCCTCCTAGCACCTCCCTTTGGCAGCCGTCAGCTTGTTCTCTCTCTCTGTGCATCTGTTTCTGTTTTGTTCTGTTTGTTCGTTTGTTTTGTTTTTCTTTTAGATTCCACATATAAGTGAACAAACCCTGTTCTCTGAGTAAAGAGGTTTTTGTACAATTTGCACTCAATGGCTGTTGCTTACCAAACCAGCCCTTTAGGTATGGACATCGTGACTTGGGACGAAGTGATGTGGATGAGCTTTGGGCTTTTTGATGTCTGTCTGATGACAAGTGTCCTCCCCTGGCTCTGACCATGAGGCCTTTCTCTGTTGCTTTCTCATTATCCCCTTGCCCAGGACTGAAACCCTTAACATGCTGGCTAGCACAGTCTCATTCAGCAAACATCTTCTGGTCTTCGTATTGGACACGTTTTCATCTGATCCTCTCCAAAGACCTTCTAGAACCCACCCTGTGTGCAAGAACTTACCCTCAGGCAATTTTCTCTTTGGCTTTATGCCAAGTGGGTCTCTAAAAGCAAACAGGCCATCCACTTCTGTGAGAATTGTGGTGAAGAGGGGTCATTTAACTGCAGGTCATTTCCAGGGGTGATGATGGACCATGCTCATTGGCCTCCTGAGCAGTCTGTGATTTGATTGGTCAGAAATGTGTGAACAGTGGGAGAGAAAAAATCCTCAGGGTGGTCCAAAGCCAGTGAAGATAAATTTCTTTTACAATCCTGTTAATTAGGTTAAAAAAAAATAGGTACGTTAGAAATGAAATGCTCTGTCCATGTTAGGCCAGAGATCACAAGGGGCTATTGTCTGGGTCCTGGGACGCATCGGTCATGCAGTCATGGAAGACGCTGTCTTTCTGCCATGCTGACCGTAGACATTCACATGAGTGACAACATTGTCTCCCACATGGGTGTGTCTGACAGGGAGTAACTAATGGATGTGCCATCCTGCTTCAGTGTTTCTGGACGTAGAGCTTGCTGGGGGGATCTCCTTAGAGACCCACTGGAGAAGCTGTGTTAGTGCATTAACCCATTAGGGGTCTGATTTTGCTTCACGTGTCTAACGTATCCCTTAATTGAGATGTATCGTCCTAAACGTCTCAGTCCTGTGGCCTAAATGTCAGTCCTGCTGGTCTCCACTGAGAGGGAAACTATTTTGATGAAGGACGTGTGGTCATGGAAGAGTTGTGAGAGCAGCCTTGTCAAGTTTACCGCCACCGTTGTTCAGAGCATTGACTGAGGCTACTCTGTGCCAGGCGTGTGCGAGTGCCAGCCCTAGAAGAGCTCCGCAGGGCACCGAGCACCTCTTACTCTCCCACTTTGTTCTTTCATCTTGCTTAGCATTGCACAGCAGCACTTCTGCAGCTCGCAAATAGCATTTCCTCTTTGAGTAGGCACCCCTTCCTTTTCCTTGAGAATGTGAATTTCACACCTGCAGGAAGAACCAACCCCTCCTGCTCCCAGAGCCCTGTGAAATCTGGCTGCGGCCTTTCCACCTTGAGTTTTAAAGACACACTTGTTTTCTCCTAGGAAAACAAAGGAGCAAACTTCTTTTCTGTGGGTAAGAGTAGGTTATGATTTTAGAAGGTTGTCTTGGTCCAGCAAGTTTTGCAATGCAATGACCTCATGTGTCTGAACTCAAGATTCTGTGGGCTCACCAAAAAAAGAAAAGGCATAGAAGATTAACTGGAGGGTTATTTGGAACAATTGAATTGACTTTATCACACTTGATGTGTCTTTGATTCTTAACTTGTTGATTTCAAGATGTTTGTTTATTGACGGATTACTTGAAAATGATTCTTGGATGCGTTTCTGCACTGGGTTTTTTTTGTATAAAAAAAAAACCCCACACATATTTTTAATTACAAAAAATGCAGAAAAATGTCAAGGAGAAAATTAAAATAGCCTATAATCAGATGTTTAAAAATTCAATGTGGCTGTGTACCTGTGTTTATTTATACAAGTGGGTTCACATTGTCCAAATCACTTGTAGCCAGTGTTTTTCACTTAACGTATCATAAACATTTCCATGTTGCTTCATATTTTTCTCTATTCTAATTTAATGGCCTCAGAGTTATTCCCTGTGTATAATGTCATTAATATATTAAGCCAGCCCTTCGTTGTTTGGACAGTAAGGCCATTTCCAACTTTTTGCTTTTATAAACAGTGCTTCAGCAGGCATCCAAATGCACGTATCTTTAGTCATGACGATTTTCCTCAGGGACAGATGCTTAGACATAGAATCGCTGTGTCAAAGTTTATGCATATTTTCAAAGTTATTAATAGGTTTTGCAATAGTACCCTCCAAAAATGTTTTACCAATTTACCCTCCCTATGAACTGTGCATGAGTTGTCTGTCTGTCCTCTTATCAACAAGTATTATAAAAGAAATTGAAACATATTTGTTAGTTTGATAGACAAAATGTTATGTGACTTTTTGTTGTTAGTAGTGGGGGTGACTATTTTCTGTTTTGTTGACCATTTGTATTTCTTCTTTCATGAATTGCTTACTTAGGTCTTTTGCTAATTTTTCTATTGGAGTGTGTTTTTTTTTTTCCTAAGTGCTTCTTATATGTTAAGATAGTAAATATTTACTATCATTAATATTGTAAATATTTCCCCTCCCACTGTAGTTTGGGGTAATTTCTTTTTTTACAAAAAGAAGTTTTCCAATTTTAGGTAGTTAGGTCCATCAATCTTTTCCTTTGTGGTTTCTGCCTTTACCACATGCTTAGCTCACACACACACGTATGTTAGCCTTTATTTTAAACACTCTAAATGCAATTCATGCGTCTCCTTATGGAGGCTCCAGGTGATGGATGTGGGTATGAAGCAGAAAGCAGAGTTCTCTCTGCTTCCTACTTGCCATCCACATACCTCAGAGCAACCACTGTTGACCCTTCCGAAGCCCCTGGCCTTGAGAATGGTTGTAACTGGTCTTTGGTCCACGGTGTGATGCTTTTCGCTTTTAGGCTGTGATGGTGTGAGGGGCAGATGATACTGGCCCTCCATCCCGCCTCATATTCAGTCAGCACCCCATTTTCTTTCTTTGTGCCCTATGGTTGGTATGGTCAACACGTGTTAATGGCTGGCGGGGGGAGTCTCGGTTTCTGCTCTGGGACCCTGACAGTGGCTTGTCCAGAGTCTGGGTGGCCTGAGAATGGGGCTGTTCTGCCCTGGGGCACAGCATGTTCTGCCCTGGGGCACGGCATCTGGTATCATGTGCTTTTGTGGGGGCTCAGGACTTCCAAAAGGGGACATGCCCAAGGGGACCCTCTATGACCCACCTCAAGTAGACTGAGTCAGGGACTCTGGGAGCCACACCTTCCCTAGACTGCTGGGGACCACAGCCCCAGAGTGACGTGCCTGAGGTCACTTGGGCAATTGGGAGCAGGACTGAAGGCTCTGTCCTCTCGGCTGACACTTTCAACCTCTGTTATTATAATGGATCTGTCCTTGCAATGCCTTTGTCGCTACAAGGGAACTGAATGCTCTCAAGGTTTCTGATTCATATTTATGGAGGAGTAAAATAAGATCACATTTTAAAAAAAGCCAGCTTCTAATTGTCACATGATGTTTCTCAGAACACTACTGCGTACCCCACAGGGCCACCCAGGGGGGTAAATGCTCCTTCCAAAACGTCCTGGCAAAGCAAGAGCTGGGATGGGCTGCGTGTGGGTTTTGTTCACACAGCGCTCTGGTGTCTGAGGTTTCTTCCTGTTCAGCAGCCTTAGAAAATATACGGGTTCAGCTCAGGTTCAGATGGGTCCGCTGCTTTGTGTTTTTTCTGGAAAGAAACACTTTGGTGTGTTTCACTGTTCGGTGGCAACATTGAGGTTTGGGCCCAGCTCAGGGTTCAGCTAAAGAGTGTGGGCTTTGCGGGTCAGGGAGCGACAATGCGAGCTTTTGGCTGGAACTGAATCGCCCCTGGTTCGGGGCGAACGGCCAGTCTGTTCGCCACCGGCCTTCACGCTTCTGGGAGAGCTGTCCCAGAATTCCCGGGTCGCCTCGCCTGCTGGCCAGTGGCGAATGGGGCTCTGGGCGGGGGGCGTGGAGGCGGGCGAGGGTCGGCAGGGCGCTGGGCCCTCTGCTCTGCTGACCCGGGTGACCTGGAGATGCAGCCCCAAATGCCATGTGCCCTTTCCTCTTTCCTGACCTGCATCTTCCTCGAATCCGCTCCATGGATGAATCCATCAGCAGATGTTCGGGAGGGATCGACATGTGACAGAGGGTGTGTGTGCAAGCAGTGGGTATGACCCAGAAATTTATCACCTCAAAGATTCCGTGTCCTGGCACAGCTGGCTGGGTGACCTCTGGCACGTGACTTGCTTTCCTTGAGCCTTTGTTACACATCTTTAAATGCTAAAATAACCGTCTTCCACCTGCAGTATGGGGGTTGAGTGCCATGATGGCACCCGTACCTGCCGGCCCCACAGGGCACCTGGAATGGGGGAATGTCCTTCGTTACTCTTATGAGCTCGGTGGGCGACATGGTGCATGCGGATGGACTGTGGCCTGCAAACATCAAGGCGCTGGCACCGACAGGTAAACGTTGTAGGAATTCAGGGTGGGGAAGGACTCCCAAGGGCTCGGGAGAGGGGGGCACACAGGCTTCCCCGGGGTTTGAGCTTCCTGTGAAGGCGAGTTCCGTGGGAAGGCAGGCAGAGGTAGAGAGACGTGTCACCACCCCCCGCCTGTGTCTTAGATGTTAAAGACCTGGACCAGAGCCATGGGACAAGTTAGTGGCCGAGGTGGGGGCGCGAGGATATCTCCTCTCTTGTACTTTACTCATCCGTATCTACATTCTTTATTATGTTTTTGGCTGCAAGTGACAGAAAACCCCAATTCAAAGTGGCTTATGCAGAAAACCAAAATAAAAAATCAATAAAAAGAACAAAAAGCAAAATTCCAGCGACAGCAGAGAAGAGAGCTCACTGACTTCACTCTCCAACAAACCCTCCCGCGGTGGGCCCTGGCACTTCTGGGCTCAGCAGGAAGAAGGCACACCTGAGCCCCAAGGCCACCATCAGGTGTCACTGGCCTGGCTGTGGTCATGGGTCCACCCCAGCCCATCACTGTGGCCAAGGTTTTATGTGTTGATCTCATTGTGCCACCTGCTCACCTGCGGAGCCTTCAAGTGACATAATGTCGTGGGTTCTTATGGGTAGGAGGGGGAGTGGTTCCCTGAGTGCCCACTGAGTGCTGGGGTAAGGTTCACACACTCCTGTGGTCTTTTGTCACCCGTAGAGTGACCGTCAACAAGAGGCGAGGGGCCATCTTTCCTGCAGTTCTGAGTAAGACAGCTTATTTGGTGGCAGCAAAAGAAGTGGCCATTCCGTTCTGGCTGCCCATGTCCCTGGGGGTGAAGGAACTTGAGTGCCCATTGTGTGATGCTGGCACTCGCCACTGTGGGCTGGTCCAAGGAGGGTCTGGAGAGCTGCCGAGTGGAGTTCTGGGTCACTGGACCACGGTAGCTGAACTGGTGGCCGCCGAACATTCCGGAGGCAGTGTGGTGAGACCCGCAGAGTGCGAGGAGGGAGGGATCCCACAGCGCCGTGCAGGCTGGCCTCCATTCCTGGGCCCAGGCGGGGGTGGAGGACCATGTGCCTGAGTGTCCCTCGTCACCCCTACTGTCCTCGGGCAGGGAGCTCGGTTGGTTTCCCCTCCCGAGTGACAAACCTGGTGGCGGGCGTGGTGGAGTTGGCGTGCCCACTGCTGTGTGGCTGCCAGGAGGAAGGCGGAGGGGCCACAGCTCATGCCGCTGCGTGCTGTCTTCTGGGGGTTGGTGGAAAGATGACCTCCAGGGTCCCCAGCTCTGTGCTCAGAGCCATCTGGCCCCAACTGTCTGTACCTGGTGTCTTCAGTTGCGTCACTCAGAGGATTTGTGTGCAGCTGATTTATGGAGCGAGTGTCCCCGAGGGAAGGCAGTGCGGAATGGGGAGCAGGACATGAAGCTGAGCGAGAGAGAGCAATGTTAGTCAGAGCCCACGACTCCGGGCTGTGACTGACCCCCACCCCCTTCAGTCATCGTCAGCGAAGGGCCACCCAGAGGAGTATCACCTTCCACACTCAGCAGCCTCAGGTTTTCAGACACAGAAATACATAGGGGGAGGTGGGGTGCATAGCAAAAACAGAGGAAAGGCCTGGGGTGCAGGTGTGGTCCGAACAGAGCAGGGACCCTATCTGCTCCAGTAGTTTCTTCTGTTCACACAGCTCCACCTGGCTGTTCTTGCTGAGAGCCCATGAGAGACTTCTTCCCCAGGGAGCAGAGTCTAGAAAACACCCAAGTGTGTGTCTTGGGGGGGGCCCTATCTGATTTGATTTTTTTTTTTTTTTTTTTTTTTTTTTTTTTTTTTTTTTTTTTTTTTTTTTTTTTTTTTTTTTGCTTTTTGGTATGTGGGTAGCTCCCTGGCTGGGAATCAAACCCAGGCCGCAGCGCTGACAGCGCCAGCGCCGAAGCCTTAAGCCGCTACACCACCAGGGAACTCCCAGGGGGGCCCTATCTGAATGGGTCCATTAAAGCTGAGCTAAACACACTCAGCTCTTCACACTGAGCACCACAGGGGGAGTTTGGCTTCAGGCACAGCTGTATCCAGGTATCCAGATGGTGCATTGGGATGCTCACTGTCTCTGCGCTGGCTCCATCCTCAGGCTGGTGCTGCCTAGTGGTGGCAGGGTGGCGGTGGCCGCCAGAGCACTGCAAAGGCTTAAGTCCAATGAAAGAGCAGTTTGCTCTCAGGCCTCCAAAAAGGGCCCTGCAAGGAATTCTGGTTGGGTCACACGCCCCTGCTGAATAAATCTCAGATCTTCTGAGTGACTGGACCTGGGGCTGGACCACCCTCACCCCTGGAGTGTGTGTGTGTGTGTGTGTGTGTGTGTGTGTAAAACATTCCCAAGGAACATCAGGGCTCTGCTAGTAGGAGAGCAGTCCAGGTTAAGTCTGGGGCTCACGCCTCAAAATTAGGCATGTGGGGCCGTGTGGTTGTGGCACAAGAACCTCTCATCCTGCCCTGATGTCACGGTGACCTGTCCCTGACTTTGGAGCCTGGAACCAGGGGCTCAGATCTCGGGGGCCAGCATCTGCTCTCTAGCATGCAATGTGTTTCTGTGTGCATTTAGTCACTTTGTTCTTTCAGTTTAATATTATAAAAGTTACTTGTAGGTGTAAAAACTCAAACAGTATGTACCATAGAAGTTTACAAATATGTTAAATATATAAATATGTTATATTTTAAATATATACCATAGAAAATATAAAAACAGTATTTATATTATCTATCATTATATATATTAACGTTTATACTTACAGTTTATATATATAAATAATAGAAACTATAGAAAATGTGACATGCAAATCACTCAGAATCCCAGCCCCGAGGTGATCGCTGTTGGTATGTTTTGGGCATATCTCTCTCTCTAGATACCTACACCCCCGTCTCAGGGGCCCAAATTTCCACCTATTCCTTGAATATTCAGGTGAAACCACCCCAGTCCCCTCTACGCACGTCTTCCTGAAGTCGTAACTTGTCACTCCTTGTCCCGAGGCCATGCCTGCCGTTCCATGATCTGTGCTGAGTGCCTGAGGGACCAGGAGCGTGCTTTGGCCCTTGAGATGCACAGGTGGTTGCAGCAGGCTTCGGTGCTGCCTTAGGGGCTTCAGGCAGTAAGCAGTGAACCTAGCAAGTCAAGTGCTGCCCTTGTCTATGGAAAGATGCTAGGTGCTATGGAGAGGGGACGGGATCTGGGCCGGGGGGTGGGAGGAGCCCAGGGAGGACCTCCCTGGGGAGGCGAAGTTGGAGCAGACACTTGAAGGAGGGGCGGTGGCCAGCTGGGGGAAGAGTGTCCCAGGCAGAGGGAACAGCCAGTGCGAAGTCCCTAAGCTGGGAAAGTGCCTGGAATGTTCAAGGGAGGGAGAGGAGGCCGGCGTGCATGGCCCTTCCTGGCTTCCTTCTGTCCTTGGCCCCTGCGTGGGCCCCTTGTCCATTTGCCACTATGGTCTTAAGCCCAGGCTGACAAGGAATGTTGGGACTACGTGAGCTTTGTTACCATTTAAACAAAATATGGGCGTGTGCAGGATGGGTTGCAAATGCACAGATATGTACGTAGAAGAATAAAAACAAGCAGAAGGATGTACAGGGCGGGGGGTGGGGAGCAATTAAGGGGACACGTTTGTGATTTCTTTCCGCATGGTGGCTTGGATCTCATGAAAGATGGCAGCCCATCAAGGAGGTTCCCTCTGGGTTTTCTCTTTTTTTTTTTATATTTTTTTGTTGTCAGACTTACTGGGGTGACATTGGTTAGCAAGAATTACTAGGTTCCAGTATACAGTGCATCGTCTATTTTCAAGAGCGCCTGCCATCATCACCTGACTTCTCTCTCCCTCTGCTCCTGCTCTCTCTCTCTGCCACTGAGCCTCTCTGTAAGTCTCTCGGTCATTGTCCCCAAGACTGAGCACCTGAATGGTTCAGGCACCCACCCTTGACCCTGATCCAGGCCACCTGGTAGATCAGTAAATTGGCTCTGCAGAAAGAAAGAGAAAGGTGTGTGCCTTGCTAGCTCCCGGGCAGTGTGAGTGGGGCCCAGTTGTCCTGCCCCACCCCCCGGGAGGTCACATTAGCAAAGACAAGTGGTTCAGTTCCTTGGGGACAAATGCTGTCTGAGGAATCTGCAGGCTGTCACATTCCTTATGCTGTACTGCTCGTTGGCATTTGTGTAGTCATTCAACAAACGTATGGAGCTTCCAAGCCCTACGCTGGGCGCTGGAGACATAAAGATGGTTTTAATCAGAAGCCCGACCCCTGCGAGAAACGTGCTTGGTAGCTGTGGCAAGTGTCCCACGTTTATTCTAACCATCGGAAGCCTGCCATGTGCTAAGTTATTTAACGTTCACAACCATGCTAAGAAGAGGTACTATTACCCCCATGCTTCGGAGGAGAAAACTAAAGAACAGAGGTTTTGTGACTTGCCCGAGGCCACACTCTGGGAAGGGCTAGAGGGGGGATTTGAATGCTGCTGGTTTGGTCCAGAGCCGGAGAGGCAGCCGTGGCCCTCAGTGCTGCACCCTGCAGTGTACTGATGAACACTGGCTTCATGGGGCATTAATAGGTGTTCCAGAAGAAATGGGGGTAGTTAAAGGGTTTAGGGAATCCCGCAGGCCTTCTCAGAGCCTTTACTTTGCTAAGGTATGAATGTCCAGCAGCAGTAGTTTATACACTTAGTGGACCATGTTTTTGGGGGGCAGCCACGCCTGTCAGCATGGCCCGGCCCTGTGATGTCACTGACTGCAATGTAAGAACGGCTGCATGGGGGCTTGCTTCGCCTCGCCATCCCTCCTTGCCGTTTCCTTACTTTGTCTCTTCATGATGACTGCGGGGACATCCTTTTACAACTCACTCTGCTCGTGTGAGCCACCTAGGGTGGGTGGGTGGATTTCAGGTGGAGGATATCGTCCCGACAAGCGATGCGCGATAGTATTTGTCACCAGCAGTGATGGAGCTGGTGCGGAGTGGGGCAGGCACTGAGCTGGGCTGGTGGAGTGGCCCAGAGGGCAGGAGGGCAGCAGGAGGTCAGCTAGAACAGGCCACTCCTGGTCTGCTGAAATCCCACAGGACAAGGCAGGCACAGTGTCTGGGGTCTCAGACAGGTGTGGGGTCCAAGTGGAGGGTGGACCCAAAGGGGCAGGAGACTGTCCATGGGGTCTGCAGTGAGGCAATGGCTTCATCCTTTAATGGGGCTCAGGGTTCATCCCCACCAGAGCAGCTTTGCCCTCTGCCTGGCTTCTGGCACCTTCCTGAGCGTGGATATAAAGGCTGGGAGGTTTGAGCTGATCCCTGAGTGAAGCAGGAATAAAGCAAGATGCAAGTTTTGATTTCAAGCTGTCCTTATAGGGATCCTACTGGGACAATGTCCATGCCTGGTGTCTTAGGGTGTTCAGACTATAGGCAAAAGCTCACAAGGCAGAAATTTATGACAGTGTGGGGTTCTGACCTGGTGAGAACTAAGCTTGAATTCCATCGGGCAGTCCAACTTCTCAGAATCCCAGCTCTGAGAAAGAAAAAGTGAAGGGTAGAAGGTGAGTTTTAAAAACAGGGGATGTAAAAACTGAGGCTCTTTAAAAATAGAGCAGTGGTAGTACTGTGTGCACATTTGGAGTTGTAGCTGCTGATAGACCATACAGGAGGTGATCGAGTGCAGTCTCCATTGTGGTTGAGATGGTTAATGGCTTCCCAATGTCCACTCTTCCCAATGTCTATTCTTTTTTTTTTTTTTAAATTCATTTTTATTGTTAGGCTTATTGGGGTGACATCTGTTAGCAAGGATTACATAGGTTTCAGGCATACAATTCTACAGTGCATTGTCACCTTGTTGTATAATAAAATCACCACCTAATGTGACTTCTCTTTCCATCACCTTATATTTAGCTTCCCCCGCTCCTCTCCAATGTCTATTCTTTAAGTAGCCCTGCGGCCTAGCTAGTCCCAGACTCCCTTGCAGCTAGGTGAGGTCATCAGACTAAATTCTGTCCAGTGACTACTGTGTGATAATTCAGTACTGACCTTAAATGGGAGAGAGCATCCTTCATCTCCTCTTTCTTTTTTGGCTGCTTGGTATGCAGACATGATGCCTGGACTTGGGAAGCCATCTTGGACCATGGACTGACATGTCAAGGATGGTGAAGTTGAAGGACAGAGGGTGATACTGTGGAGCCACCATAAGTGGTCTATCTCTAGACTACTTTTCTGTAAAAGGGAAATAAATTTCTATCTTCTTTGAAGCCCCCGTTATTTGCAGGGGGCGGGCTGTGGGAGAGTTCTGTTCTATCAACTAAAATGACACAGCTGTAACTCCACCTTTCTATCCTAGGTGGGTGATGGCCTGAAAAGTAAAATTCTGGAGATCTGGGGTCAGAATAGAAAAACTGAATGCTTCGGGGTGGTGACACATTCTTCCGAAGGGCTCAGACTGCTGATGGCTACTGCCTTGCTGTGTTCCTCCTTTTGGGCCAAAGCAATGAAAGAGATGGACATAGGGTGGTGGGGGAGGGGAAACTATGACTGGTCCCCGGAGGCTGGGCTGCCAAAAGTCTTGCTCTGAAAAGGGAACAGGTTTCACATGGACAAGATGGAAGGACTGCTTGTTCTCTCTGGAAAGTTCTATTAAAATGACCAACCCAGACAGATACACTTTAATATTAATGGGAAATTCCTGCCATTGTTTATGAAATCATTTTAGAGTTGATTTTTAAAAGAGAGGAGAGAGAGAGAGAGAGAGAGTGAGGGAGAGAGAGAGAGAGAGAGAGAGAGAGAGAGAGAGAGAGAGAAAGAAACTGTTTGTTAGCTAAATGAAGCCCAGACAATTATTTATAGATGCGCCTGAGTGGTGTGTTTTAACATGAAGCAACTGTCTGAAAAGTCTCCACTCTGACACTGGTAGCACCCCGACACTAAGAATAAATTTATGAACGTCTTTTATGAGAGTCAACAAGCTAGACAAATAACCCACGGACCCTCCTTCCCGCGGAGCATCGGAACAAAGACAGTCGTATTTGTCATTGGCTCAGGGCAGGACCCGAGCCACGCTGGGGAGCCCTCCCCGGGCCGGGTGTTCCCCTCCAGCTAATGGGATTTCTTTGGGCACTGCCACGGTGGCAGGCGGAGGCCTGGTTTATTTCCATTCCTCCACTCCTCTGATTCGTTTGGGAAGCTAAACATCTCCTTCCCAGGAGAACATCTGCTCTTTTAAAAACGGAAAAAAGCAGGAAGACCTCCAAGCCGTTAGACTGGAACTCACCCTCTGGTGAGACAGACCAGAAGCTCATATAATGCGGCTTCTGAGGTCCGTGCCACATCTCGGGACAGGGTTCCTGGAGCTCCGCCCCGTTGAATGGCCCTCAAGATGGTTCAAAGTCGATGTTCCAAAGCCTTAAGCTTACTCATGGCTTTGACCAAGTTTTTCTTGCTGTCTCATTTTAATATCAGTAATGCCATGATCTGGTTGGAAATGAATCCACAGTGATTCAGAGGTGCCAAAAAAAAAAAAAAAAAAAAGGTGGGAAAACCTCAAACTCATCCGTTTAAGGTAACTTCCTGCTTCTGAAGGAAAACAGTCTGTCTGGGGGAAATGCTCAGTCTTTCCGAGCTCCTTCCTCTTCCCCTCCTTCCCTTTTCCTAGGGGCCTCTGGGCGCCAGGAGTGCTCGGGCAGCTTTGGACACGTGGGGGACTCCTCGCTGCAGCCGTCCCAACGGGCCCTGCTGTGGCGTGGCCGACCTGGCCTTGTCTCTGGGTGCAGGTTCTCGTCTGTTTTTGGGTTACACCAGCACCCACTACTGAGGTCTGTGATCTCTCCACTTCCCTTGATGGTCCCACCCTGAGGGCTCTGTGCGCCCTGAGGCTCCTGCTGCTGAGATCACCTAACCGTGCCAAGTGGCACTTCCATTTTGCTTGGTCACTTGATGTTACTCTGGGAACATTCTTCGAGATGGTATCCATATTCGTTTGCTAAGGCTGACCTAACAAAATACCACAGATTGCATGGCTTAACCATGCAATCTTGTTAATGTATCTTCTGGATGCTGGAAGTTCAAGGTCAAAGTGTTGGTAGGTTGATTACTGCTAAGACCTCTCTCCTTGGGTTGCAGGAGGTGGTCTTCCCGTTGTACCCTCAATGGTTGTCCCTCTATTCTCACACTGTTCCTCTTCTTGGAAGGACATCAGTCAGATTGGATTAGGGCCCACTCTCATGGCCTCATTTTAACTCAGTCATCTCTTTAAAGACCTTCTGTGCATTCAGAGGTTCTGGGGGTTGTGACTTGAACATATGAAGTTTGTGGGGGGAACCCATGCAGCCCAGAGCAGTTGCCTCCCCTCGATGTATCTGGGCTTTCTCTTTTCTTGCTGGGCCCTCCCTAACTCCCAGCCAAGGCCCAGGAAGGGGTGGGGGTGCTGGGTCCTTCAGAGATCTTGGGGAAGGGCATCCCCTCTGCCTCATCTGCATCTCTGACCTCCTTAGCCCCACCTTCTGGCGGGAGGCTTTTTCCTCTTTCCTGTTACAGAGAAAACCTGGAGAACTCCCTTCCTGTCAAGTGGTGTCTTCTCTAGATGTAGCTAACATGTTCAGACCACTACATACTGTTCTTTGTAAGAAAGCCAGTTTGGAATTTAGAAATTCCTTTTCTCAGCCAAGCTGGACTTTCAAAACAATTTTCTTGCTGCTGCCAGTACAAATCTTGCCTGAATTTCAAAGCTCAGCAGTTGCTTGGTCCTCACAATGGATTGGTGGGCAGCTGCAGATCGGCTGGCTTTACAGGGACTGCAAGCTAAATGGATATGATGTTGTCAGAATTGTGAGTTCTGCTTCATATGTCATGTGGCCGATGCATAAAAATAGCAGAAATCATAATTCTGAAAATATTTTATCCTACTGGCCTCATTTTAACTTGATCAATCACATCTTTAAAGACATTTAAGTGCATTGGGAGGTACTGGAGGTTGAGACTTGAATGTGTGAATTTGGGACAATTCAGTTTCTTTTTAAAGTTGATGTTCTCCTTGTGAAAAACTATGTGTGTTTGTTTAGGAAATTTGGAAAATAATTTCAAAGAAAAAATATCATGCTTAGAAAAAAAAATGATTTCCAAATATCAAAGACAGCTACTGTTATCATTTTGACCTATTTCCTTCCAACCACATTTTTTCTAATGAATAGTTTTTAGGTTTTAGTTTTAATTTAACTTATATTTTGATAAAACTAGCAATAGTTTCCAATGGCTAAAAAATAAAAACAACCTACAAAAGTCCACAGTGAGAATCTCCCACCCATTCCTGTCTCTGTTCTCCCCACTCTGTGATGCACCCCTCCCCACGGTGTTTTGGGTGCCTGCATCCTTCCAAGTTTCTTTATTCAAATCCAAATCAGATACAGACTCTTCTTCCTCCCTTTCTAACGCTCAGACTGGTAGCGTCCTGCAGTGTTGGGTACCTAGAGAACTTTCCGCGTCACACGTCTTTGCACGTCCAGCTGCCCTCATCTCTAGCTGGGGGACTTTGGGCAACATCTTCTCCAGTCAAGCTTCAGAGGGGTGCGGGTCTCTGAGCCTACAGCACTTCCTCAGAGGAGCTTTTCACTGCTGCTGCAGACTTCCCGCCTTCCCTTCTGCTTGACACCCCCTTTCCTGTCCCTGACCCCAGACAGACTCCACACAGCACGTGCTTCGGTAGAAGCAGCCATGGGGATTTCTTTATCCTCATCCTGAAATCTCTCCAGAAGCTGCTGGGGGTGGCGGTGAGAGGTGTGGGCGTGGCCTTGGAGAGGTGGGGTGGGACCATTTTGGGACTCTTTGACCTTTGCATATATTAAAGGCTGGCCTACTTAAAAATGTAGTCTTTCCTTTTTTTTTACATTTTTAATTTTTTTTTATTTGAAAGGGGGTAGATGATTAGTATGTGTGCACAGGAGCCTCTCTTAGGGTAAAAAAAATAAGTCATTGGACATTTCCATAACTAACTGGGTACAGACAATCTCCAGATGTCCAATATAGGGGACATAGCAAGACTCTTGGCCTGGCATTTTCTAATTCTTCAGAGTATTTTGAGCTAATCTGTCATCTTTAGATGCGAGCCCTACCAGGGACTATTTCATTTAGTTTCATCACCAGGGGAGCAAAGATGATTAATTGTAATCAATACACTGAGAATAAGGGACAAACAGTGCCCCTTTCTCTGACTGCTGGGAGCTCAGCTTGTAGCCTATAAACCAGCGGTGTACAGCCTTTTGACTTTCCTGGGCCACATTGGAAGAAGAATTGTCTTAGGCCACACGTAAAATACTCTAATGATAGCTGGTGAGCTACAAAAAGGTCCATGCATCATTTCGTAATACTTTAAGAAAGTCTACAAATTTGTGTTGGGCCGCATTCAAAGTGCCCTGGCCCACATGGGGCCCACGGGCCGTGGGTTGGGTGAGCTTTCTGTAGACAATGACACTGTTACACATCGAGTCCCTGTACGTGAACTTTCTTTGACACCATCCCTGCTCAATCTTCCTTTCCCAAACCAATGATTTCATTCTCTTTTCTGTTATATTTGGTATATTTTTAAAAGATGTCTTCAGATCCATTCATCTGCCTATCTATCCATCCATCCATCCGTAAATTATTTGGAAATAGTTCCCTATATCTCAATAGGAGATACAGGCAATTAAGCTTTAACCCTGTAATTGGCAGGTAAGCCTCATTAATATTCTATCCAACTGTATTCAGCTAATGTCTTTCAGATTGAGACTAAAAAGCAGAGATTTATATTTTTATTTTAAAATTATTTATTATTGGAGGATAATTGACTTGCAATATTATATTAGTTTCAGGTGTACAACATAGTGACTCAATATTTATATATGATATGAAGTGATCACCATAAGACTCTTTACCATCTATCACCATACAAAGTAATTACACTATTACTGATTCTATTCTCTCTGCTGTTTGTTACTTCGCCCCCAACTTATTTATTTTATAACAGGAAATTTGTACCCTGCAATCCCCTTATGTTGCCCAACCCTAACCTTTGGTCCCTTTGGCAACCACCTGTTTGTTCTCTGAGTCTATTTCTGTTTTTCTGTTGTTATTGTTTGTTTTTTAGATTCTACATATAAGTGAAGTCATGTGGTATTTGTCTTTCTCGGTCTGACTTATTTCATTTACTGTAATGCTCTCTGGGTCCATTCATGTTGTCGGAGATGGCAAATTTTCATTCTTCTTTATGGCTGAGTAATATTTTATTGTATATTTGCACATATATTCATATATATCACATATTCTTTACCCATTCTTCTATCGATGGACACCTGAGTTGCTTCCATATCTTGGCTATTGTAAATGATGCTACCATGCACATAGGGGTGCAGGTATCTTTTCAAATTGGTGTTTTCATTTTCTTTGGATAAGGACCGCTGGACCCTATGGTGCTCTATTTTTAATTCTTTGAAGAGCCTCCATGCTGTTTCCCGTGGTGGCTGCACCGGCTTACACCCCCACCAACAGTGCACGAGGGTTCCCTTTGTGCCACAGTCTCACCATCGCTTGTTATTTTTGTCTTTTTGATAACAGCCAGTTCTAACAGGTGTGAGGTGATGTCTCGTGGTGGTTTTGATTTGCATTTCTCTGATGATTAGTGATACTCAGCACCTTTTCCTGTACCTGTTGGCCATACATGTCTTCTTTGGAAAAGTGTCTATTTAGGCCCTCTTGCCCATTTTTTAATTCAATTGTTTGCTTTTTGGTATTTAGTTGCATGAGTTCTTTATACATTTTGGATATTAACCCCTTATCAGATAAATCATTTGCAGATATCTTTAGAGATTTTTTTAAAGGGTTAATGTGATTTCTTTGGCATTGGAGCATATTCTTTTGTAGCTGTTGGACCACACACATATGCAATTACAGGTACACACATATACCAGCATAAATATAATGCACTCATGTGTTTGGAATTCTGTCATTTGGCATGATTAGGATTTGGGGGGTATTTTGGTTAGTCAAATGTTCTGCTTCATAATTAATTGCTTTTTATGTCATCTAAAAACTATCAATTAAAATGAGAATGCAATAAAACATCTAACTCTAAGGTTAGACCGTACGTAATTGGATCTTTTAAATTCAGGAGGTACTTCAGACTTGGGATGATGAATGTAGCTATGTCAGTGGACTACAGGTAAACTAGTTAGTTCCGGACTTTCTGTAAAGTTAGAGGAATAGATACCAGAAATTGCAAATGTGTGATTTGGGGGCTGTTTTGTACCAATGGCACAATAGCGTAAAGTTGGAAATTTTAAAATGAGATGCCAGCATTTAAAAATTGAGAGAGTTCACATAGCAGTCTGGATTTCAGGTTTCTCTGGGTGGTGGATGGTCCCGGACTCCTGAGGCTGTTCTCGTCTTTGACTTGCCTGGTCCCTGGGGGCATTGCAGATTGCAACTCCTGAACAAGCCTTCCTAGCTTATCGCAAATTCTTAATAAGCAGTGATTTTAACTATTGAGATTATCTGTATTGTGCATCTATTTGGTGCCTTTTATTTTTCAAAACCTTTCAAACCCCTTAGCTCCTTGCTACAGCCCCGCAGGAAGGGCAGAGCACCAGCGCTGCAGCCTGGATGGAGAAGTTAGGATTCCTGGACAGCACACAGCCTAGTCCATAATCAAGGGTCCCTAACTCTCTTAGATTCGAAGGACAAGTCCATATTGCTGGTGTTCTAGTTCATCCAAGTACAGGCTGTGTACCCAAGGGCATTAAAAAATTCCAATAAATCTTTATTGACCATCTTTCATGTACACCAAGCAGTCCATAAAGGCAAGTAAACCAATTCTGGCCCTTCTTGAGCTTGAGCACTAGTGTAGAAATGTGTGCATGCATGTGTGCACACACACTCACACAATTAACTACAGTGCCGTGTGGGAGGGGTTGAGCTCCAGGCAAATGAGTCAGAAGACAACATGGATAATCACTCCCGGGAAAGTCAGATGATCACATTCTTGCTAAGCAAGGAAGAACGGACAGGATCACAGCCAGCAGAGATGAGGACGGACAGTTCAGGTGGAAAGACAGCATGAGAAAGCTGGGTGGTTCTGGGGTGTGGGGACCCGAGCTT
The DNA here is from genome assembly GCA_004026885.1 of Lyroderma lyra. NCBI lineage: Eukaryota > Metazoa > Chordata > Mammalia > Chiroptera > Megadermatidae > Lyroderma > Lyroderma lyra. Next base: position 91,710 of record PVJL010001690.1, on the reverse strand, counting down.
CTATCCTGATATGCCTCGATCTTGGCACAGAGGCCTGAGATGCCTGCCGCGGGGTGTGAGTTTGTGAAGGTTCCTTGGCCTCATCTTTCCCATCTGTGTGGGTAACACTTTTGCTTATTTCATCAGGTTGGAGGATCAGAATAGGTAATAGATGTAAGATAATAATATCTGGTACACACTAAGTGCTCTATAAATGTCACAGTTCATCTGAACCCTCCTTGTGGCCTTAGTTTTTTCAACAGGAGCCCGGTCATCTTTCCGGGCACCTCTGTGCCCACTCCTCCAGCAAGGCCCTCTGGACATCTCCAGCCCCACTGCGATTCTCTGAGAATTCCAGGTACACATGTGGAGAGACAGAGCACAGAGGCCCCCATTATGTGGTTGCAGTGCCTTAACTCTGGATACATTGTTTCTGTGCTAAAGACGCTTGGCCATCAAGCTGGACTTCTAATTTGGAAATGTGGAAAAGCCATGTAACTTCAATTATTTTCCACGAAGTGCTGTCAAATGCCAGCCCCAGGCGGTGGTGCTGTCTTGGGATGATGAAATGGAGAAACCCACCAGTATGGGAGCCTCTGTTTTGCTCCAAGCCGCTGCTGTGTGATTTTGGATATTGATGGTGATGACGATGATGATGATGGGGAGGGGGAGGAGGAGAACACCTACCACAGTGAGAGACATGAGCCAGGCTCTTGACGTTTATTGTTCAATCTTATTTAATTCTCATGGCAACCGTACGGGGCTGGTATTATCATCCCTGTTTTACGGATGAGCAAACTACAGTTCAGGACAATAACTTGTTTAAGACCCTGTAACTAGTAAGTTTCAAAGTCCTGTTCACATCCAGGGCAATTTATCTCTACAAATCAGTGATCCTTACCACACCCTCCCTCTGTTTTTTCTTTGGGGAAAATGAAGAGATTGGGTGAGATGACCTCGAAGGATGCTTTTAACTCTAAAATCCAGTCGGTGGAAATGTGCCCACCCCTCTCTGAAGGTCGTTGGTGTTACAGCATAGAATGTGAGACCCTTGTCACAAACGTGTCATGCTAGCCCTGCTGGTGGAGCAGGGCAGGGCAGGGCAGCATGCTCGGAGGGTGGAAAGTCCGCGTCACGGGTGGCATCTATTTATTCTGTGTCGGATTGGGAGGGTGGAGGGCGCAGTGCCCATCCCTCCTCCCTGATGCCAGGCGGGATAAAACTCATCATGGGATTTGGGAGGTTTCCTCAATCCTGGTTTCAGCCACACCTTCTGAGCTAGTCGCTTTTTATAGACAAGGGAGCTAGGGTGTTTTCTTCAGGCCCTGGGACCAGCCCAGACTCAGGAAGGCCACCGGCCCCAAGTTACCCCGGTGGCTGTTAACTCGCTGAGCCGCCCTCCCTGGCAGGGCGGCGGCTGTGCTCAGCCTGAGCAGAATGGGGTTTACAGGAGCGTTTATTCCTGGCCCCCGGATTCACAAACCTGAGTTTGAATCAGGACCAGTCAGACTGCCTGGCAAGATACCTTGGATGTGCCTTGTAACTGAAGAAGGCATTTAGAGCTCACAGTGCCAAGGGGGCTGCTTGTGTTTCCTGTAACAAGCATGGGAACAACTGTCAGTGGCATTAAATATACACGCAATGTTGTGTAGCCATCACCACTGTCTATACCCAGCCCCTCTTCATCATCCTCGACAAAATCTCTGTAGCCATTAAACAATAACTGCCCCTTCCAAAGTCGCAGAACTAAAAGAAGCGTAGCCCCTTCCCTTTTCACGACCGAATAGTATTCCACTGTGTGTACATGCCGCATTTCCCCCAATCTCTTTTTTACTGTGGTAAAATATACAACACATAACGTTGATCGTCTCAGCCACTTTCAGTTGTAGAGTTCTGTGGCCTTACGTGCGTGCACGCTGTGTAACCATCACCACCGTTTATCTCAGAACGCTTCCATCTTATGCAACTCTAGGTCGGGCTTGCTGACCTGCCCCTCGCTGCTCAGAGACGGCTGGGCCGCCCAGACGAGTCGGCTTGGTGTCCCCCACAACTGCCACATTCCTTAAAACTCAGTCTGTTCCCTGGCCGTGCAGTCGCCCCTGTTTCAGGTTGAGGCTTGGGCTCCTGAGCACGAATTTACAACCAGCCCTCGCCTCGTCTGCCCACAGCGCCCGCCTGAGGGTTGTGACCGGAGGCTCTGAACACTCTCCTGACTGCCTGGTCCTCGTGCCCTCGGTTCTGGGCCCTGACGGAGCCTCCCTCCCTGGGGTATCTCCCTGTCTTGCTCCCTCTGCATTCCCCTCCCTGTCTTTGTCTTCCCCCACCTCGCTGGTTCTTGCTGGTATCTCTTGGGGAGGCTTCTGGCTCCTTCCTGGCTCTGTGTCTCTCCATTTGGCTCCACTATCTCTTTTTGGCTCTGCCTCCTCCTCTCTCCTTTCCTTCGTTCCGGCTGCTGCTGAGAGGGAGGACCTGCCTTTCCCCTCGGGTTTGTTTTAACATTGGCTGCTGGGAAAAGTAAACCAAGGCAAATCTAAACAACGGCTCCCTGCGCCCGCGGGAGCTTTGCAGTGGAGACAAACACGGATTTGGACGTGGTAGGCTCTCTGGCCCCCAGACCCCAGGGCTGTGGGCCTCCGTCGTGTGCCAGGCCCAGGCCACACACTCCATTTGCAAACGTGCTCATCCCTCCCCACGACTGCAGTTGACATCTTCCCTAGAGGAGGAAGGCGGAGGCTCAGAGGCTCCAACTGCCTTGTCCCAGCACAGAGCCAGCACTGGCGCACAGGCCGCTCTGCTCCGCTCTGTGCTTCCTCCCTCCTGCCTTGTGGCTCCCGTGGGACTCGTCTCCTTTATGTTTGTGGTAAAAGAGGTGGAGGGGACAAGAGTGTTAAAAACAAATAAAAAAAAGAGCCCCAAAGTAAGGAGCCTAACAGAGCCAGCCCGATCTGCTGCCGCTGAACACGGGTGTCGTCACGACCCAGGCTCCTCGGGGAAAGGGCTGCTGACCGTGACAGGATTTTATTTTTCCTGCGTGGGCGGTGGGCTGGGGACTGTCTCCTCGGCAATGTGCCTGTGTGCTCGCTGAGGAAATATTTACTGATTTATCTTTCCTTTGAGCGAGTCACACGGTGCTGGGAGCAAACCCGAGATTCGGGTTGATGATTTCTTGAGACATCTCCAGTCTAGGAGTCAGCCATGGCCGTTCTGTAAGAAGGGACATGACCTTGCTCCTAAAGAGCAAGGGTGATGCTCAATAATACTCATCACAGCAGCAGCTGCTGGCGTAGTGTGTCCTTCGTGCCCAGGTCTGTGTCCTCAGAGGTTTCTCTACCCCTAACAAGCAGTTTTGTGACCACCCGTGCTTTACAGGTGAGGCGGCTGAATCGAGGGGAGCCCGATGAGGGCCCCCGCACGCTGGCCTCGAGGCCCTCTCTCTAAGTATAGCTGTGTCCCGCCTCTCCCAGAGCCCCAAGCACTCCGAAAGCCAAGGTCATTCCCATGCGGGGGTCTGGGGAGGCTTCTTGGAGGGGTCTGAGCTGGGTCCGAGTTGCCTCACAGGGAAGGAAGTGGGGGTTCCCCCTGAGGACATGTTGGGGGGCAGGCGCGCTGGGCTGCCAGGCTGGCAGGGAGCCACAGGAAGCCCTTTACCCCCGCCCCCCCAGACGGAAGCCCGACGTTTTGTACACATGTTATGTATTGTTTCCCGGCGTAACTGTGCCATCTCCACGCCTTCCAGACGTCAGCTGCGGGGACCGGACACGAGTCCCAGGCACTGAGTCTCTGACGCATCTCAAGGCATTTCCTCACGGTTTCCGCGCCGCCCGTCAGCTCCTCAGGATGACCGTGTGTCCTCGGATGCATGGGGCAGCCATGACGGGGCACTGGGCTCTCACTCCGTCCTTAGATGGTGCCCTCCAGAGTCCTGACGCTTGTCTCTTGACAGCTGAAACGTCTCCGCTTGTCCTGCCTCAGTCGCTAAGGCTGCGGCTCTCTGTCCTCCCTGCGTGTGCCGTCTGCCCCGGCTAAGCACCGTGGGAGGGGCTGGCGTGTGGCTGGGAGCCAGGGGCCCAGAGTCCAGGGGGACAGTGTTAAGCAGTCGGGGAGTCTCAAGCTGATGCCACACCCACCGGAGGTGTGCAGAGAGCGCAGCCCGACCAGGGCCGGGGCGGGTGTCATGGTTCTGAGGCGATGGGAGGCTCCCAGGGCAGGTGAAGGGTGACAGACTCACAAAAGACAGAGATAGGGTGGGGAGTATTCTAGAAGTGACCGAATTGGCCCGGCTGACAGCAGGCTGTGAGGGGTGACAAGGAGGTGACACTAAGTGTTGACAGAGAATGCTCTCTTGATGCACGACTGATGGACACACCCTGCTCCTGACATCTGCTGGACGGACCCCCCTACCCCCCGCCCTGGCCCCCGGGACGGCCTCTCCACAAATTCCGTGAGCACCTACATTTCGGCTTTTAGGGGCCATTTTACGTACTGGTTTATCAAAAAGTCCTCATTTGGAGAAAGGATTAAAAACGACACCACTGTACTGGCCTTTCTAGGTGCACTGCATGCATCAGGGTGGCCTCGGCTGGCGTCTGGATCTTACTGACCGCCCCCCCCCCCCCCCCCCCCCCCCCCCC
>PVJL010001690.1:0-87000 GCA_004026885.1 Lyroderma lyra | reverse complement strand
GGGCTGACCTTCCCCTTTTCTATAAGTGACATCAGTGACGGGCATGAGTTCCCGGGGCAGGACAGGAGAGGGGGGTTGCCAGGGCAATGGCAACTGGGTTCCAGATGGGCACTGGGGACAGCGGTGAGGTGTTGGGCTTCCTGCCCCGACATGCCTCCTGCTCAGGGTCCTGCTGCTCCCCCCATGCCCCCGCACCTCTCTGGCCACGGGGCTCCTCTCAGCTCCTCAGACGCTGCACACTTGCCCTTCCCTCCTCCTGGACCAGCAGTTACTCTCTGGCTTGTCACCCATTATCACCCCCAGGTCTCTCTCTCTCTCTCTCTCTCTCTCTCTTTCTCTCTGCGTGTGTGTATGTGTCTGCTCCCTGTCTCGCCATGAGAATGCAGCATGGTGAGGGCTGTGGTTTGTCCTCTTGCCTAGCAAACAGGGCGGCAGGGCTCAGCAAACATCACTCAGGTGGGGGAGTGGGGAGCGCGGTGAGGCACCAGGGAACCTGTGACAAACACCGGGGCGGACCGGAGCAGGAGCATGCTAATGATTCTGCTGGTCAGCGCGCCACGGGACCCCTGCTGGCTCAGATCCCCAACTCCCCTAGGCCCCCGAGAGCTCATGGCACCGCTTCTGGGTATGAGAGCAAATGTCATAAACCTGACGAGCCAGAGACTACCCTGGGCAGAGGAGCCACGTGCAGTTTCTCATGCCAGTCGTCACAGGGTGAACAGCTCATGCTTATTGACTGTTGGCTGTGCACTCAGCCTTGGCTGCGTAACAGACAAATGTGGACTCTCAGGGGCTGGTCCGCTCCCACGTCTGCGGGTCCGCTGGGGTCTGCCGGATCTACGTGTGGCTCGGCGGGTCTGGGTCTGTGTGTCGTGCTCATCCTCCTACGCTGGCTTATCCTCCCGGCACCAGGGCAGGGTCCCAGGGAGGTAATGCCAGTCTCGCAGGCACATGTCAAGCCACTGCAAGTGACATAGTCAAATCCAAAGTCAAGGGCAGGGAAGGTTCCTCCATGTCCCTGGAGGCCATGACAGGAGTGTGGATGAATAACCCTACCACAGGGGCACGGAGGCATGAGGCCAGTATTTCAGCCTTTGTCAAGTGTGTCACTTAATCCACCAACAGCCCTACAAGCATTATTATTTATATATTACTATTAAATATTATTCTCTGTCCTGTAAAATGTAGTATATATACTATACATCATATATAAACTTATATAAAGCATAATGTATGTTATAACATAGCATAAGTATACATGTACAGATATGTATAGTGTACTGTAACACACTATAATGTATGTACACAGGAGACTCTCCGTTAACTGGAAATCAAGCAACCGGCACTTCTTTTGCTGGGGTTCTGGCTAACAGAGAGTCTTACATTTATTTGGCATCTGCTAATCTCTATGGGTGCCAGTGAATTGAGAGTCCACTGTATGTAATATATTGTCCACTATAGTATAGTACCACAATATATATAGTATATACAATGTAGTATGTATCATAGATAGCAAGCTTGTCTGACCTGCGGCCCAGCACAAATTAGTAAACATTCTTAAAATGTTACAAAAATTATGCATGGACCTCTTTTTTCCTTTTAGCTCCTCAGCTATCGTTAGTGTGAGTGTATCTTACGTGTGGCCCAAGACAATTCTTCTTCCCATGTGGCCTAGGGAAGCCAGAAGGTTGGACAACCCTGACATATAGTATAAGATTGTGTAGTATCCTAGCATACCATAGCATAATAGCATAGCACATGTAGTATATGTAGTATAATATACTACATCTTGTAGAATGGCATTATATATAACAGCATACTATAGTATTATAGGTATACATATTGTATTATTCTAACAACATAGCATATACATTTTACAGTATATTATTGTAATATTATCCTATGAGGCCTTATTATTATCCTCCTTTTGCAGACAACGAAACCAAGAATTAAGAGGTGAAGAGTGTGATCGCCCAGGGTCACATGGTCCGTTAGAGGTGGAGCTGGAGTCTGGGCCCAGGATGTCAGACTCCTGCATCACTGCCTTTGAGAAAGGAAGCAAAGTGCCTCCTCATCTGGAGGAAGGAAATCTTGACCTACTTCCTGGCACCCTAGGGCGTCCCTCTGTCTGGTCTGGGCATAAAGTGCTCTCTCCTTCCTGTTAAGCCGTGCACACCCAGGGCTCCACCCCCAGGTCTCTAACACCCCGGGAGTCAATGGCTGCTGATTACTTAACCAAGAGATAATCTCCTTGCATTTTCAAGACCCCAATGCAAAGGCTTGCACAGAGTGGGGGGTTTAGACTCCAGACAGAATCAAGGGAGACGTAGTAGGAGACAGGGAAGCTTTCTGGGGTCCTTAAATCACTTTGAGATGGGAAGCTTATTGGGGGCCTAGAACACTTTTAACAGACTCAAGATTTCCCTAGCATTTAGATCCTGCTAATCTCGGGGCGTGTGAGAGATTCAGTGCACAGACAGCTGGAACCCCCAGGATGACGCTGTGGACTGACACCGTAGATGTGTACTTACTAATGGCGCCCCATGCGGTGCGGAGCGCGAGGCTGCTGCCCGAGGCCAGCCTCAGTCACGATGGGACATTGCAGCTTCATCCTTTGGCACATTCTCTAACCAGCACTTTGTCGGCCCCAGACAAGCTGGTGGGAGATGGAGCTGCGTGGAGGACTTAATGTCCTACCGTGTTCCGTGAGTATCCGTGTTTGTGTGTTTATAGAAAAAGTCAATCCTTAATTGTATGCTTGGCCTGCTCACCACTCATTTCTCAAACAGACGTTGCACAGCCTCGGTTTCGGTTCGGGCACATCTCGTAAAAGCCATGAATTGACTGCGGGCGCCGAGAGCTAATCCTGTGTGGAGACGGGGGAGGCAGTCACCTGGGAGGGTGTGGAGTTCTGAAGTCCCTCTGTGCTGAGAATTATCAGTCACCTCCCCAGTGTCCATCTTCCTTCCTCCTTCCCAAAAGGACCCCGAATGTCCCCGCACGTGATTTGGGTGGCCCCACCCCCAGATCCAGAAGTTGACCTTTAATCAGTTAAAGGAAGTTGGCCTAGATTGCTACAGTGACTTGTTTGGTACAGGAGTGGTAATGTGGCGTGTCCAGCTTCAACCAGAGGAAGCAAACCCAGGAGTCCCTTGAAGGTTGTGGGGAAGAGAAACTCTCCCCCTTGGGGTAAGAACGAGAAAAATGAACCCTGTTAGCTCTCTGTGACCGTGAGAAGAGTCAGCCTTTGGATGAAGCTGATGCTGGGGGAGGTCCACAGAGAGATGGGAGAAAGGGATGCTGAGTGACATTGTCTAGCCTCTAATCGGACCATACCCGAGCCTGTTCCACCTCCAAAATTTTTACTGCCCTTTAGAGGTAGAGCCTGCGTTGGCTTTTCTGTTACTAGGAACTGAAATAACCTGCACTGTTACACCCACCCGGCCAAAATGCTGTCCTTTGCAGGTTTGCTCTGGTCTGGGAAACACCCACTTATAAAATTGCTGTGCTGGCACAAGTCATTCTACCTGGAAGACCTCGGGAAGCACCTTCGAGTATGGCCCTGGAATTTTCACTCATCCCAGAAGGAGTTCTAGTGGTATGGACAAGACAGGTAGGTCACGTCATGACAAGATGGCACAGTGAGCCCTGGGATGGGCGCGTACACACAGGTAGCGATGATGCCAGAGCCCGATCGCAGCCCCATGCTATCTCCCCTTTTTAATAAAGAAGCAACATGCCTTCCAGTTGGGATCTCAGCTCTGCCCAGAGGACTGTGAGGAGGTTTTAACCAACGATGTTTATGGGGCAGCCTTCACCCACTAAGCACTGTCCCCTGGTACCACACTCAGCTCGGGCTGCTACACAAAATACTGTCTATTAAACAACAAACACTGTTTCTCGTAGTTGTGGAGGCTGGGAGTCCAGGATGAACGTGCTGGCCTGGCCTGTTCCCGGCGAGGGCTGGCTTGGCAGATCGCTGCGTTCTCGCTGTGTCCTCGCGTGGGAGACAGAGAAAGAGCAGGCTTCCTGGTCTCGCCTTACAAGGGCAATAACCCCACCGGGAGCACCCCACATTCGTGTGCTCGTCTAAACCAATTTCTAAAGGCCCCACCCCCAGATACCATCCCAATGACGTTCGGGCTTGCATTCTGCTTCCTACCTGTTTGCCCCCCATCTTTTTTCCCCAGCCATATGATAATGCATAAAATACAAAAGTAAAGGAGGGTGATTCCTAATGGAGATCCTGTTTTCATGGGCATTTTATCAATGCCAAGTTGGGGCAGCAAGAGCAGTTGGTGAGGTCCACTCTTAAAGTAATGACAAGGATAAAAAGCAACACCAACTGCCCGTAAACTGTAGAGGAAGCACCTCCTATGTTCTACGTACATGTTGGCCTTCTCCCACCCGTGAAGTGAAGGAGTTGAAATGAGGGGTTGCAGGCTTACGCGCCTCCGATCTCCAACACATTTAAGCCATCCTTTTAAGAAACCGCCTCTCCAAGCAGATGTAATGAGCAGCCAAATGGCACACGCAAGCCCATGTGCCCGGGGAAGGGACCTCCTCTGTGGAGGTCAGCTGGGCGAAGGGGGCTCCCACCGCAAATGTACACGTCCTATGTCTCAGCTTGGCTCCTTCAGCCATAGCACGCGGGAGAGGGAGCCCTGCACGCTCTCCTGACACGCTTGGCAAAAGCTAACCCAGCTAGGCAATGCCAGCAGCCCTTTGGCATCTGTGTCGGGCTGCCAACCGGGAGTTGTAGTGTCACCTCCTGGCCACCAGAGGACCTCATCCTATTTAAGCAGAGGGAGACTTGTTGGGGGCCTTTCATGCTGGGGGAGGTTGCTCGTCTTCCTTTACCCTAATCCGCCAGCAGCCTTCTGCGTGGATGCTTCGTGAGCTAGAAAGCGTCAGAGGGTGGGAAGGACAGACAGCCCTCTAGTCCCGAGTTGCTCAGGGGTTCGCCTCCCGCCTGCTTGGTGTGAGACAGCTCTGGAGCTACGAAGGTCTTTATTGTTCAGAGCACAAATGCATCTCTTTCCACCCGTTGGGCCCCTCGGCACAGCATGGGGTTTGTCCTGCTTCCACATCACAGTCCCTGCCAATGTGCCCCCTCGGTGGAGTAGGGGCAAACGAAATGGCTCGTATTTAGCAAACGCGTCCATAGCCCTTGACATTCTAAGTGCTTCGCACATGCTAACTTAATCCTCAAAACCACCCCATGACACGGTTGCTCTTATCAGCCCACGTCACAGGCGGGAAAGCTGAGGTGCAGAACACACAGTTCAGGAACTCGCCGAGGGTCGTGCAGTGATGACGTGGTAGGAATGGGCCTCGAACCCAGGCCGTGGAGCTCCAGCAATCACACATTTTAACGGGCGTGCTCTGCTCTGCTGCCTGCCCGGAGAGGGCCAGATCAACGACTTGGCATCTTTTAAAAAAACATTTTAACCTATTTTTTTTTCATTGTAAGTACATAACAGAAAATTTGGGAAATCAAAAGAGAAGAGGAAAACCACCCACCATCTTACCACACCACCACAGTCGCGGCGGGCGGGCTGGTGTTTCTGTTTTCATTTTTTTATGCGCACATGTTTCCATGTTTCCTTTTTTCAGTGTCTCAGTGCTTGCCATTTGCGTCCCGCTTTCCCACTTACCATATAATGTCCTGGCGTCATTACGTAACGTTCATAACCTCTACTTTGAATACGGCAAGAATGTGTGCGCGTGGTGACATAAGGAAAGCTCTGGGGCAGCCGCTAGGCAGGAATGTCCGAAGAAGGAAGGGAACAGTGCAGGACGTCAGGGCGAAATGCCCGCGGGGGCTCCGGACTCCCACAGGGCAGCGAAGGTCGCTGTGCTGACACAAGGTGTCGGTGGCACTGAGCCAGGAGGTAGCTGCTGGCGATCGAGTGCCTCACGGCGTTCGGCGACTGAAAATGGCTCTGTAAGGTGGCAATGTGGTAAAGACGCCGTGGGGAGAGACAGGAGGGCACATGTGCGCCGCGGCGTCAGAGGGGCCTCGAGTCCAGCTCGTAGCCGTGTGACCTGGGCCACCGCAGTTCACGCCTCTGGGTGTCGTTTCCTTCACTGCCCGTGGAAACGATAACAGCTCTCCTGGAGGGTTTTGGGGAAAACGATGTGTTATTGTCAGTTAGGGGTACTTTAGGCTGCAGGCGACGGCCAACGTGATTTATGATTTATGGGGGGGTCAGGGAATGCAGCTCACATAACAAGGAGTTGGGAGGTGAGCTGTCACAAGCCGGTGCCAGGACCCAACCGTGTCGTCCCGGAGCCCAGACTCTTTTGTGTTTGCGATCCACCTCCCCATGGGGTGCTAGATCTTCAAAAATTCTGACACGTTCCAACATGGATGAACCTTGAGGACATTAGGCTAAGTGAAATGAGCCAGTCACAGCAAGACAAAGACGGTACCATTCCACTTACATGACATGTCTGGAGGAGTCGCATTCAGAGAGCCAGAAAGTGGAAAGTGGGGGGGCTTGGAGGCGGGGGTGGGGTGGGGAGCTGTCATTTCCTGGAGAGAGAATTTCAGTTTGGCAAGATACAGATGTTTGGAGATTGGTTGCACGACGATGTAAATGCACTTAACACTACCAGTGGTCAATTTTATGTGCCTTTTATCACAGGGAATTAAAAAAAAAGAATGGTCATAAAGGCCGTGACTTGGGAGGTGTCGGCATTGCCAGTCTGACCGTCACAAGGCCATTGTCGCTGGAATACTGGGAGCTTGACTCTGTGCGGGGAAATGAGCCCCCAGAGGGACCAGCTGTGACAGCTGAGCAGGGGACCGCTCAAGGCCTGAGCCTGCACTCACGCCTCACGTGAGCCCTGGGACATCTGCGCCACCTGTGTCCTTTCAGGAACTTGAGGACACCAAGTGGGGAGCCCTGGCAGCTGGGGGCCAGTGGGGGGTGGCCGGAAGGGGAGCGTGTTCTTCAGAGGGTCTTCAGTCAGCTGCTGATGACGTGTGGCCTGATGTACGCATGCGTGGCGCTGGTTTGGACTGCACTGAAGGGGGAGCGGACCGTTGGTGACGAGACTGATTTTTCTTTCTTGGTTTGTGTTTTGGTTTTTGGAAGGTGGGGGGAGGCTCGATTTATTTTTAACTCTCCGAAAGTTCAGACATACTCAGTTCAACTTGGTCGTATCCCTGAATCCTGAGGGAGGTGGGGAAACGAAGTGGCGACAGGTTTACTTTTCTCGTCCAAGAAAAGTGAAAATAATAAATGTCTGCATAAGCCACCACATGCAGAGCGACGTCCCCGACCTACAGTGATGGCCAGCCTTTGCCACCTTCAAATGTTTCGAGTCCCTGGTGCAGCGAAATTCCCGTCGAGGAGCGTGGAACTTCCACACCTCTGCTTAACATTAAATCAGACCTCGGAGGCAGAAGGATGGAGCCAAGCAGCCGCGTAGCATGGCTGACAAAGGGAACGCCTCCATCGAGACCCTCCAGTCGGGGCGCCCCTGTCTGAAGAGACAGGAAAGAATTTACGGGCTTGTCCACCTGTGGGGTTCAGGGTGGGGTCGACTTCAGGCACGGCTGGACCTAGAGGCTCACACAAAGTTTTCCGACATCCATGCCTTCCTGGCGTTTAGTGCTGACTTTCCTCGGTCTTTGCTTCTTTCTTGGGCCCTCGGTGTGCCTGTGTGTGTGGTAGCTTCGGCAGCCCTGGGCCAAAATCTTCCCAAAAGAGAGCTCCTCTTCCTATAGTTCCCACCAAAGACCTTTGGGTCCAGTGTGGGTCATGTGTCCAGGGTAAAGGAATGTGCCAGCCGGCCGGGCCAGGACCATGGGCCCACGCGTAGGGCCAGGGAGTTGGGGGAGCCTTCCTCACCCACAGGGCTGAGGGTGATGGCATGGCGGCTTCCCTGAGGCAAGTCTGAGGAAGGGGGATGGGGCGCGGGGCAGGCACCCCTTTCAGCGACAGGTGTGAGCTGATCGCTCTGGGTGGTCCTGATTTGCATTTCCCTAATCATTAGACCCGGGAGCACCTGTTGGTCATCTGCGTGTCTGCTTTGGAGAGGTGCCTGGTCAGGCCCTCTGCACACTTGTTAGCTGTTGCGTTTGGGGTGTGTGTGTGTGTTTGAATTGTACGACTTCCTCATGTTAACCCTTTGTGAGGTATGCGGTTTGCTGTCTCCCATTCATAGGTTGCCTTTCCACTTGGTTGATAGCCCTGTGCTCAGCGTGCCAGGAATGGCGTCCTTGGGCGGTGGCCATTCTGTTTTGGTTTGTGCTACATCCAAGCAATTACAAACGTTGGTTTCTTTGCTCACAGGTCTGGGGTTGACGGTGTCTTGGGTGGGATTGGCTGGGCATGGCTCCAGGGTGCATGCTGGGTCCACATCTCTTCAGACTAGCGGCTACTTGGGGCATGCCTTTCTCTGTTGGACCACGAATGTGGAAAGGAACCTACCAAACTGCCCCAGCCCCGAAGAGTCCCTGTCACGTCCCATCTGCTCATATGTCTTTGGTCGAAGCAAAGCACACAGCCAAGCCCCATGTCAGTGCCATAGGATGCGTTCTCTGTGTCCCCCGCTCTGCAAGGCCATATGGCAGAGGGAGGGGAGGACAGTGGACACAACGGGCGAGCCCACCACATGTTTCCTTCGTGAGAGCTCGTCCACGCCAGGCTTCCTGCACAGAATTAGCTCCGTGATCCTCCCAGCCCTTTCTGTCTCTGAGGGTGATGACGGGGAGATGTCTTTCCAAGAGCTTGAGTTTCCTCCCAGAGGCCCAAATCAAGGTTGCGCTATGTACCTGCAGCCCTCTGGGGCGTTGCTCCACTCGGTGTGTAAGGGATGGTCTCTGCTCTCACCTGTCTGGATGCCCCTGCTGGACAGGTAGGTGATCAGTGCAGGTCATCTAGGAGAGGCCTGACTGGAGGGTCCAAAGCATGGGACAGCCCAGGTGCCTGTCCAGAGGACTGGGCAGTGAGATGGAGTCAGGGCAATTGGACAGAGCCCAGGGGACAGGCCAAAGCAAGAGGGTGCTGGGCAGGTGGGGCGTGGGGGCTCCAGAAAGTTCCCAAGCAACAAGAATTCTCAGCCTGGAGGGAAGGAAGTGTTAACCTCTGGGACGTGACCCATCCTTCACTGGTGTTCACCCCACGGAGGAAACAGGAGCTGGGCAGTCCAGTTCCTATCTCATTCTTGCCTTGGCAAATTCTCTGAACCTGCTGACCATCTCAATATGCCTACTCAGGGGAGTGCCTACCCCGGAGCAGCACTTGCAGAGAAATGTCCTGTAATGCTTATTTTCTTCTTTAGCTCCTAGAGAAGGCTGCGTATTTTACACGGTGAATGGTCACTATTGAGACTATCTTTCCGGCAGCCTGGTGGGTTTGTTGTCATTTTGTTTTGTGACTTATAATGAAGTTCAGTATTACAGAAGTTGGCTTGTTGCATTTGAATAATGGAGGCACAAAGTAGCCACTGAAGTGGCAAAAACAGGGCCAGGCCTGTCGTAACTGCTAGTTCTGGTAGGGAGCTGCCCTGCCCAGTTCAGTCACGGGTCACGCGTCTGGGGGTCAGAGGGCAGCGGCAGAGCAGGTGGAGGGAGGGCGGGGAGGGCTCTGGGGGGCAGAGAGCGAGCTCTTCTGCAGAGAATGTGGGGCCTTCTGCACAGCTGGGCGCCCACAGATGGCAGGCATCACATTTCCAGATCTGCTGTGAGCGACGGAGACGCAAAAAGCCTTTACTCCATTGTACAGTTGGAGGTTGAAATTGGTAAATGATGGGAGAGAACTAACTTCTTCTTCATCATCATCATCGTCGTCATCATCACCGTCATCATCATCATATTAATACCACCAAGGTCTGTGAGGACTTACTGTGTGTCATGCAGTGGGCTCTAACTGTCCGTGCTTTATCTCTTCAAAATAACCCCATGTAAGAGGTACCGTTGTCATTCCCACTGTACAGAGGAGGTAAGTGAGGGCGAGGGTGGTGAAGCAACGTGCTCAGGGCTGCACACCCCGGAAGCAGTAGAGCAGGAATTCAAGCCCAGGCCCCACCGAAGTTCCCTGGCATAACTTGCACTGCCAAAGGAAGATTAGCTTTCTCTCCTTGTCCCGGGAAGCAGGCTCAGAACTCGGGGGAAGCAGATAGCTTCCTCGATGGGAGGAGATGCTCCAGCATCTGAAGTATCCACGTAAAGGCTGGGGGGTCTCCAGGAGATTTCTGAGAGGAAAGAGGACCCCACTGCTGGCGTGCCCACCCGCAGCGAGGAGGGGTGGACCACTGAAAAGTGGGACCAGGATTCGGGGGCCGGGGACTGATGCCGAATGCCCCTCCCTGCTGCAGGACAGCTTCTCCAGAGCAATTTAGGGCATCATTCAGTTTTCTTTGCACCGTCTCCAAAAGAGATCGAGACTATTGAAATCATTCTTCCCAAGTCGCCCACACTTCTAAGAAGGCGGGTCAAACTGGCACTAATTTACTGTGCATTATAACTAACGTATCAGTTTTAGGTCAAGTTCATGGCGTGGTTGCACTGTCTTTTTGAGTTGATTTTTTATGCTTTATAGTAGAGTGGGACCTTTCATATAATAATGGGGTCGATGAGCAATGTCCGGATCATCCGGCACGCCGCATGCGCTGTTAGCACGGCAAACCATCATACAGGGTCGTGTTATCTTTGCTTCCCTGACGTGCACTAACCAAGGTTGGCATCAAAACGTGCTGGCCCCTGGTCTTGGGGCCCCGCAGCTGCAAGTCGGGCTGATTCTCTCTGACTTCATTTCTGAAGGCAAATGTGACTCCGGCCTTACCCACGCCGGGGCCGTGAGGACATTCTCATGTTCCCAATACTTTCAACAATGCCCCATTATGCCTGGTGACTCACGCCTGGGCCCCGGGCCATGGAACAGCATGTGTCTCTCCGCGGGGAGTACAGAGCCTCACTGTGTGTCTGAACTAGTTTCATAGGCTTGTCTCCACCATGGAGGTCACTCGCCCTTTCCTTTTCTGATGGGTTCTGGAAGCTTGTTGTAGCAGAGGAAGCCAGAGAAGGAATGGGCTATGATTCTTTCCACTGGGCAACTGAGCACCTCGGAGACATTGCCTGGGAGGGAAAGTTGGGTTCAAGGCCAATTAAGAGTGAAGTCTTGGGTATCTCTGCAAACGGGCACTTACCTTAGTTGGCGGGTCAAAGAGAGCTGTCAGGTCACGTGGTGCTTGAGGCGGAAGGCTTTCTTTGCCTTGATGTGCAGTGAGGAGGACAAGAGAATTAAAACGAATTTGTCTTGTGACCATGAACTCGGGTGCTTTTGTAGGGAACGGAGGACCCCAGGAACCCAGACTTGATGTCTAACATTCCAAAGGGAGGGGCAACAGCTGGCATGTCCTCAGCCCCCCCAGAAGGTTCGCCCCGGGACTCTCTCCTGCTGCCTGGCGCAGACGCCCCTTATGGCTGAGCTCCGGCCACTTTTGAGGGTCTCATGAACAAGTGCCCTTTCACACCTCTGCACCATGGCAGATGCTGGAATGCCCGCATCTTCTCAGCTCCCCGGGGACTCCTGGTCAGCTGTCAGCAGGGCGACAGCTTCTCCAGCCCGCTTCCTGACTGTCTGTCTGCTCCTCGGGGAGCCCACCCGGGTTCCCACATGGGCTTCCATCCCCTGTGGTAATACTGAGCGCGGGGATGCAGACCCCTCGGCCAGGCTCTTGCCCACTGTTCTGTCTCCTCGCGTGGGCTGTGGGTGTGCTGGGAGCGAGGACTGTGGCTTTCTGGCTCGCTGTCCTGTCCTCGGCATGCGGGACATTTTCTGGCAGGTGGAAGACATTCCGGAAATGTTTGCTGAAATGCCTAATGAAGAAATAAAGGAATGGCGTCCACAGGTCATCTTCTGCATGTGACGAGGCATATTACGTTTCCAGGACACCTGACACTCCTACCATCAGCCTTTTACTGTGTGACTGTACTGTCACTAGCAGGCCTCCTTCACACACGTCACCTGTTAGCATTCATCAGTAGTTTTGCGTGAATGAGTTTACAGGACTGTATGGCGCCTGACACTGTTTGGGGTGGGACTAAAAGAGTGTATGTGTGTGAGGTCATGGGTGAGTGAGAAAGGTCTGGAGTGAGGCTCTGGGGTGCCATCCGAAGGGTCCCTGAGATCAGGGGCCCATTATGGGCATCACACATAGGGAAGGTTCTTCAAAGGGAAGAGGGCCGGGGAGGGGAAGGCAAAAGGTCAAGTGTCCGTCCCCCTTCGCTCCGAGGCCAAGCCCAGGGGTACCTGAGACCTTGCGGAGGGGTCCCCGGTGAGTTCCTGGGCCTTGTTCCTGGCTCCTCAGACAAGGTGTGATTCCCTGACCCACCTCCATTCACCTGCGTGCTCACTCACCACGCCGAACCGCGCTGACCGCCGACGGTGCTCTGCAAAAGGCGTCTTTCATCCGAGCTGAACGGGGCCTTTGCCAGGCGGTGCGCTGGGTCCCCCGGCTTGGAGTGGGCTACACTCCCCCCCCACTGGGCCTCAGGCCGCTCCTCTGCAGAGTGGGGTGCAGGTCTCCCCTGGCCAGGGCTGTTGTGCCGGGTAAGTGAGCTGATGTGTGTGCAAACACGAGGGACCATGCCCAAGGGTGTAGTTTCCACGTTCACCACCCCTCAAAGTCTGGGGCCCCCAAGAAGCTCAAGTGCGAAGGGCCCCAGAGAGCTGAGTGAGCGTTTCCACAGTTTTCAGAGTCTGGCACCGCGGGAACGTGCCCGGCCTGCAGAGACGGACAGAACCGGACTTGGGTTCTGGAGGCTCAGAAAGACGCTCCCAAGGCTCTTCTCCCCCCACCCACCCCCCAACCCCCCAACCCGGACCAGCCAAGCGCTTGTCTGAAGACTTGAAACCGTCCTGACGCTGGAATTTCCCTCTGGGTTTGTTTTCCCATCTGGGTGATGGTCTCCTGCACCGAGGACATTTGATGAATCACTTCAGAGATCGCGTCTAATGTTTCCCAGACGGGAGCGCGTTGGCGCTGCCTCTGGGAGCCCCGCAGGGCTGGGCGGACTTGGCTCCCCCACTGGCGGCCGGGAGCTGCCCCCGGGGTGGGGTGGGGTGGGGTGGGGGAGCCGACAGGCAGTTTTTGTCTTTCTGGGAAACTCCTCGTCCCGGGGGCTCTCTTTCCACGTGCGGAGCGGGAAGGGGCGGCCTGGAGCCCGTGGAAGGCCGGCTGGTGTAAGCGCGCGGCGTGCCAGGCGGGGCTCCCCTCTGCTTCCGCCCACCAGGAGCTCCAGGGGAGCACGCCATGGGCCGGGCTTTCTGCGGGCGGTGTGGGAGGCATCACGGGCTGCCAGGCCTTTGGATGGATGCCGGATCCCAGAGCCCCCAGCCCAGGCCAGCAGTGGCCAGGGTCTCTACGACCACCTCTGCTCAGTGGTTCCTGCTCACTTTTTGCCTGACAAACAGGCTCCTTTGCTGTCACATCCATGCTCCGTGTCCCTCTGTCCCCCTCCCTCCCTTTGTTGAATTCTCTTTATTTGAGTGTACCTGCTGGAACCCAGGCTGGTCGATACACCATGCCATTTTACCTGTACCTTCTCCCACCTTTATTTCTTTTCTGGCTCTACTAAGAATTCCCTTCTTCACCTTGGCTACCTGTTGACTTGCTCCCCATCCTTCAAAATGCCACTGAAATGTTGCCTCTGTGCAGCCGGCCTTGAGTTCCCCGTTAGAGTGCATTCCCTCCCGCGTGGCCTCTCATCTCTCTCGGTTGGCATCAGCCTTGCCCACATAGCTACCGCTCTCGTCCTAACCCCTGACCAATCAGACGTGTCCAGGCTCCCACGTCACAGTTTCACACAGTGCTCACCTCCTTCGCCGTCTGACTGAGTGACTGTCGTAGGGTCCCTGTCAATGCCCGCCCCAGCGTAGGTGCTCACGGCCGCGACAATCAGACTACTTCAGACTCAAGAGCGAATGGCTTCGTGGTTTAAACCATTATCCCTCTCAGGAGCATCGCACAGTTATAAGGGACTTTTTTTGGATTAATAGTCCCTTCAGTGAATCTCTAAATGGGCAGAGTGGGGTCAGAGGTGGGGTCAAGGGGTCTGCCTCCGGGGTTTCTCAGAGTGGACCAAGTCCAAGGCCTCTCTGTCTGTGGGTTTGAGAAGCAGAGACTCACGTCAGGGCAGCCTTTAGCAGGCCGGGGCTGCCTGGAAGGGGGTCAGGTTGCTCGGTGGTGGCCTGGGGAGCAGCGTCTGTGGAAAAAGACAGCTGTGACTGGACACACCTCCGCTCGGCTAAGATCCCTTTCCAGGGCTTTCGGAATGTGACTTTCGAAATTGTGACTGGCTGACTTTCTTCTCTTGTGGTTGAGTTTGTAATAACATAGACTAGGACTCTAGTTCTGCCAAAGTGGAAAAAAATGACCATCCAATGGATTTTTATGGTGGTTCTTAAAAATTTTAAAAATATTATTAAAGATGGAGCTTGGGGAGCCTTTCAAGCCCTGCTTGGGGGATGGGTGAGCCCAGGCACAGACTTATGAGGCGGGGCGTGGGCAGCCAAGGGTGCTACACCCCGAAGGTGCCCGCGCCGCTTAAGTGGGCCTGTGCAATTTTGCCTAAAAATGGACCTAGCTCCATAAGTACAAATCCAGAGTATTTTGATCATCCCTGGCTTGGGGCAGAGGTCGAAGCGAAGGGTCTCTCTCCTCCTTGAGTTCAAGAGTGTTCTAAGAAGTCCAAACCCATCCTTCCCAGACTCTGGGGAGTCAGCTCACGGCTTCGGGGGGAGAGAGGCAGGCCTGGGTGTGCAAGCTGACCTCCCCGCTGCTCTGTGGGGCGGAGCGGGCCAGTGTGACATCGCTTTCTAATCAAGATATGTATATGGGGACAGCTCTTCTAACAGGGTCCCTCAGATGTCCACGCAGCTGGCAAACCGGCAGGACTCTTGGGAAGAACCAGAGGTGGTGTTTGCTGCGCTGAGGATGTGGCTGCTGAATGTCTTGCAGTGGCTAGGACAGAAGGTTTCTTGGGGGTGGGAGGGTTGACACCCTCAAAATGGAAGGGCTCGGGGCCTCTGCATTTGCTGCTCTCCCCCCAGCACCCCCCAGCTTCTCATGCCATCAGCATCTTGAACTCCCCTTTTCTGGGAAGCTGTCACGTAGTCACGGTGAGGCCCCCAAGCTGAGAGGGGAAGTTGTGAACTGGGCTGCAGAGGAAGCTTGTCCTGGTCATGCCCTGCAGCCCAAGGTGTCCCCTCCGCTGCCTGCTTGCACTCTCCCATCCCCATGGGGGTTCTCCCAGCCTTGGGAGGCGACTGTTGTTGGTCAGAGGTGAGTGACATGCTTGCTCTGTGTCTCTGGCCTCCGGATGGCGTTACTGTCATACTAGCTTTGTGACGGTGGCTGTGCAACCCCTGACCTTCTGCCTACTTTGCAGTATGGAGCTGGGGCAGGGGGCAAACTCTGCGTGAAGCGGTGTGTGAAGTCCCTCTTGTTTCAAAGAAATGCATGTAGATACATTCAAGACATTAAAAACTTTTCCCAAGACATGTTGGGAGGAATAGCCGGATGTTGTATAGAAAGAAAAAAAATGGGGGCGGGGCAGTTTGATGGGCAAAGATGCTCTCAGTCATTCCGTGCTTGAGTGCTGTTTGACGAGCATTTCCAGGAACTGTGGTCTCTACGCCATCTTGTTCCCGAAGCATCTCTGGGTCACCTGGAGGGCCCAGGTCACCTCACTGAGCGGGTGGATGTGTCAGAGGACAGCTGGCCCTCCTCTGACCCCACCAGCCCTGCAGGTTTTTGCATCAGGAAGGGGACAGGTGAGCAAGGTGGCAGAAAGCTTTGCCTTAGGACGGGTGGTAGAGAGACACTCCCAGAATACATGTGGCCTTGGTCCTCCTCCCCCCACACCCCCAGCCTCGGGGGCTGGACTGCCTTGACTGAGGAGCAATGCCGGCGACTCAGAGAGGAGCTTGCCCGCTGGGGAGCACTGGGGTGACACAAGTGCCCTGGAGGTGTCTCCCTGGCTCCCTCCCCTCCTCTCCTGAGCACTCCTGCTCCCTGGCCTGGAATCCTGTGCTCCCGAGCAGGTACGCGGGCGAAACAGCCCCCCGGGGCAGAGACCGTGAGGATGGCGCTGCTGACTTAGATCTTTCTGGGTGTTCTGTGACCCAGGCAGTCTCTTCACACCTTTGTGCCTCAGTTTCCCCATTCGAATGGCGTAAGGTAGGAGCTGATCTGATGCAGCCAGCAGTGGACCATGTTCAGAAGAGGGGTTTGTGCACACCTGACCCCTTCCCCTCCATCTCCTTGGTGGTCGCCTCTCAGCCCGTGTTACTCCCCAGATCTACCTGACTCTCCGCTGGGTGCCAGTTTCTCTCCCTCTCAGATGCATATCAGCAATAACTTGAGGGATATTTTCTTGAAGGACACCCTAAGCATATTCTGGAAGGTTAGAAGCCTGTGGGGTGCAGAGATTACTTCTTCTTTTTTTCAAAAGGCAATCATTTCTAAAATGCCCAGAATCCCATTGTGGAGCCTTTGGAGAATGGGCCCTATCCTTTGCTTTACCTGCTTCTCCTTATAATGTAACCATCTTCTCTTGTCACAAAAATTACTTTGTAGGCATCCAGTTTTCTAGCATCTTTCTATACAAAGTTTCCAGGTGGTACAGAAAAGTGGGAGGAATTTTATGGGGAGCACTTGCGTACCTCCCGCTTAGATTCTGCATGAGTGACAGTTCTCCCCAGTCCCCTGCGCCCGCTCTGGCCTCCCCCGAGCGTCGT
This sequence comes from Lyroderma lyra, assembly GCA_004026885.1. NCBI lineage: Eukaryota > Metazoa > Chordata > Mammalia > Chiroptera > Megadermatidae > Lyroderma > Lyroderma lyra. The sequence goes on along the minus strand of PVJL010001690.1, from coordinate 70,240 downwards.
GGCCACTTGGCATCCTGCTTGCGTTGGGGCTTTGACACCAGACCTGCTTCGCCCACTGTCTGCCTGACCCCGCAGGCATGTGGGTTTTGGAGTCCGAGCAAACCCGCATAGCTCAGCGGGGGTGCGTCCTTGGCATTTTCCAGAGGGGACCCATGGCTTCGGTCACTTGCTATCTGTGAGATTCAAAGATCAGGGTGTTCCGTGACAGTAAGCTCACTGTGTACCTGGGAATACTGGGAAGGCGTGTACTTCCCAGCTTTCCCCGCCAGGGGCCTGACAGAGCACAGCGCCTCGGGGCGTGCTGCGGCCGGAGCAGCCGGCCTGTAATTTCCTCACGGCTGCCCAGGGCGTTCCAAAAGGTCCTCCCTTCCGATTAGGCACCCTGTACCCCAGGGCTCAGATCGTGTATCTGGGAGGGGTAAGGTTAACGCAGCATTTCCCCAAGTGGGGCAAGCATTTTAGCTGATCTACAAGCGCATTTTGAAAATGTTCATTGTTCTATATTTATTTTCGTGAGCACTAGAAAAATACAATAGCACCTCAAGTCCATGAATTTAAGAATATTATTGCTTAAGAGGGAGCTAAGTTTAAAAAATTATGTTTTTCTTTTTTTTTAAATTAAGATCTTATTATTGTTATTTTAGAGCACTTTTAGGTCACAGCGCAATTGAGAGGGAGGTCCTGAGATTTCCCAAATCCCCGTTCCCACACGTGCACAGCCTCCTCCATTACCAACACCCCCACCAGTAAGGGGCATTTGGTACAATTAATGAACCTGCATTGACATGTCATCATCACCCACAGGCCATAGTTTACCTTGGATTCCTTCTTGGTGTTGGGCCGATATATAATGATGTGTCTCCATAGTGTCATCATCATAGTGTCACATGGAGTATTTTCACTGCCCCACAATTCCCCCAGGCTCTATTTTGAAAGTCAACTTGAAGAGAAATTGTAAGTAAATGCTGCTAACAGGTGAGAAGCCACAGCAAAAAGACATGGTGTTGACACATAAATGCCTGAAGTTTGGGAAAAACTGCTTGGAGCCTCTGTTGTCCTCTCCACCCTCTTTGGGTCAAGTCCCGGGGAAAGAGACGGGGTCACCCTCTCACACCCCTTGCTTTACCTCCATCTCTTCCCTTCCCCAAGTCTGGGAACCTCGAGCTGGAGATGGAGTGGGACAGAGATGGTGGGAAGCTCAGATTCTCCTGTGTCCGGGGTGTGATCTTTGCAAATAGGCTCTTTACTGGTCTCGAAGGGACTAGACTTTTGAAACTCAAGGCAGGAAGAGGTCCTTGTGTGGTGGCATCTCTTGGGATAGAGCATGCAGAACACCTTGCCTTTTGCAGGAATGGGGACTCACCATGGAATATGGAAAAAAGCAGGAAAAAAACCCCAAACCAAACAAAACAAAACCCTTCTTAGTATTGTTGAAGAACAATCCCAGCATCCATGGATGAAGCAATTACATGGTGGACAGAAGTTACTGGGCAGACCATAAGGACTGAAGTTAGTAAATGAACTTGGCCAAGTCAGTTCTTCTCTCTGAACCTCATGGGGGTACAAAAATCATTTAATTTGAAGGGCTGTCGAAAGGACTAACTGGGGTGCTGCATGCAGAGTATACATCGTACGTAATCAGTACACTGCTGGTGGTACAAAGACGTTAAGGCAGGGTCTGCCTTCGGTGCTGATGTTAACCTAAAGAGCGGTTGTAGCTTCAAGTTTTGTGTTCGGAGTCTTTGCCCATGAGAACGTCTTGACAGAAGGCATAGTCGTTGGCATAACGGCCATGCCCTGGGGCCACCATTTTCCTATGGCCTTGTTTGGCCCGTGGGGACAGGGAACATTGTGTGCTGTTGGGTGGAAGGCCAGCCTGTAGGAGGACAGAGCAGCTCTGGGCACTTGGCTGCCTTCTAGGTTGGGCAGAAGCCAGTGAGGACCAGCGACGGCCCATTGGGCCACACCCAGTAGGAGCCGCTCTGTCACCTGGCTCCCATGCCTGAATGCACAGTGGGAATTTGCCAGGTGTCAGCGGAGGGTCCAGGAGAGGGAAGGGGCACATGAGCACGTGACCCCGAATTCCTGCCAATACAGCATTCGCAGACGGAACAGAAATGGCTCGGAGACACTAGCTGGGCTGCTCCCAGGAGAACTCGCGGGGGCACTGGAGTCCCATCTTCGGTGGGTCTTTGGTGCAGGTTCCGGTTACTTGCACTGACTTCTGTCGTAACCACGCTTTTCTAGAGTCTGCGTTGGATGCTCCCAAAGGATCCAGCCCTGCGGACACCTTGCCTTTAGCCCATGAGACTGTTCAGACTCCTGGCTCCGGAGCTGTAAGAGAATGCATTTCTGAGGTTTGCAAGCCACCAAGTCTGTGGTACTTTGTTGCAGTGGCCACGGGACACGAGTGCACATGGTTTCCTCCATCTAGTGAACCGTCTCTGCTGAGCGTGCTCTGTGAGGCGTCGGCATCCTTTATCCAGCGGGTGATGCCACCTCCCCTCCCAGCAGAGTTGGTGACACACGGAGGGGTGCTGAGCTCCTCAGAGGCTCCAGATGGCTCTGTTTGATAGCAGGCTTCTGAGTCCGAGCTCAGGGGTGCCCCCCGGGGAGGACGAGGGCCCAGCCGTGCTGGGAGCCGTGGGACAGGGTCTGTGTGCGCGTGTCGCCTCTTCCCGACCATGAGAACCAGAGCAGGGCACAGGCCGAGCGTTGGGGGCGGCAGCTGCTTGCATCTTGACCCTGGTGACCGGAATTCGCCTCCTAGTACCTCAAAGGCAGTGGCTTAGGATGGTGTGGATTTATTCTCTCACGCTACTGGAAGCTGATCGTTGGAAAGTGGGCAAGGGGTTGGGGTCCCGGAGGCTTTAAGGGAGCGACCGTTTGCTCGCCTTTTGCACCTTCTGGAGACCACCTGCCTCCCTTGGCGTGTGGCCCCTCGTGCCATCCCCAGGCACGTCACTCCAGCCTGTGCTTCCGTCATCACACGACCTTCTCCTCTGGCCCGTCCCCCCATCCCTGTGACAGGACTGCGATTCCATAGCGCCCACCTGGAGAACGCAGGGTGACCGCTCCCCTCGAGGTCCTTAACTTCATTGCAGCTGCAGGAGCTCCTTTCTCCACGTACGGGCACACCCGCAGGTCCTAGGAATTAGGGTGGCGACACCTTTGGGAGCCATTATCAGCCTACCACGTGCCCCCCCCCCCACCCCACCCAGAGTAGGAGGTTGTATATACCCTTGAACTTGAGCAGAACCCTGGCCCATGGCTTTCTCTGGAAGGCAAGGAGGACAGTAGTTGGGACCTGAGGCCAGACTTGCTCTGCGTACATGTGAGCAGCTGGGTCCTGGGTCCTACACTGGCCTTTCCTGCAAAGAACAGCCAGCTGTGACCAGGAGCTTTTGTAGAAAGCACTCAGTAAGGACCCAGGGTGGGGCTGGGTTGCAGCGAGCTGCCCGGAAAGAACTCAGACACCTGTGATACAAGTCCTGCTGTTTTTCTTTCCATGGAGCTAGAGCTGCTCTTTTCCCGAGAGCTTCCAAACTTCTCCGGAAGCCAAGGTGAACGTGAGTCTAAAGCCCAAGGTTAAGTTCATGTTGACCAGGACTCCGGGGCGGTGGCCCCCGTTGGCTGCCACAGGAGCATTATGTGCAGCAGTTGGAGTTTGGGTTCCTCGAAGAAATGATCTTGGGGTCCATGGAGGCAAGTGAGGTCTGCAAACACAGCCTCCAGTCCGTAGTAAGTGGGGAGAATGAAGGGAGGGACAGCACCGTGAGCAAGGCATCTTTTTAAAGAGAAGCTGCATTTGGAGGATGCGGCGGGGTCTGTGGTGCCGTGATTGAGTGTGTGCAGCGGTAGGCCATGTAGGCCGTGTCCAGGCAGCCTTTACTTAGGAATGAGCCAGGGAGTTTGGTAGAAAACGAGAGAAACATAACTTAAACTGGTTCAAGGAAAAGGGGAAAGGTTTGGCTCAGATATCTTAAAGAGTCCATAGAGAGAGCCTGCCTTCAGGCATAGCTGGATCTAGAGGCCCAGATGTGTCATCGAGACTCCGTCTGTCAGTGCTGCTGCCTTCCCATTAGCACTGTGGTAACTCTAGACTAGCATCCTGTCAGCTAAGCAGCTTCTGTGCAAAGCGACGGTGTCTTTCTCAATAATTTCAACTCAAGTTGTTCCACGGACTCCCCCTGGCTTGGTTTGGACCACGTGACCGTCCTTAAATCAGTTACCGTGGGGAGGTGCTCTGATTGGCTGCATCTGGGTCTCATGTCCCTCCCTGCTGTCCTGGCATGGGGTCAGACCTAACAGAAACACAAGCCTGGAAGTTGGGGAAGGTGGGCTTTCAAGGGGAAACCAGGTGCTGCTCACAGAAGATGGGGGAGTAGAGGCTGGTGAGACCGAAACAGCAGAATGTCCGTGGCCACTTAAGCAAGTCGGAAGGGCTGATTAAAAGGCAACAACTAATAGCTGTTAGGTTACTGCCTAGCAGGGAAGGGGCGTGCGTGTTGCTTTGAGAAATCTTTCGGAGAACATTTATATCATAACCCATACCCTGCTCCTCAGAGCAGGGGCGGGGGGCACATTCCATTAGATGTGAAGACAGCTGCGGTTTATTTCATGAACCCCACAAAGGAGAGAACAAAAACCCTGCCTCTTTTTTTTTTTTTTTTTTTTTTTTTAAAGAGAGAGCATTTGGAGATCCTTAAATTTCAGAGCATTGTCTTTCCCAAGTGAGCTTCAAGGGACAAAGTGAACAAAAAAATGATGATTCACGTGTGTAAATTGTACCGTCTTCCAATGAGAGACCCTGGGAAGGCCCTGATGCTCTGGGACACTCAGGCTGTCCCGGTGCTTTTAATAAGGGGAGGCTGTTCTGGCCAGTTGTTCTGACCGTGGTCCAGAGGAGCTTGCTACATTCTATCTCCCAAATTCCCCATCAATTTCCTGTGGAATTCTCCCTTTTTATCTTTTTTTTTTGGAAATTGTTGAAATTCCTTTTCTAGCCTGAATCTTCCTGGCTATTTATAAGAGCTGTGTGTGTGCCACCCAGAGACACGAACATTTTGTCTTTTGTGTCCTTCCTCCACTTGAATGTGAACTGAAATGTGACCAGATCCCGGGTTTGGTCAGGTGCCACCACATCGAGAAGACAGGAGTTACAGTTAGGATACTTTGCTTTGCAGGCAACCAGAAAAGCCAACACAATCAGGCTTATATGGTGTGGGAAGTTATTGGCTCAGGTAATTCGCATGTCTAAGGGTTGAGAGGCTTCAGGCACAGTTTGATCCAGCTGCAGCGAGAAGATTTCTCACGCTTCTCTCTGTGGGGGCATGCGTTTCCCTCTGCTTTATTCACCGATGTAACCTAGGCACTTAGAGCAGTATGCATCACAGTAGTACAATGATGAGCAAAATGATCTCTGCCTTCCTCTGCGGGTTTGGTTTGACCTCAGACAGTACAGATTGAGGGGTGAAGAGGCATTTCCTTCTCTCCCTCTCTCTCTCCTATTTCTCTCCTCTCCTTCCTCCCAATACTGCCCCCACTTGCATTATCTTTTTACGAAGCCCCCACACTGCCCAAAGCCTCTAGCATTTTACAGAGAAGGAAACTGAGGCTAGAAATCGCAAAGATTGTATCTTTGGACTGTCCCCTTACCTTCCCCTGAAAGACCGGTGGCAGATATTTCTGCTCTAACTCCTCAGCTCATGCCTCCCGGTGAACAACTGTCCCTCAACCAGCGGGACAAGGAGCTGAAATTCATGCTCTGGGCCTGCTGGTGTATATATGACCCAACTGGCAGCAAAAGCCCTTTGACCCTAACTGCTGTCAGTTTGTAATGTGGACCCACGTGGCAGCTCCCTCCCCCACGGGGAGCTCCCTGGAGAGGCACCGCTGTCCCTGGCGACCCAGGTCCGCTTCAGGCCGTGTCTCTGAACACCGACGCAATCTGCTGACTCCAGCTGTTTTGAATTAAAACCTTTTTTCCTCCGGAGCATCCCAAAGCAACATTGTCTTTTCTCAAATGACTAAATACACATTGACTGTGAGTTAACTGGGTTTCCCCTTATTTATCGCAAACGTTTAATTTTTTTCATCCTCTTATTTTCCCTGTCCTTGGGCTGAACCTCTTGGTGGAAGAACGAGTGTTTCTGCTTCTTCTGCCTCCCCTTATGGATAGTCCATCAAGGGCATGCCCCGAAGACAGCCGGGCCCTGATGCCCTTCTGCAAGACCGACTTTGGTGAACCAAGTCCAAGGTGAGGAGGTGCGGACAGAGCCCCCTGAAAGTTATGTGGTTGGAGCTGAAATCAAGACCCCGCCATCAAAGGCAGCGTGTGACAGACCCCGCCTGGTTGCCAGAATGTTAAAAATGGGCCTGTCCTGCCAGGCTGAGAATCCACAGGGACCGCCAGAGATCACGCTGAGGAGCCAGAACGTTCTCCACTTGTGGTTGGAATTTGCAGCTGTGGCCCGGGTCAGGGTCCACGCAGTTGCATGCACGCTCTGCCTACTAGATCTTTCTAGCACATCGCGACGCTTTGTGAGCGCACATGAAGAGACGATGCCATTAGCAGTCTGAGTGCCCAGCTGCCCAGATTGGGTATGATCCTCACCGGTGGGGCGGGGAACTGTGGGAAGGCAGAGCAGGTGGGTGGATGTCTGCCCCCCCCCCCAACAGTTGAACAACCCGTCTTGATGAAGGACTGGGGGCCCATCTGCGTGGAGGCCCCTGGGGCAGTGAGGACTTTCCTTACCCAGCATTTTCATTCATGGGCTCCATGAAGGTACATAAGGTAGTCTTATCACATCTGTAGATGAAACAAACCCAGGATAGAAAGGCAGTTCTACCGGGGACAGAAAGACCCAGAAGGTCTTCGGCTCCAACCAAGCATTCAGTATCACAGAGAGCAATGTCAAGTCTCACGTTTGGATCCATGAAATTAATTCTTTCACCTCCACCTCATGGGGAAGACCCCTTCCCACGTTTCCATTTCTCAACATCTTCCCATTGGCCCCAGAAGGTTCCTTTAGGTCTGCAGACACTCCCCACAGATCCCTTTCCTCTGAAGTCACTTCTGGGGCTATGGAATGTTTCGACCAGCCCCATGCTGTGCCTTCTTATGCCAATATCTTCCAGCCCTGTGGGACCCACTTGGGGACAGAGCAAGAATGGGGGGGGTCCCCCAAGCCACATATAGGATATGAAACTCCATGGACGGGGTGCCAGGCAAAAGCTTCACAGGGCCATGGGGCAGGAAGTAGCCCCGATGAGCTGAATGTCGCTAGCTGCACACCGGGCTCTTGTGGTTGCCATAGACACTGCTGCTTGTGACTTCCTGTGTCCAGACTGCCCCTTCCCAGCCTCGGGACACTGGGGCCTCTGGTCCCTGCTGGCCCTGCTTCATTTGTTTCTTTCAAGATCTTCATCATGCTAAAGATACTTTTGGGGATAAATATATACGAGGGCTGTCCGGAAAAAACCCCAGTCATAAATGCCTCTATTTTTCATATTACGTGAATGGTTACTTTCTGTGTGTGTGTGTGTGTGTGTGTGTGTTCTCTGATAGTTCTTTTTTATTTACATTTTTCTCTCCCAATTACATATATGTGTGTGTGTGTGTATATGTATATTTATATATTAAATATATGTATCTATCATGTGCAGCCTTCTGTGAATGATGGATATGGAACCAATAGGTAATTATTTTATATAACAGGAGTTGGGGATGTGCGAATCAATTCCATGACCATTAGCAATGTATGCTTGAGCCAAGATTTTTTTCCCCTTTTCTTTTTTTAATAGGACTGGACAGTGTCGAATCCTTAAAAAAAAAAAAATAACGCTTTTTTTTAAGCTGACAACACATTCCATCCACTCAGCAATGTAGGACTAATGAAGATGTAAGTGTAAGGAAGCCCATAATTGAATCCAGCACGTAGCAAGCATAGTTTAACGCGAAGCACACCCAGCCGAGGTCGCGTGTGCTTGCAGTCTAACCCCGCCAGGGCGGCCAGCTCAGGGAAACATTCCTGGACCGTGTCTCAGGCAGCATTTGCTGTCCCCATGCATCGCCAGGGCAGAATTAAAACGGCTTTGAGCTAAGGCAGGGGGCAGCCGAGTTGCCTTTGATAAGGTTGCCCTTTAGTTGATTATTGAAAGGGTAAGCAGAGGAAAAACAATCTTGAGAAATAGAGGTATGTGGACTGGAACTTGTCTCGGGCTCTTTAATTCCATTTCCCTTGACGGCCTTTCTCAGCTCCGTGCGTGGTGGCCAGAGAGGTGTGTCTCTCCCCGCGCCACAGAAGTGGGGCAGTCCCCCAGGGACGTGCCTTTTGGTCCTGGCCCTGGGATTGCCAGCATGCAGGGTGAGCCTGTCAGCCCAGCTGACTATTTCTCTGCATCCGGGGACCCTTTGATGTGGGGGTCAGTGTGGGAGGGAGACTGGTGGGAAAATATGTGTTTTCCCTTTAGAATTCCTCATTGTTGATGCACTACCAGATGGCCAGGTGTCCCCCGTCCCCCCAGTTGGTCTGTCCCCTGAGATGAGCCTTGTTGCTGCCTTGCCCTTGGCCCTGCACTGCTTCCTGACCGGGGACGGAAAGAGCTGCTTGGCCCTCGGAAACTGCGCCCCGTGTCTTCGATGGCGGGGGAAGCCATGGGGTGCTCCTTGGCCGGCTGCACGGGGCAGGCACCCGGCGAACAGCTCTTTGAACAGGAAGGCCTCTGGCCGGCTCCCCTCAGTACCCACCCCGCCCTCTTGCCTCCCGCTCAGCCAAACGTCCACTCAGTTATCTGCGTTCTCTGCTGGGTCCCCTGTGGCTGCTTTACACAGTGACCCCCACCACCCAGTTGCCCTCACTCCTGTCTGGGTCCCTTGGGCTGAGGGTTGCTCGGATGCCTGGAGCATCCTGTGATGCGCTGGCACGGAAGGTGCTGTGGCCTTGAGGCTAGGCCCAGGAGAACTGGGGCACATGTGCTGCCAAGCCCTGTCCCCAAGGCCTGGAGGCCCAAGTGGGGAGCTGCAGGGAGGTCCCTGGTGTCTCCTGAGTGGGGGGAGGAGCTCCGTCTGGACACGTACCCCTTCCAGCGGTGAAGCCCTAGTTGGAAGAGGCATTCCAGGGACATTCCTTCTCTGGGGAGCAGGGACTTAAACTGAACTACGAATCACTTGACTCAACCTCGAACAAAATCTGAATACTTTCCTATATCACTGAGGACTGAACCAGAGTTCTGGGGTTTTGTTTGTTTTCCCACCAGAGGCTGAACTGGAATAGAACACATCTATCCCCTCGAGTGATGGAGAGGGAATGAGGCAATGACCTTGGCATGGACTTGGGACTCAGGTGGCTCACGGGTGGGAGGACCGTCAACGGCGGGGTTAGGTCTGCAGAGAGGTACCCCGAGCCAAGTCCCAGATGGAGGGGCGGCAGCCCGCTGTCCGGAAGAGAGGGCAGAGTCGCAGATCCACATCTCTGTGGATGGTGCTGGGCGGTGTGGGTGGCCCAGAACTTGCGACCAGGCAGCCACGGTGAACACAGCAAGCCAAAGGTGGGGACCGCGATAGAATGACAGATCGATTGATATTCAGAATTTTTTTTCTGGTCTGTTCTGGGTCATTGGTTGGCAATGCGCTAGTATCTGGGACCAAGTTGAAGCAGATGCAAAAGAAGTGATGAGCCCTTTCTCAGGGCCCATGGTACACTCTGGGGGTGTGTGTGAGTGACACTACACTGGACTGAAGAGAAGCTGCCATGGTTTAAGTTGTGTGCCCCCCTAAATCCATCTCCACCTAGTCACCAGCATGTGACTTTATGTGGAAGTAGGGTTCTGGCAGAGGTCATTAGTGGAGGATCTCGAGGTGAAATCCTCCTGGGAGCCAGTGCAGAAGCTGACACCGAAGGCCCACCCCACCCACACCCCCTTTCTGAGGAAAAGTGGTGTCTCCTGCATAACTGATCGCGTTTGTGTCATATGACTTCACCATCCTGGTCGCACATGATGGGACCAAGAATTGGCTGGAGGTGTGAGGATGTTCTCCTCCTTTAAAAATAAAAGGGCAGAATGTTGAGATGATAACATTGGTTAGCGGTTACAAGGTGTGTACTTTGTATTGAGAATCTGCAGACTTGCCCACATGTTTGTAAGAGCTTATTACGAAGCTTTGTTTTGGAAATAACTTACAAAGAGGCGTCGGACGGAGAAGGTCTTTCCTAGCGGTCAGTACAGAATTTGCCCCATGCAAATGGAGACCCACATATTGAGATGTGCCTCACGTTGGCACGACTGACCACTGGAGCATGTCGCTGGGGTCAAGGTCAAAGAGCGCTTGTCTTCAAAGGGAGCCACACATCTCACCCACTGATACAGTGTAGACCCTGGGCAGATTGGACCCTGCATGGAAGTTTCTTCAAATGGGGCCTCCTGAGTGGTGGCAGTTTCCATGCTTTCTGTCCAGAGTCAGTTTATTTCTCAAGGTTGTTTCCTGCTGAGTGAGAAAAGAAGTTTTTTTGGCTCAAGGTCAAGGCACTTGCTCCTTGGGGTCTGTAGCCCGTGGGGAGATTGTATATGGGGTTCCAGGACAATTGTGTGTGTCGAGAGACCCCCACACACTCACCTCCTGTACTTGGGTTGTATAAATGTCCCTAATGTCCCCAGATCTAGGTCCATGGATCATGGATGGTACTCCCAGTCAAGTCCCGTGAAACGCTGCAGGTAGCGGGGACAGGGCAGCGAGTTCATGTCCAGCATGGAGACAAGCTTTAGTTGGCCTCTGAGGTGGTTGAGGATGACGGTAGCACTATTTATGGAGCCTTGAACCACTTCATTATGACCCAGTGCCATTCAGATGTTTTTTGTGGGTGTCTCCCATGAGGTATGTAATTACCCTTTCCTTGGGTGTGAGCTTTTAGGACATGGAGAGGCCACAGACATAGGGACCTCCTACAATCAGCGGTGACCTCTTTGACTTTCTTGGAGGAGCTGCCTGGTGACCTCAGCCAGTCCCGGGGCCGCCCCGAGAACCAGAGGAGGGCTGCATGTGGGCAGTGGGGCTCAGAGGTCAGACTGGGTTGTCGTGCCCTGGGTTTGGCTCTCCATTCCAACGAACTGCCTTTCTCTGGCCTCCATCATGGCAGTGATGGTATGCGGGTCAACACGCTGCTGCGTTAACTAGGAGCCCCTGGTGGCCAAAGCTGGAACAATTTGAGCACCAAAATATGTAAAGTGGGATTTGCGTCATCACCCCAGGTAATGCTCGTGCGGGGCCGCCTCGCCCCTGGTGTCGCTGCCTGGCTCCTTCCCTCCCCGCCGTCACATCTCTGCTGCAGTGTTCCTTGTGAACCACCTTCTGTAACCTGTCACAGGTCCTCTCCTCCACGCCCCCCCTGTCCTTGGCCCTGCCGTTTTTCTCCACCTGCTGTATGATGTTTTTATTTGTTGACTTATTGACCATCTGTGTCCCTCCACGATAAACTCTGAGACACAGGAAATTGGTTTTATCCACCTATGTACCCGGATCGATGTCTGGCATTGCAGTAAGACTCTCCGTTAACCGGAACTCAAGCAACCGGCAAAAGAAACTTTGTAACTGAGTTCCGGTTAACGGAGAGTCGACTTACCTTTATCCGGCATCTCCCCATCCCCGTGGGTGCCGGTGAGCTGAGAGTCTACTGCAGCAGGCCGCCAGTGAGTATTTGTTGAAGGAATGCCCGAAATGCATGCTCACGACACTCCTGTGAGTGGACATGGCAGTGAGCGTCATCTGCTCACCAGAGAGGAAGCCGGAGCTCAGAGCCTTGAGGTGATTTATAGGAACCACACAGCTGTTAAGTGGCGTCACTGGACCTCAGACAAGCCTCCTGCGCTCCGTGCGGGGCTCATTCCACAGCAGCACATGTCTCAGCTGTGGTGCATTCCACCCTGACGGCCAGTGATGACAAAAATTGCAAAGCGGGGCGCGGGCCGCCTCTGAAGTCTCCCTTGCTCTGGTTTCCACAAATTGGTGGTACCCAAACAAACCAAAACAACGACGCCCGGTGGTGCATGTGGTTTCTTCGGAGTTGCCGTGGGTGGAAAGGGAGCTGCGTGAGTGAGCGAGCATTTGGGGGCCGGCGGTTGTGGTCAGGGCTGCCTCCCCGAGATCAGGGAGGCGGGAGCCTGCAGAACGAGTCAGGGAAGACATGGGCCCCAGCTTAACACCCACCGTGAACCCGGCCTACGCCCACGTTCATCCAACATGAACTTTCCTCAGATTCTAAGACTGAAGGAAAACGCACACATTCGCTCAACGAATATCAGTATTTATCGGGTTGCCTACAATGGACCAGGCATACTAGTGGAGGGAAATAAAATCTAAGTGAATTATCACCAGATGAGTGAGTTGCAGAAAAACATGGGGTTTGCTGTCAAGAGCACATTCAGTAACGTCTCAAATTACCCCCTTGTTGAAAGGAAGAACTCATAGTTAGAGGCCAGAATTAGGAAACTATGAGGTGTCAGGTTGGAGACAGAGCAGCATGACCGGTGTCAAGCCACAGAAGGAGAGGACAGGGAGGGACATCCGTGGGAGAGATGAGAAGTAACGGGTATTGAGCAAGTCTCATTAGAAAACCCAGAATCCTCCGTCTATCCAGAAAAAATCCATTTTCCCCTTCCGCCTGGCATATAGAGTATACCCCCTTCCTTCCTGTCATCTAGGGTCATGTGACTGAGTGTAACCAATAGAGTGTGAGTGAAAGCCAGGAGTACAACTTCCAGGTTTGTCGTTAGCATAGGCCAAGCTCATGGTCGCTCTGTTCATGTATAATGCTGGGTTCAATTTGCTGATGTTTTCTTGAGGAATACTGAATCTATGCACATGAGAGATACTGGTCTCTTTGTCTTTTTTTGGTAATACCTCTGTCTATGTTGGTATTAAAGCAATGCCGGCCACTTATAATGAGTTGGGAAATATTCCCTGAACTTTAATGTTTTGGAAGAGATTGTGTAGGGTTGGTGTTGATACTCCCTTAAATGTTGGTAGGGCTCACTTGTGAAGCCCGGTGGGAATGGAGTTTGCTTGTGTGTGGGTTTTAAAATATAAATTCGTTTTCTTTATTAGCTATAGGGCTATTTGGGGTATGCATTTTTAAATGAGGTTTAGTAGTTTGTATCTTTCAATAACTTTGTCCATTACCTCTAAGCTGTGGGAAGTTATACATTGGCATGACGTCAAAATAATCTTTTGGGACGATCACAGGGTTGACCTTGTTTGTTTCCAGTCTTGCTGGTGGTCACTGTCATTTGTTGCGTGGCATCCGGTGTCTGAAAACCATTGTCTCATGTATTTTGTTCAGTTTCCTAGTTGTTTCAGGCAGGAGGGTCAATCTGGTCCCCATTTTTCCATCAGAGTTAGAAGTGGAATTCTCCACTTGCATGGTTTTGATTTTTTTGGACTGTCTGGATTACTGTTCAGCTCTGGGGTCATGTTGATTTGCAAAGTCCACAGTGATCAGAGTTACGGTTTACAGTGCTCACAAATACTCCAAAAGTGAGCACAGAGGACATCCCAGGTCACCTTTTTTTTCTTCTAGCTACTTGTTAAAATCACGTTGCCATTTCAAAAACATTTCCAAAGTATAAGGATTGTATGGGTCTCTGAGAGAGATACAGTCCGAGCCAGTGAATGTTCTAATGGAATTTTACCCCGAGAAAGTTTTCTGATCTTAGAACTTGCTTTAATCATAAAAGCTAGGCTAGTTTATAAAGCTTTTAAATAAGCAAAAACCTTGTAAAAACACTTAAACAAATGGAAGTATATGCAGTTAAAAGTAAAAGCGCTTGCCCACTCTGATTCCCCAAATCTTACTGCCCAAAAGTCATTAGGGTGACATCTCTGGAACCTTTTTCTATCACTAGATTGCAGAAGAGAGGATTTCCAGGTTCATTGTTTCTTCAGGCCACTGGCTGCTCAGTCAGCCTGAACCCCCTTCACTGCCTTGCTGTGACCGCATTGCATGAAGCTTCTGCTCTTCAGTCAGTGAGTTCTCAGATGCCGGTCCCTTCAGCCAGGACCCCGGGAATGCTCACGTCCATGCGGGCACTGCGTTGCAAAGGAGCCGACGACGATCTGGGAGAGGGACAGCTAGATTGATTCAGTGGGGCTCTGTGCCTGTTTATCTCATCTTCCTTGCAGATAGGCTGAGAAGTAATAGGAAAATGTTCGCAAAGTTCTTGGAAGTGCAGAATGTACCAGAAGACTCTTTCTCGCCGCAGTACTCTGCAGGCCGATGGTCCTCTCAGCCCCAGCAGTTCCTCCGCAGGGTGGCGGGCTGTTTCCATTACCATGGGCTGCGGGGGGCGGTGGGGGGGGTCTCGATTCATCCAGGCCTCACTGCGCTCACCACGCCGGCTGCTTTACCCGGGACGTGGTCACAGGCAGACCGAACCGAATTGCACTTGTCACGGTAACAACGGAGACTCCTTTAGGGGGATGGATTAGCCTGAGCTTTTCTTTCAAATGGAGTTGTTTTCCCATTTCTTTATCATGTTAAAATCAAGACAGGTTCCTTTGCTTTTAATGGCAAAAGAAAAAAAGAAAAAAAGAAAAAAAAAGGATCTGATAAAGATTCCATCTTACCAGTATTGCCGTTTAAATATTTATCCATCAAATGGAGAGGGGCGGCCAGATTTCTTGACATTTAAATTGTGTGGTGTTTTTCGGCCTGGGCAACTTGCCTTTGCAAATAAAGGGGTGTCACAGTTCTGAGCTGGAGGCACATAGGAGCCTGGTTCCACCGGACAGCAGAAAGAAAAAAGCAGGAAATGTAAGAAAAGAAAATCCACCTGACTACGACGTCCGTGGTGTTTTCCTTCTGGGGCTCCAAGTGTTGTGTAAGGTGGACAAGTCGACAATAGTTTCTGCAATCCTCACAGGTCTCTGTTCAGAAATTATGGCTCCTCAACCTGAACTATCCCTCCCCGTTACTGTCTGCCTTCCCACCCCACGTTCTTTGCCTGGGTAGCGCTTGTCTCCACCTGGACTCGTGGCGTTTGCCTGCTCGTTTATTCCCTGTCTGTCTGCGCGGAGCATCAGCCCCGCAGGGCAGGGGTTTCGCCTGTATCCTCGTCATGCTGTCTGTCTCTCGTGGCTAGATCAGTGCCTGGCAGGTAGCAGGCACGCGGTGTATAACTGAATGAATGAATGGCTCAATAACTTACAGACAAGGCAATTTAATTTTAGCACAGTACTGGGTCCAAGATGTATGATATTAGTAGGGACACGTTAATGCTATATTTTTAATCAGCTTGATTCAATCTGTAAATAATTTTTGCTAGTTGAAGTTGAAATGGGAAGAAGGAAAGAAAAGATTGGGAAAGAGGAAAGTAGTGATAACCTCGATTTATAACGTGAGTGGTTGAGCTACGTAGAAAAGTGATGGAACAAGAAACAGAGGTTTAGGTGGGTCATTTAAAATTGCAAAGGGGATCAGTGGGTAACACACACAGACAGTCACAATTTGGAGAGCAGACAGCAAGGACGTAGTTGAATTTTATCTTTTGTATTTGAGTCAAGACATACTATCTAGAGTTGATAAAGTAAGGGAAAATGGCTAAGCATATGTTCTGGGGTACGCAAGGCAATGAGCTAAATAACTTTAAATTAAAACAGTCAAAACAGTTCTCATCAGGATGCAAACATCCTATTTTTCTCCCATCTTAAAGCAAATTACTCTTGACCTGCCATTCCCACTTAGCTTCTGTCCCATTTCTCTGCGTCTCTGTCAGACAAAACTCAAAGGAGATGTGTACCCCCAACCTCCACCTTCTCTCTTCCCTTGCTGTCTTGAACCATTCCAATCTGGCTTTTGTCTCTCTCCATGCTCCAGACAGCTCCCATGGACAGAGAGGCAGAAAGCACCTAACTAGGGGGAAAGGCAAACAAATGAATTGTGTCACATCAGACCTATGGGAGATTGCACAACTACGCACCAAAACGCATTTGCTTTTGTCTATCGACAAGGAAAGCTACGTAGGACGCCTTGTTAGAGGATCCCAGCTTTGCAAACACTACCAGCCCCACGCAAAAGGCTACCTGTGCACACGTTTGCATATGCTCGTATTTGTGTGATCAGGAGAGGACGAGGGTGACACCCCAACCTGGGGTAGGCATTGGAAGGGCAGATGAAAAGTGGGTGGGGAGTGGGGAGTTTTTTCTTTCTACGTATTCCTCTTACCTCACCGAGCAGGGTGAGCACATGTTACTTTTGGAGAGTTTAAAGAGATAAAACGTTTGTCCCACACAAAGTGTGAACGGAAGTAGAGGCATGACCTACTATCAAGAGAGGACACCAGAAACAAGACGAATGGTGAATGGGGTGGTGAGGCTCAGGAGCAAGCAGACCCTGTTTTCTAGGAAGCACTTGGGGAGAGAGTCGCGATTTCTAAGGTGGGAGGCTGTGTGTGCTGGGGTCAGGGCTGGAGGCCTTCTCCGTGAGCTATGACGATAGGCAGAGAGTCACCAGCGCTCTGGGCAGGGCAGGCTGGCGGGGGCTGGGCGGAGGCTGAGCCTTTAGGCTGCGGGGATAGAGAGGTACCGCCAGAAGCACTCAGAGGCTGGGCGAGCTGCCCGTCCCTGTCCCCGGGACCGCTGCGGAGGCAGGGGGTCACCAGGAGGGACTGGCTGGGGGAGGCCAGCCCCAGGTCCATCAGGGACCAGCAGAGGGCAGCAAGTGGCTGTGGTGACACAGACCCCCCACCCCCCACCCCCAGGAGTAAATCCTCCAGGCGCTGGGGCTTGGGGAGAGCAGCATTCTGCAAAATCGAGCTCTAGCTCAGAGAGGGCTGTGCGGAGCTCACTGTGTTTGTGGCTCGCTGTAACGCCTCTCTGCACCCTGGTGATGCCCCTGGCCTTGGTGTGTGCACTTCCTGGGACATGGGGGCACGTCTCCCTGCCTCTCTGCCAGAAACGCTTCATCCACATGGAATCACACTCCGGAAAGGAGGCTGGTGGCAGCCTGGGACCCTGGTTTTCTCTCTGCGTCCCCCACAGTGGCTCCCTGCCTGCCTGCCGGGTTTTCTTTTGGCTCCTAGAGACAACGTGTGGGGTCAGGGCCCGAGGACCCCAGTGTGGGCTGCCCCCAGTTTGGCACATGGCTAGCCGGGCATTGGAGAGCTCCCAAAAAGTTGAGGGGCCTCTAATAATTGTCCCCACCACTAACTCAGATTCCTGAAAGATTTCAGGGTGGGACAGGGACCCTCACCCATGTATGGCCTTGATGTCCACAGTGCCACGCACAGTTCCTTCCCCGTTCACCTAGTGGCACCTATGAAATACGGCCCGGGTGTGGGTGCCCACCCTCAGGGCAGCGGGACTTGTTGGAGGGTTTTACACATTAGAGAGCCGTGGGCCCGAGTTGGCTCTAAAATCACAGAGGCTGTGCACCCATGTCTCCCCAGTGCTTTAAGTGGGCCTGGTCTGTACTGACGAGCATGCTAATTGTCCCTTGGAGAACCCATTCCCCTTGTAAACGCAGCATTTACAAACACGAAGAGGGCACCTGCTGAGTGCCAGGCCCTTCACACACCAGAGCCTGCACCCACACCACTCCTCAGCTGACCGTCAGCCGGCAGAAAGGGCTGTGCGTCCCCTTGTGCAGGTGAGGACAGCGTGGGTGACTGTGACCCAGGCCTCCCCTCCCACACCCACCGCTCTTTCTGCCAGAGCCCACGACTGCCTCTCCGCGTCCTGGCCGGGACCAGGCTGCCCCCGGGGGCCCCTGACCGACACTTTCAGCGTCTGATTTCCGGAAAGAGCGCACCTCACAGGGATGGCATGCATTCCGGGCGGGCAGGCCTGGGGGCAGAGAGTTCGGTGCCCACCGATGGGGGTTTGTAAAACTGGCTGAGCACACGCCGTGTCGCTGGAGGGTCAGCACGCAGGGCGCCGAGGCGCTCTGCTGACCTTGTGCCTCTTGCCCAGCGGATAGTGGCAGGGCCCCCAGCAGGCAGTGCCCTGGTCACCTGTATCAGTGATCTAGTGAAAAAGCAGCAACCAAACCATGCCGGCCACCTCGTACCTACTGTTTGCATTTATGTGCAAATAGGCTGTACTTCCCTGGTGCCCAAGGTTGGAAAACCTCTTGGTGTATTTCAAGAAGGTGGGAGCACTGGGGAGAAGCCTGCTGGATGCATGCTTGCTCAGGCCTGGGGAAATGTCTCGAACGCTCCCCAGCAGAGGCCTTGGACCTCAGCAGGAATGACCCATGGCAGGCCCACGCGTCTTGTCACTTGTGAACCTCAGTCACTTGTGGGCCAAGCAGCCACACTTTGTGATGTGCTGACACCTCCAGGAGACATTGCGGGGAGTGCCAGGTACCTTCTTCACAGGATGAGAGTTTAGGACTGTCCCCTCTGCAGCCCCCAGAACGTAGGCCCCCTCATGGGCTTGCTGCTGAGAGCAGAAAGAGTCACCTTTGCCCACGGTAGGGCTGTTTCCAGATCCCATTCCTCGAGGTTTGGCCTTTGAAGGAGAGAGTGAATCCTCCCCTGGCCACACACGCTGCTTCCCCCGGTGCTGCCATGGCTCCGATAGAGACACTCCACGGTCACTTTTGATTGAAAGATGCATCATAGCTCATGAAGAGAGCTAAGTCAGACCCGGGTTCCAATCCTGGCTCTGCCACCTTCTAGCTGTGTGACCTGGGCAAGCCACCTTGGTTTCTTTCCCCTTAAAATATAGGACTCTCAGGCCCTTCCCTCTGGAGTAGCAATCGGAGAATTGCTGACACTGACCGAGGGCTGAACTAATCCCATGAGTTATTTAATTTGGCATCACAAGAGTTCCATGACGGGCACCATGTTACAGAAGAGGAATGAGGCTCAGAGAGGTTAGCAAGCTTACCTGAGCTTGCACAGCGGTCAGGATTTGAATCTGCCGACTGTGGGGCTGACCATTACAATCACTGGTCTCCTAGATTTGCTGTCGGACTATTGTCAGGATCTAATGTTACTTTAGTCAAAGGTTGCTCAAGGCCTGGCTCGAGCTGCGGCTCCATTTTCATTGGCTCCTTTGCCCTGTGCCCACCTCCTGAGTGAAGAAACAGAGGCAGGCCTTTGCACTGGCACTGGCAGAGCTGGCAGGGAGTTGGGGGGCTCAGCTTCTGGTGAGTACTGTGGTCCCCGTGCAGGGCTCAGGGCCTGGCTGCTCAGGCCTTCAGCACTGCTCTGAGCAGCTTTAGTTTCTTAAGCTTGAACAATGGCCCGAGGGAGCTTGACACCTGATAGGTGATGGCCCTGGGCACACTAATTTGCCTCTCTGAGCCTCAGTTTCCCCACCTGCACAGTGGGGTGACTTTTTCTTCCGGGCAGCTGTGAGGCCCAGGAGGATGGAGCGGATAAAACGCTCTGTGTTGCCCCCGGGATGTACTAAGCCCTCAGCGCAGCAGCCTTTGCTATCCTGCCCGCAAGACCCCTAGAGGAAGAGCAGAATAAAACATGTTAGGAGGCAGAAAGGCAGAACTCGAAGAAAAGTACGGTAGTAATTGCGCTGAGTGCGTGAAAGGCCCCGCAGACCCCCCCAGCTTTCCTGGAACTTCGTGCTCTGTGTATCTGTTTTGAACCTTCCTTTTAAATATCTCTAATGGTTTCTCAGATGAAGCAAGAAGGCCCATCCCCACCCGGTCCCCAGGGACATATGAGAGATTCTAAAGATGCCGCGGAAGCCCGGCTTCTGCTGAAAGGCAGGCGTCACACCCCGAGAGCACGGGCTGTCCTGTTCTCCGCGTCCCCTGGTCACTGTGCTGTGTGTTGTGTTTAGGGCACAGAATTAGTTGTGCCCTTTCCCGAGCCTTTTAAAGAAACCCATAAATTCCCCCAGCGTCCATTTAAATAATCTAAACAGTGAAATTCTTTTTGCATTAACCTTAAGGGAACAGAGTGGTTTGCAAAAATGGCCAAGAAGCACTCATGTTATGGGGGCTGAGCTCTGTCGTTGAGCCCACGCTGCAAATTCCCCGCGAGAGGGCAGCAGAGTGATTCTGCCTGGGGACGGCGGACTCTGTTTACGAGTGACACACTAACCATGTCCCCCCTTCCTTGCTGACAGCACCCACTTATGTTCAGAGCAGCAAAAATGTCTGTCTTCCCAGTGATACGCCCACTCTCTCGACATCCTTGCAAGTGAGGCAGTCGCATAGCACATTCTGGACCCCGAGAGGTGTACGTGGGGGAGCTTTGGGAACCTTTGGAAGGGGTGCTCTTTCCCTTGTAACTTACTTCTGCCTTCAGCACAGACGGGACAGCTGAAGCCATACTGACACCTTGTAAACGAGATGGAAATAGGAAGAGCAGTCCCGGGGTCATTCAGCTGCTGAATTATATCCAGGACAGCCTACCTCCAGCTGTGTCATGTGACAAAAACACCCCCCGTCCTGGTGAGAGAGAGGCCCATGGTGGGAGGTGGGTCGACCAGATGACTGAACTGCTCTGGGGAAGATGTACCCGTGAGGGCACTGTGGGTTAGGTGTGTGGGTACCTGCAGATCCCAGCATCCTCACCTCACCTGGGCTATTCTCAACACACAGGGGAAAAATGGTCTTCAAGTCACTTCAGTTGACTTCTCTGTTACTTGCAGCCTAAGGTATTCCTAACCAATAAGCAGAGCTGCAGGTAACCTTTGGAAACCCAGCTCAGGAATCCCGGGGGGTGCGAGGGAATACAGTCAGGGCTGGATTTTACTCTCTCACCGTGGTGTCTTCACACTTTCTGGGTTAGAGCTTGGCTGAGGGGACACTTGGAGAGCAGCGGTGTGTGGTCAGGAAGCTGAGATCTGGAAATCTAGCTGCGTCACAGACATGACGAGAAAAGGCCATGAGGGTCCCTTGGCCATGAACCCATAGCCCTTTGGGGAGGATGTGGTCTCTAGGGGAGCACCGGCTCCTCATCCTCCAATCCCCTCCCCACCCCCCGCTGGGTTCCCATTCAGCTTTGTCAAATTAGTCACCATTTCCTGAACATTCTGTGCCTTGGCAGATCTATCCTCTTGGCTCTGAAGTTCTCATCGCCTCCTCTTCCCCTCCCCTTTTTGGCTTATCATCCACGGCCCCCCTTGGTGACCTCTTCCGTCAGGTCCTTGTGACCACCCCCGGGCTGCTCTGCCCACACAGATGCACGGCTCCTTCCGCCAGGTCATCTCAGTTCTCTGACAGCTCCTCCAGCCCTCCCTCGCCCAGCAAGCGCCTGTCCCTTGGCACCAGGCTAGGCACTTAGCACACGACACTGCAATTCACTGTATGTCACCCGCCAGAGTAGGATTTTCTTTTACTTTCTTTTCTTTTTTGAGGGCAAGGTCCATTTATCTTGACCATTTACATTTTCTTCAAAGCCCAGAATGGTCCTTGGAGAACAGCAATTCGGTGCCTGAGTGTTCAAGTCCCGTGCTTCTCAGAGTGTCTGCTCTGGGACAACAGTCTCCTGGGACAGCCGGGAGAGGTGTGCACCCAGGCCCCCCGTGGTCAGACAGGTGCAGAGAAGGCCAGACTGTGTGCGCTTTTCAAGGCCTCAACCGCGCTGTGACTTCCCAAGATGGGGCTGAGTGGGCGAGCTTCCTCCAGGGGCTTTGACTGTGAGATCTCCTCATGGAGTAGCTGGGGGGACCCGAGGGTTGAGGAATGAATGCATTTGGGAAGCCCTAAATCGGACAACTCCTTTATTTTAAAAGGAAAGCATGAGCCATCACCTTCCTTAAAGTCGAAGGCAGTGGTGAGACCTAAGACTGCGTGCATCTGAAGGGAAGCCATGGCCACCAGATGGAAGGTCAGCGAGCTGTGCTTGGAAAGGCAGCAGGCCGGGGGTCAGGAAGACCGGCACTCGGATCTGGATTTTCCACTTACTGCCTGAGTCACCATCAGCAAACATGCCAACCTGTCTCCGTCCCAGCTTAGCTAATAATGCCTGGGTCATGTGGTGCTTGTCCTGTCTGAAGGGCCTAGCACATAACAAGGCTCAGTAAATGATTGCTCTGGAAGCCAACAGCATTCTCTAGAGCTCCTGGGATGTGAGCACAGATCCTGTAGATACTGGAGGTAAACACTGGAGGAGAGTTAACAGCCCTTTGGGACACACGCCCAGGAGACACAGAGGTAGGGCCAGGAAAGGCTCCTCAGGTGAGAGTAAGAGCTTTCCTGCCCAGTCTTATTGGCAGGACCAGGGCCTGGTTCCTTCTGGAATCTTCCTTCCCGCACCTGGGGATGATTCATGAAACAATAACCTAACGCCCCTCAGGCCTGGAAACCAACTTCCTTCCCCATGCTGGCGGCCACCTTCCCGTGACCTTCCGCACCCCGGGGTGGGCAGCAGCGCAGCCGGACCTGCGCATCTGCTCTCCCTCCTCAGTCGGCCGTGATCTGGCCTCGGTCCATCTCTTTGTTTCTGCTCTCTCCACTCGCTCCGTCACTTTCTGTCTCAGTGAGCCTGACCCTCTGCCACCGCCTGGCGCCCTCTGAGCTCCTCCCGCCCACCTCGGGGCCTTTGCTCATGTCCTTTGCGCTGCCTGGAAGGCTTCCTTTCTCTCGGCTGGCCTACCTCTCCCTTCATACCTCATCTCAGACTTCCTGCCTTCAGAGAAGCCTGACTCTAAATGCCACCCCAAGCTGTCCCTCCACCGCTAGGCACCCACACCATTTCCTCTCCTTTTCTTTCCTCATAAACACTATCTGCAATGATATATTGATGTGATTTAAAATACAATATCTATCTCCCGTTCTAGAAGGCAAGCTTCATGAGGGTTGCTTTCATGGCTGTTGCGTCCCTAAGGCCTGAGCAAGGCTGGGCGTGGCAGTAGGTCACCAGCAAATGTTGGGTGAACTGACTGTTGAATGATGTCCTGTCTAGACAACATTTCTGGTTTATGTGGGGTGGAGGTCTGTGGCTCCCACACTTTTCTGACTCCTTTGTGGGCCCAGGTGGGATGGGCTGGGAGGTTTGCCAAGGCTGCTGCTTCTAGAAAGAGCTGGTGTTTGAGCCCCAGTGAATGGCAAGGCAGGAAGGTGCTCCCGGAGAGCCCAGCAGGAGGAGGAGCGCACGTCTAACATGGTCCCCTGTAGTGACTCCTGGGAGACAGTTCTTCCAACCTCCAGGAGAGCATTTTCTGAATACTTGACACATTTCCTTCTTTGGATTCTGCAAAATTTTGTAAGAGCTCATGTCTTCTGTTTTGATTCAGCTGCTGGGAAGCTCAAGTTGAATTTGTAGCCACTTCTTAAAATCAAACTGCAGCCGAAGGCTTGTGGTTTGTGTGTTAACCGCGTCCGGGATCCATTTTTCTTCCTTCTCCCCATTTTCCCCTTATCCTGATTTCTGTGTTCATTTCATGTGTGCAACACTGTCAGTCACACCAAAGCCCTTCTGCAGTGAATCGGGTATTTTTTAAAACTTGAGGTGACAATCACATTACTTAAAATTAACCTTTTGAGGGCTACAGTTTAGTGGCATTTAGCACATTGACAATGTTGTATAACCACCACCTCTATTTAGTCTCAAAACACTTCCTTCACCCCAAAGAAGACCTCATGCCCTTTAGGTGGTCACTCCCCCCCACCACCCAGCCCCTGGTAACCACCAATCTGCTTCCTGCCTCTACAGATTTGCCTACTCTGCATATTTCGTGTAGCAAAATCCTACAACGTGTGACCGTTAGTGTCTGGCTTCCCTCTCCTCTATGCATACGTGTGTTGGGGTGCATCCATGTTGTGGCATGTATCAGTACTTCATTCCTTGTGCCTTGTTTTGGTTGATTGATTAGAAATATGTGTCAGCAGAGGGCCTCTGACCTACGAGAGGAGGGCACCTCTCTCCAGGTCTCAGTAGACCACACGATAGAGACTCCCACCCAGAAAACCAGTATGCCGTGAATAGTCCAGCATTATGTTCCTGAGGTCCTGGGCCCTGGGCATGAGCTGCTTCTCTCCAGAGATATTCCCCCAGAATAGACAGAGGTGTCAGTTAGCCTTAAAATAACTGTGGCGGAGAGCCCCGTGCCAGAAAGATAGCCACAGACGTAAGTGCCACAGTCCATGGTGGCAGGAAGGGGGGTTCT
Organism: Lyroderma lyra; assembly: GCA_004026885.1. Classification (NCBI taxonomy): domain Eukaryota; kingdom Metazoa; phylum Chordata; class Mammalia; order Chiroptera; family Megadermatidae; genus Lyroderma; species Lyroderma lyra. The sequence continues at coordinate 46,164 of PVJL010001690.1, read as the reverse complement.
AAGTTAAGTCTTGGGTGGTGAGTTACATTGACTTGGGTCTGGTGGGGCTGAGCGGTCACTTCTGTCCCTTTGAGTGCATATCTCTGCTTTGGCAGGTGGGAAGGTCCAGGCTGCCAAGAAGTCTGTTGTGATTTTCAGCACCAAGGTGGCTCCATCCAGGTCAGAAAGGAATCAGTGGGGAAGAAATGAGGGAAGCAAATGGGTTTCAGTTTCTCAAACGGAACTTAGAAGAGCAAAGATGATGGGGCTCAGCCTGTGGAAAAGGGGCTCCGTGCATACATTGCTTGCGCGTTGGCATTAGCAACGGGCAGAGAGGTGACTGGGGGTGGAGTGAGACTAGAACCACAGCAGAAACCACTGTGGGTCCGCTGTAATTTCCCTCTGTGATGACAAGGTTCTTCTTTGCAAATCTCAGGACCACGTGAACATGGTAGATTTCGCATTTGGGAGAGGCTTTGGGCCCAGATGAGGCTGAGACCGTATTCCAGCCCTGTCATCTCTGGTTACATCAAATGGGGTACACTTCCTCTCTGACCCTCCATGTTCTCATCGGCAAAATGGGAGCGAAAGCATGGCTGCCTTGAAGGATCTCTGTGCGGACTAAAACTGGGAGTGTGGGCGAGCCGCCTGGCATCATTGGTGTTCCTTCCAAGTGGGCCCTCTCCTTCCTTTCTCGTCCAGATGTAAAGGGACAAAGCAGATCTGTGGGTGAGCACTGTTGTCCGCGAGGCAATGAAATGCCCAAGGGTGAGGTGCAGTAAGAAAAGCCAAGGGATGAGACACAGTGGATGCCTCGTGGTTAAGAAGACTTCTGGTGGCAAGAGACAAGATAAATGTACGTGAGAAGCAATGTCAGAGTCACCCCAAACAAAGGAAAACCAAACCAAACCAAAAAATAAATAAAATAAGAAAGACAAAAACAGAAAAAAACAACCCCAAACAGTGAGTAACAAGCATGAGGTGGTGTGTGCCACCCTTTATGGTCAGTCAGTGACATCTCCCCTGGAGACCCTCATCTGAGGTCATGCTAGGACACCGTCATTCCATAGTGCGCCCCATCCCAGCACTGGCACGTCCCATCAGAATGATCTGTTCGGGGTCGGGGCCTCCCTCCTCCAACCTACTGGGAAAAGTGCCTGGCACTTCAGTGCTCTTTCAGTGCCATGTTAGCATTAATGTGTTCTTACTACGTCAGAGGTCCGGTGCCCTCTTTGTATGGACCATTTTTGTTTGTTTTTCACCACAGCCAGCCTCCAAAGTAGGTCATTGTGTTTTCCCTAACTAATCGAGGAAAGATGTGAGACTTGGCCAAGGTCACCAGGGTAGCTAGTGGCAGAGCTGACCTCTGACCCAGTCAGCTGGACTTCAGAGTCACTGGGAGTCCCAGGCGCAGCTGGCTCACGGCTGTCAGCCTCACGCTGACTGTGTACAGCAGGAAGGGGGTGCTGGGCTCAGTGTGGGCCTGCCCAGCTGCTGAGGGAGGCTACCGGGAGATGCCATGACATGGCTGGGCATGTCTGCATTGAAGGCCTGGATGACCACAGGCGACCAAGAGCTTTCTAGCAGCAGCAAGTCATAAGCATTGAGAGCGGCAGAAGTGCACAGCAGGAACAGGAAGACCGAGGAAGTTTCTAGCAACAGGAAACAGTACGCTGAGAAGCTGCTGCTCCATCACATGCTTTGTGCCTGCTTGGAGCTAAGGTGTGGGCATGGAAGAGAGAAGGAAGGTTGCCTGTCACTTAGAAAGAATGATTGAAAGCAGGGTGCTTGGGAGAGCTGACATCGTCCCTTGGAGCCACACCTGGGTTGAGAGCCAGGTCAGCCCCTTGCTAGCTGGGTGACTGAGAAAGTCCCCTCTCCTCTCCAGGTGCAGGTTTTTTACCTATATATTAAGTACAGTAGTAGCGGCTCCTGGATGGGACTGTCCCGGGGATGACAGATGATGCCCGAGACTGAATCAGCACAGTGTTTCCCCCGCGGACGGAGGCGTTTGCTCTCACTGCTGTTAGCCGTGGTAAGGAGTGGAATGCGTGCGAGCGTCACTGCTGGCATAGTATTGCTGCAAACCTAGGTTTCCTTTGGTTGGCTTCGCCAATTCACGGTGAAAATCAAGAGTGCCCACGTCCCTAGGTAAAGCTTTGGACCCCACCTTAGAATGGAGGGTGAGGAAAGTTGGGGTGAACGTGTGTGTTTTATGGAGCTCAGACGTGCAGAAGATGTGCTGTAGAGCAGGTGTGTACCAAGCGCTGTGAGGGCACAAAGGAGGGAATGGTGAACGCTGTTAAGTGTTAAGGGGTAGACAAGGCTTGCAGAGCCTGTGACGTCTGCGCTAGCCCTTGGCAGACAGGCAGAAGTCAGCTGGGTGAAGGAGAGACAGAAATGCGAAGTCACTGACTCTTGGCAGCATTTGCCTCATTCAAGAGTCAAGTTCAGAGGCAGGGGGTTTGGAGGACACGTGGCTGTCAAGGTGGTTTCTCCCGATGCCAGCCCAAGGCAGGGCCTGGCGTTCTACCCCAAGGACCCTTGGACACGCTGCCACGGCCGGTCTCATCCCCCACCCTTCCTGCCATGCCATGTGGAAATGATGGCATGTTCCAGCCTGTGTGCCTGCCCCAAGGACCTGGGAAGGGAGGAGCGCACAGGTGAATAAAATGGGGAGGAGTCAGAGGCCAACAAGGCCTTGGGAGGGGGCCGAGATACCAGTCCTTTGAGGGCCGACAAGTCTCCCACGAGCCCTGCCAGGGTGACCTCTGGCAGTCTGCAGTATCTCCGTGGCAGTGCGCCACGGGAATCCAGGGTGGAGATCGTTCTTGGCAAGGCGTGCCATGGTCTGGTACTTCTCATCACTTCTCTTGGAGGCGTCCCCGCGGTGCTGTCTGTCACAGACAAAGATGTCCACAGGGCCCCCATCACCTCTGACTTGTTTTCCCAACTGTGCGGCTGGATTTGCTCAGTGCCATCTGTACTATCTCACTGGCCACCCCGCCCAGCCATCTGTTTATAGCCTGTCAGACAGCTGGCTGGTGTGAGGGGGACACTGTGTGACCACAGAACGCACGATGTCCACTGCTTCCAATGGGACCGGACCTTTACCTCGCTCGCCCCGGGGTCCCAGCATGAGCTTGACTTTTGCTAACAACAACAACAGTAATAATGCCAGTGGTTAACTGAGTGTTTATTAGGTGCCAGGTACTTCTCATTTAATCTCTATAACAACCCTGCAAGTTTGAGGGGTTTTTTCTCAGTGCTTCCTCATGCCAGAAATTGCAGAAGGGCCCTCCAGGCCTTTGCCTTGCACATTAAAAATGTTAAGTTAGTTCCCAGCCTCTAAAAATCAGGAGACGTCTCATTAAGATCCAGATGCCATCTCTTTGAAAAATCCTAACGAGTTGCTACGACACGTGGCCTTTTGCACAGGACACATCCCCGTCCTCTCCCACTTTGCCCAGAGCCCGGCTCACCCCGTTTCCCTCTCAGCATCATCAGCTGCTGTGACGTCATTGGATTAACACGACTCCTTTCCTCATGGTGGAACAAAAGAAAATGAAATTCCTCTTGTCTGCTTCACGGTCAAAACGTGTGAGACAGACCGAAGGGGAGGTGAGGTCGTTCTCACAGCCGCCGAATACGCTCTCCTGACTGATTCGGACAGAAACCACATTGTCCCCAAGATGACTTCAGATGGCATCTGGGGAATGGCGTGGAACGGTAGTACCTCCGTCCCTGAGAGTGCTCCTCCCCGCTCACTACCTGTCACACCACGGAGCCGTCTCAGTGGGCTGAGAGACCGTCTTTCTCACCTGCCCAGTGCGTCCTGTGCTCCCTCCGCAGCACAGCATGGGACAGGCTCCAGGTTCTGTATTTAGCTTAAGTTTTATAGCATTGTTTCAAAATTGAATTTAATTTTAGGGTTGCCTTCTATTTATGGCGAGGGATTATAGTTTTCCATTTACGGTAGTGACAGAAAATATTTTGAAACATTAAGTAAAGAAAGCGAGTCAGTTCGAAGACCTGTATGAAGCCGATAAAACACGGGTGGCGTACGCTTACAAATGACTGAAGTCGGGGGTACCGCTCCTGGCACCGCTCAGAGCACGCGGCATAGGTGAAAGCGACCAGTCCCGGCAAAGGGTTTAACCACGACAGCAAACGCATCACTGATAATAATATTTCCCGGCTTTCTTCTAACAAGATGAAAGCAGCTGTCACACAATGTAATTCAGAGGGACACAGAACATGGTCCTAGGTCCTCTACATCACCTCGTGCCTGGCACACAGCAGGCACCCGACCAGTGTGTGTTGAATGAGCGATGGGCAAGCAGGCCGTGGCATCATTTCTGTGCCACCCTGGGGAAGGGGTGGGTGGGGCAGGGCTGCAGCCTTGAGAGGGCCTTGGCCCCGCCCAGTATGGTGAAGAGTTTCTGTGAGCAAATCTGCGAGGCTAGGCGGAGTGCTGACTAGCTCTGCAAGCAGAGGGTTGGAGAGTGAGGCTCCCGAGCACAGGACTGGGGGATAGGAAGAGGAGGCCAGGGAAGTAGGGGTGGGGTGTGGAAAGGACAGTGGAGAGACATTTCCAATGTGAGTTGTTAACCTGTTTGCAGGGGACATGCAATGTAAATCCCTTTTTCCCGTCCCCGCCCCCCAATGGATGGGTTTCACAGCTGCTTTTGTACAGCCAAACTCTGGCTCAACCGGTGAGAAGGGGAGGCTGGGGCTTCCCAAAGCCGTGGAATTGTGGGTAAGAGGTCATTCTACCATGATCACAAGAATTGATGAGGCCGCCGCTGCCTGCTGGGTTACACATGAGTGAGTGAATGAATGAATGAATGATGATGAGAATGAATGCACCTGGGCTGTGACATCTGGGAGGCACTTCTTCCTGTGCCCGCCGTGAAATGGGCAGCAAATCTTATTTTCCAAAGGTGTCTGCAGTGGACTGTTTTCACCACACATGCTGGTGGTCTGCAATATGTCAGGACCGTCCCCTCAGGAGAGGTGACGTCTGTGTCCCCTCCTCCCCTGATGTAACTTCCAGCCTTGGGAAGAGGGAGTCCAGTTCATCTCTGCCATTTCTTGGAAGGACAAGATAGTTGGTAAATATGAGTTGCTCAAAGCAGAGATCGATGTAGCGAATTCATTTCACATAACCTGAAACCTCAATCTCAATACAGTTGACCCTTGAACGTGGGTTTGGACTGCGTGGGTCCACTTGTACGTGGCTTTTTCTCAATAAATACCTACAGTACTTTAAATGTATTTTCTCATCCTTGGGATTTTCTTAATAACATTTCCTTTTCTCTAGCTTTATTATAACAATACAGTATATAGTACATATACAAAATGTTTGTTAATGAACTGTTTATGTTATTGGTGAGGCTTCTAGTTAACAATAGGCTATTAGTAGTTAAGTTTTGGGGATGTCAAAAATTGCACATGGATATTCAACTGTGCGGGGAAGTGGGGTGTATAGGGGGGTGCCCCTAACCCCCTTGTGTTGTCCATGGCTCTGCCTTTTTTCATGCTGACCTATGAAAGTGTTAGCGCTGCTGCCACCTATGGGCCAGGAGGGATGTTGCAGCCCAGCTCTATTAGATGCTGTGCTGTACGTGTCCACATAAAAGCCCACAAAGTAAACAGATGCCAAGTGCAAGGGAATTCTAAACATCTACAAATAGAAATACTTGCTGGCACCGTGTGTTTCACAAGGAGGTAATACGGGCTCTTGGAAGAGGAGGCAGAAATCGTTACACTCTACGTAAGAAGATGGGGAAGACTGTTGTACAAATTCCTCTCAGACAAAATTGTGTGTGTAGAGGAAGGGAATCGCTGCCAAGTTTGTTTGGTTGTGGAACACGACTTCAGAGGTCACGCCTCAGGAAGGTAGACGGTCTCTAAACTGCGTGCTAAGGAGGGTGGGCCCGTTAGCTGGCTGTAGTTCATCTGGATGGAGCAGGCAGGTGAGGGCAGAGCTGTCTCTCCCTGAAACCTGCTTGGATTTCTTCATGGAAAATGGATAAGGGGTGAGAGCTGGGGTTGACCTGGGATCTAAGTAGACTCTTGGAGTTGCAAGGGATTTTAAGAGGTCACCAAGGCCATTCCCACCCAAATTAGAAACCCCTGCCCTGAAACCTGGGAGGTGTGAGCAGAGGTTCAGGTACATCCAGGACAGTGGGCTCACTTCCTCAGGAGGCAGACAGGCCCATTGAGGAGCTTTCTGTCTCTGGTTTGCCATCTTTGTTTGATTCAGCATTTTAGATAAGGAATTGGTTACACTTTGTGGTCGGGAGGGTCGGGCGTATCAGCAAAGTCACAATAGCTACTGGGTACCGTGTTCCTAGTGGTGCCAAGAACGTAACTTATATTATCTAATTAGAGCCTTATGTCACTCCTCTGTGTCACACAGAAAGTCATTCCTGCTTTGGAAATAAAGGCACGGAGGCCTTGCAAACCCCACTGATTTGCCTGAGGTCCCATAGTGAGTACGAAGAGAAGCAAGGATTTCAATTCGCGTGTCTTGAGCTTTTCACCCTGTTACCCTTCCTTCCCTGTTGGCATTACCAGGCAAATCACCCTCTAATGACATCTGTGAGAGAACGCGTGTCCTGCAGTGATGGACTCAACATCATGGCAGATTCTAGTGGCTGCCACTGAAGAGGAATGGAGACAATTTCCAAAGTGGCCAGCTCATTTGCAAAGGAAACTTGGAGAATAAATAATCTCTGAGAAACGTCGGAAAGAACTGGGGTTAGTTTGTGTGGAGAAGGCTGGTCTTCAGGTCTGGGAAAGATTTTGAGAGGTGGTGGCCACCAGCTGCTTTTCATCTTCACTCTGGACAGACAGGAGAGGACATTGGCTTAGGCAGCAGCCTGAGGGTGTCTATATGGAAGAATTTCTTGACCCTGGAAGGGGTCAGTGCAGAGAAAAGAAAAATACAAGAGCAGGCCCTTTTTCTGAGGACAATAAACGCAGACAAGAGCCGACTTGGTGTGTGGGGCTGTTCAGAAGCCACTGTCGTGTCACTAGTCAGGCTCACTGGGCGTGGTGTCTCAGAGTGGTGTCTCAGAGTGGTGTCTCCAGAAGCACTCAGGGTCGGGGGGAAGTCCCCGAGGATTTTTTCTGACAGCAGCTCTCCTGGAGCTCTGTGCCCATCTAGCCCAGTACCTTCAGTAATGACGATCATGCCAGGTACAAAGACCTGATGCATAATTAGGTGCCAGGGTTCTGTGTCACTGGCTCTGGCACTTTCCTGGCCCCTAAAACTGAAGCTAATCATGGGGTTCTGGGAAGGGGGCATTGATGTGTAAGTCTAGCAGAGAGCCTGGCCCATAGCTGGCACTCAACAAATTATATTCCTCTGCCCCCACTGCCCAAATCTCTAGAATTTATGTGTCGTCTGAATAAACTCCATTTTCTTTTTACCGTAAAATTATTTGAGTTCTATTCAGTTGGACCTAGTCTAAAATTCAGGGGGTATAGGAATTTGGTGATAGAGATCATATTCACTCCCTCCACAACCCTCATGGATTATAGACCTTGGATCTCTCTGCTCGCACGTAGCTCAGATGTTTCCAGAACAAAGTGTCTAGGTTCTGTTAGAGCCTCCCCTTGCCTGCCTCTCCTTCAGTCCATCCAGCCAATGTTGTCTGGTCCCTTCCTGGTCTCTAGTCCTCAGATACAGAATCCAGGGAGGTTCCAAATTATCTGAGGTCAGGCTGGGCTCCAGTCCCAACCCTTCCACTGACTTGTTGTGTGACCTCGGACAAGTCGCTGAAGCTTCCCGAGCCTTGGTCTCCTCATCTGTAAAGTGGGAAAGAAAATCTCGTGTCCCTGTTGTGCGGCTGGAACCCAATAGGATGTGCCAAAGCACCTGTCACAGGGCTTTGTATGCAACCGCCAAATGAATGAGGCTAGGGCCACGTTTTGAGGGTTGTCTCCAACAGTTGGCCGCACCTGACCTCTGGGGAGCACTTCCTGGGTCTGTCAGACCTCGGAGTTTTCAGACAAGTTGAACTGGACTCTAGAGGGAGGCTCTTTTCTCTTCTTCCCAAACCCGTCTCTGCTCACACGAGGGGCATCCGCTTTTCCAGCAGAAGGGCTAGGAGGGGAGCTTCTGCTCCCTCCTCTTTTACCGAATTTCCCTGGCGCAGCTAAGGCGATTGGCCAGCACTGGTGCCGGGGCGGCCCGGCTGACTCCCGCGCAGGGCTGTGGCTCAGCCTCTGGCTCAGCCTCTGGCTGGCTGTGTCTGGTCAGGGCCGTGGAAATCTGGGGGTGTGCCTTCAGACCTCCACACCCCCTGACACGCAGACTTCCTAGGAGGCCAGACTTGAGGCGGGGTGGGGGGTGATGAGATGCTTGCTTAGCCATTAATAAGCCAGGGTTTCTCACCTTTGCCACTCCTGACCTTTTGGGTGGGATAGTTCTTGCTTCCTCCATTCCTGGTAGGATGCTTAGCGACATCCCAAGCCTTTACCCATTAGATGCCAGGGGCACCCCACCTCCACTGTGACAGCCATAAATGCCTCCAGACATTGCCCGTCGTCCCTGAGGTGGGGTGGGAGGGAGGCAAAATCACCCTGTGCTTGAGAACCACTGAATGACAGGGAGATTTTGGTCCACGTTTTGCTAATGAGCCTCCATCAGAACTCAGGAGAGAGGAGGGCATTTCATTCCCTCTAACAATTGCTTCAACGGGTGGCTACACGAGAGGCCTTCTTTAGTTTCTTCATAGCAAGAGAGAAATAGAGCATGGAATAGTGAAAGGCAGAGAAGCAGAAAGGGAAACCGAGGCAGGAGCCGGCCGCGAGTGACTTGCATGGAATTCCCAAGGGCGCTGGGTGTGCAGGCGGGCGGGGCAGCGCCGGCGGCCTGTGCCTGGGTAAATATGCCCTCGGGTGTGGGAGGGCTGGCAGGTAAATACTAGTGACCACCTATCCCCACAGCATCTGTGGGGCGGCTGACGTGCGGCCAGGACACACAGCGCCTTGTACAGAAACCACATTTTTTTCCTGTCTCCGCCTCTGCCCCGGCTTGTCCTCCCCAGGACCCTGGTCGACCACCGCCGCCAAGCGGCCGAGGCGGCTCCAGGTTCTCCCCGGCGCCGGGAGCCGCGGGGCGGGGGCGCGCAGGGAACGCAGCTCCCCAGCGCCGGGCCATCGAAAATAATCACGGGCCTCTTTTCAAAGGCCGCCTTCGCCCGGTGCCAAGGCAAGGACGGCCTGTCTCGCCACTTTTCAGTTCTTGTTAAAAAGCAGAAGGCATGTCGGGGCCCGGCTGGGCCGCGGGACAGAGAGGGCTTTCTTCGCGGCCCTGGATGGAACTCAGCGCCTACATGAAAGCCCTTATTAGCCCCAGCTGGCGTCCCATTTTCCTGGGCTGGAATAAGAAACTGCCTCAGTCATCCTTTCCCAGGCTCCTTTCAAAAGCATAATTACCATCATCATAATTGATTACTCTTTATTTTGGTCGTGAATCGTCGTGCACCTAGGCTCGCTCCTGCAGCACACACACTGAAATAGTCAAGCTCCCCCCACCCCCACGGGGGATTAGACGGCTGGAGGTGATTAGGGCACGCACAGCTGTATGCGTTTTTCTGCAGTCCACTTGTACCCCCAGTCCCTTTCGGGGGAACCCCTTGATTTTGGGACACCTAGAGAATCTTTCTCTGGCTTTCAAGCTGTGAAGCGAAGCTATGGTGAGACTAATGAGAACTGGGGTGAAAAGTTGGGGGTTCAGGAAGAAACGGAGAGAGTGCTGTGGGCAGTAGTAATATTAAGGGCACCGGGGGCACATGCTCTGCACTTATGTTGGAGGTTGAGAGGCCACGAGTGCGGGGGAGAGAACTTGAACAATTATGAGATTGTCGTTGCTTCTCTCTGACTCCCTTAAAGGAGGCAGTTGCTGAGCATCCAGGGGTAGTTAATTTGGGAACAGAATTGGTATTTTCTGCCTTCGAGAGAGGGTTTGGGAGCCTCCTGTGTGTGACTGCACAAGAAACATAATATCCCCCCAAATATTCAAAATATAAATATATCTCCCACTTTGACCAAACTCCTACGACCTCATCAAATGAAAATCCTGGAGGAGGTTAGTTTAATTCACACCCACTATTGAGTTGAATCAATTTTATTTCCGTATAGTACCACTGACTCCTAGTTATTTAGTGTTCGTGAAAGAGTCTGAAGGTTACAAGGGAAACAAAACCAACCAACCAACCAGCCAAACAAAAAAATGCCCAATAAGCAAGGTTAAAAGCCTTAAATTCCCCAGAGGCCATGCTCTGGCACCGCCTGTCTTCTGTTGGGCATATGTGTTGGGTCCACGTGGGAATCTGACTCCTGCTAAGGAAAATGTAGCGTCCACCTCCCAGCCATCTTGCTCCTGATTTGTGGAAGGAGGGGCGGCCAGCTCAAAACACTCCAATCAGAGCCCTTCCCTACAAGTTTTTAAGTTGGGCCTTATCACCATAACATCATGAGTCAGTCCCTCCTTGGTACTGGAAGTAAGGGACCAGTTCACCTTGCACATGGATGGACCAGCACGGTGGGCGGGACTTAGTACTCAGAGAGAAGCCCATTTCAGAGATGGAGAGAGAGTCCTAGTGGCATTGGAGACCCTGCTTCCAGTTGTTCCTGAAACCTGGGGGAGGGACATGGAGCAGAGCTAGACAAGCTGTGCCCTGCAAAACTCCAGGAAGGGCCTTCCATGTGGCCACCATGTGACGATGGCCCCTGGGATTGGGTGGCATGCAGCTTGCACAACTGGCCATGGCCACTCCATCTGGCCGTCTTTCTTCAGCTTACTTGGAGACATGCCAGTACCCTGTTATTAAACTCCTTTTTGCCAAATCCTGTCGGAACTGGATCTATGCCACTTACCCCAAATGAGATCTAAACACTATGATAATAGTTATTGACAACCACAGAGAAAATGGGCAGTGAGGGAAGTACCTGTTTTTCTTAGCCGTTAACTCTCACCTACTAGATAGATATTCAGGGGGCCAGGGACGGGGAAAGAAGTGTAAAATCAAGTCTGCACCCCGACCCCGGCCACAGTCCTGGGGTGCCAGGCCTTGCAGAGCCATCAGACTGTATGGAAGACGAGTGAATGCAAACAATTTCCGGAAGGCCTTGGGCTGGCTATTTGGGAACATCTGCGTGGCTCCCTAATGGGTGTCAACGTCAAGGCAGACTCGACCTTTTCTAGGGGAATGGGGCTGGGAGAATGCTGCCCTCCAGCCAGGCGGGGGGCGGCTTGTTGCGGGTGGGTGTAGGGGGAGGTGGACGCGGAGAGGGAAGGAAGGGCGCCAGGTGGAATAGCTGCGCCGCTAGGCCAGGGAAAGATGAGGGAGAGCCTTGAAGAAGCTTTGCAGTTGCAGTTCCTGCTGTCCACCCTCCAGGGGCTTTCTGTGTCTCCCCAGGACAGTGATGCTCAACCTTCCTGATGCCGCGACCCTTTAACACAGTTCCTCATGTTGTGGTGACCCCCAATCATAAAATTACTGGTAGCTGCTCTCTACACATGTATGACTGGTCCTCATAAGTACATTATGTGTTTTCCGATGGTCTTAGGCGACCCCTGTGAAAGGGTGGTTCGACCCTCAAATGGGTCGCGACCCACAGGTTGAGAACCGTGGCCCTAGTAGAATATGCAGGCACTGAATTTCAGGAATGAGTAATAATTAGAAGATTGTTTCAAGGGTGGAGCGAGGGGGAACACTGGCAGAGCTCCTAGCAAGAAGGCGGAGGGAAGAGAATTCAAACAATCCCAAGGAATGTAAATAAACGTTTTGCAAAGAGACGGGTGGTGTAGTGGGAAAAGCATGGGTTTTGCAGTCAGCCTGCTCTGGATTCATGTCCTGGCGTTGTGGGACCCTAGAGAAGCTGCATCGGTTCTGGAAGCCTCCGTGTCTTTAGCAGCAGTAAAAACAATAGTACCTAACTGCATGTGGGGGCAGCACCAGACACAATAACTAAGCATTAAGCAGGGTTCCAGTCACCCAGGAACATGGCGCAGCGCTGGAATGAGAGCTATTGCTGTTATTTTTTTCCCTTTGCTATGTCTTTGACACTCTGCTAGGTTCTTATATGCATCTTTTCTAATACAACTCAGTTCTCTGCTTTCATCTTCCTGCCAAATATTTTTGGAAATATGCAACATAGTCCACTGATAATAGAGGAACTCAGACTCAGAAAGGCCTTCCAGGGTCCATGTCACCATTTTTTGAATTTTTTCCACTCGGTCCTGCCCTGCCCACTGTCATCTTGCCTCCTTGTATGTGCTTTTGGTTCGGCTTGGCTCGTGCTGCTGTCATCTTTTTCTCACTGCCCATGTGTACCAGTTATCTATTGCTGCGTAACAAATGATACCAGGACTTAGTGGCTTAACACAAGAAGCACGTACCATCGTGAGAGTTTCTGCGAGGCAGCAATTCTGGAGGAGCGGTGCGCTTCTCATACAGCATGTCTTAGAAGGCCCCAGGTGGACATCAGCCCAGGTTTCAGGCAGCCACCAATGGCTCGCCTGGGGCCGTAGGAGCCACTTCCAAGCTGGGTCCCTCACGCGGCTTTGGGCAGGAGGCCTCAGTCCTTCCCCCACCACACCTCTCCTGAGGCTGCATGAGCGTCTTCACAATGTGGTCATGCCTTAGTCTCCAAAGTCACACGCTGGTCCCTCCACTTTATTCTGTTGGATAAGAGTGAGTTACTAAGTCCAGCCCATACCCAAGGGGAGGGAAATTAGAACCCACCTCTAGAAGAGACAAGTATCGAAGAACCTGTGGGCATGCCGACACCACCACCACGCCTAGGCTCGTGAGCCTTCCCATCATGTCCTCTGCTTCAGGATTTCAAGGTTTATTTTCCCAGAGGCCTGCAACCTAGATCCCCATTTCTATGGGGTAGAGGGCTGAATGGCGGCCCCTAAGGCTATCAGGTCATTCCAGCGTATTCTTGGAACTTGTGAATATTACCTTATTTGGTAAAGCTTGTGCAGATGTGATTTAAGTGAAGGATTTTGAGATGAGATTTTCCTGGGTTATCTAGGCAGGCCTTACTGCCATTTCACATGTCCCTATAAGAGAGAGGCAGCGGGGAATTAGACGCACAGGGGAGACGGTGACGTGAAGATGGAGAGATGGGAGAAATGTGACCACAAGCCAGGGAGTGGTGGCTGCCACCAGGAGAGGCAAGAAATGGTTCTCCCCCGGAGTCTCTGGAGAGACCATGATCCTGTTGACACCTTGCTTGCAGCCCGCGGATATTGACTTCAGACTTCTGGCCTCCAGGACTGAGAGAAAAACAATTCTGTTGTTTTTCAGCCACCCAATTGGTGGCACTTTGTCACAGCATCCACGGGACAGGGGTTGGTTTGCTTTTTATTTTTTTCCATTCGGCCAATGCAGCTTTGGAAGGCACCTTCCGGTAAGTGTCAGCCACTGTGCTCAGTCTGGGGTAACCTGGCTCGAAGAAAGTCCTCAGTAAAACCCACTTCTAAGTGCAGTGACAGCCACCTACATGCAGCACCCAGACCTCTGTCCTAAACCCCAGAACCCTGCCCTCTAGCGTCTTCACCTTGACCTCCACAGCCTGAGTCCCGGACCTGGTCCGCCTGGACTATTTTTCTTCTCTCCCTGCAGCCTGTTCCTGGTGTTGATGTGTTTTTCTTTCTCGCTGAGGTTGTCTACGTGCCTGGCGGGACTCGTTCTGCGAGGTTTGCTGGGACGAGCCGCATGTCTTACTCCCGCTCCCTTCCCCTGTCCCCTTCTCCAGGGACAGTGTTTTCTGAGATTTTACTATTTACTCCCTCTCTCTCTCTACTTGGATTGCTGGCCTCACCATTTAGCTGTGAAAGGCGAGGACTTGTCCTTGTGCCTCTGTTTTCCACTTCCCACCTCTCCGCCCCCCGCCCCCCGCCCCCCGTGTATTTATATGGTCATTTTATCTAAAGATTGTTATGAAAAATAGAGCTAACCTAAATATTCTGTGCGTTTCAGGGGTACGCCATAGTTACACAACCTTTATATACGTAAAGAAGGGGATCCATAGAAGTCTGACAACCATCTGACACGGTGCCACGCTGTCACCACATCGTTGGCTATGCTGCACACTGCATCCCCGTGACTTAAGGGTTTTATACCTGGACATTTGGGACCTTTTATTCCCTTTCACCTTTTCTGCCTCGTTGTTTCTTATATATATTTTCATATCTGCCTCGTAGAGCTGAGGTTGTGAACTAATCTGTCATTGGCTTTTTTCATTGTTGCTGTAGTTTGGCTGCTCAGTGTCTGGTGGATTTTTCACTAACGCAGTGCCTGAATCTCCATTTCGCCTTCCTGACAAAATCTATGAGCATCTCACCTGCCCAGTCTGGCGGGTGGCCCTCCGCCCTGGCACACAGCTGTCACCTGGGCGAGGCCTTCGTGTTGTCCAGAGAACCCTCTCATCTCCTGTTCCTGTATGTTCTACTGGATTAAATATTGTTCCCCCCCAAGTTCACGTCTTTGCCAAAACCTTAGGATGTGACATTACTCGGAAATAGGCTCGTTGTAGATGTAATTAGTTAAGATGAGGTCATATCATTTTTTTACAGAGATTTTAAAATTTCTATTCACATTTTTAATTTTTTAAGAAATAGTTTTTATCTTGTAAGTGCCTCTTTATACACACACACACACATGTATATGTATGTATGTGTGTGTGTGTGTGTGTGTGTGTGTGTGTCTGTGTATAACATTGCTCCTGTTTCACAGGTGCAGTGTCTTTTCTTCTCTTGCAAATGTTATCCGTGATAGTTTTGGGGCATTTTCTTCTTGTTCAACTTCGGTTTCCTCCAAGTGCTTGTATTTGTGCATTTGGTCATGTGACTTGCCTCGTTGGAGCTTTCTGGTTGTCTGACTGGGTGGAGCTCCCTGACTGTGCACTTCATTGCAAAGTGCTCTGCTGTGCCAATTGTTGAGGGAGCCCCAGTGTCAGTGTGTCCAGGTCTTCCCACCTGGGCTTGTCAGACGTGGCAGAGAAAATTCTTCCAACCTCCTAACCAGAGGGCAAAGGCCTGGCTGCCAGCATGCTGGAGGCTCCATAGGATAAGGCAGAGGGGAGAGGGGTATGTCCACTGTCCCTGAACCCCTCGATTGCTAGTATGATACCCCGAGAAACAGACCCCATCAGCCGGGTCTGATGCTTTTCTCCATCACGTTGCCACCCCTCCCTCCCTCTCTTTTGCACCTGGTCGGGGTACAGCCCACTCCAGGGGGAGGACTGGGAGGAAATAAAGGCAGCAGGGGTGGGGGAGGGAAGGCCTGGTGATGTATTGGTTTGTGACATGCGTAGTCCAAAGGCAAGAGGGGGGCTTGTGTCCTTGAGGTGTCAGGGACAGCTGCTTCCTTGAGGTGCTGTGGGAGCTGAGACCCCGGGAGGTACGGGACTGGTGTGCACGTACCGTATTTTGCCGGGTATAACGTGCACCCATGTATAATGCTCACCCATGTTTTTGGCCCAGACTTACAGAGGAAAAAAGTCTTCCATTTTAATTTTTTAATTCAAATTTGTATTTGTTTATATTTAGGTATATGTTTTTTGTATTATAAATGAATTTTAGCATTTATCTTTTAATACATTATGGTACGAGAAATATGTCACAAATAATTACAAAATGTAAGAACAGATACAAGGTATAAGAAACTTTATGTATAAGAATTTTTTATATTTAAAAACCCAATTATCCTATTCCAGGTATAATTTTGCATACGGATATCACTATTGGTTTCTAGAGTTACACTTTTAACTCGTGAGCATAAATAAAAGAATTGAAAAGATTTATGCAGATGCAGAACTGGTACCACCCATGTATAATGCGCACCCTTACTTCCCCCTCACAAGTCTGGGCCAAAAAGTGCTCATTATACACGGCAAAATACGGTATTGGGGAGCATGTTCAGAAGGGGGAGCCGCAGGGCCCAGGCTGAAGGAAAAGTAGGAGAGCACGGAGACTGCGGAGGAGTGGACAGGAGGGGGCGCAGTGGGGACCCCCGGTGAGATGGGCATCTCCAATAGTTAACGTGGTGCAGCCTCAGTTACTGTGGGGCCAGGGAGAAACCCCACGAGGAGGCTGCTGAAGGCCCCGGTGTGGGGGATGGGGGTGGGGGGTGGCCAGCATCCGGGAGCAGGAGGTGCTGAGGTCGGGCTGGAGTCCGGGTCTGTGTGACCGTAAGGCTGAAAGGCTTTGCAGGTGAGTTGGAGCGAGGTGTGCGGACAGAGGAGTTCAGGATGACTCCTAAGTGTTTGACTTTGGCTCCTAGAAGGACAGAGCTGCTCGGTGCCGGGTGGGCGAGAGTGTGGGGAGCAGGTTTGGGAGGGAGGGTCAGGGGTTCAGCTTTGGCTGGGACAGTGTGCGTGTCTGCACCACGTGTAGGTGGCGCTGCTGGGCGGGCAGCTGACTAGAGGTGGTGGAGCTGACATAGCACCCTGGGTACGTGCTGTGCCAACCCCCTCTGCGTGCTTCACACATATGGCTCAGCCCATCCTCATTGCGGCTCAATAAGGGACTGTCCTTCCTCCGCACGGATGGGGAAACAGAGGCACGGAAGGGTTGCCTGACTTGCCCATGGCCACACTGTGAGTAGGCATTGGAGCTGGATTCACTGAGCCGTCTGGGCCCGAAGCCTGCCCTCCTGCCCACTGTGCTCTCCTCGGGTCGGCGGGGGCCCACGTGGGAGGGGGAGGTACCGAGCTCTCAGGCTGAGGGCGAAGCAGGCAGCAAGTTTACAGTGAGGTTGGTGGGGCCAATCGGATCTGGGTTTGACTCTTGTCACTTACTAACCATGAGGAACGTAGTAGCCCTTCTCAGCCTCAGCCCTCTCCTCTGTAGAATGGGGCCAAGAGTGGTACCACACCATGGGGATTGCTGTGAGGATGAAATGAAGCAATGCATGTAAAGTGTTCAATAAATGTCACTTGTTATTATCATTACTTTTACTACAGGGCAAAGACTGCAGTGTCTCCTGATCAGTCCCCCCCTCAACCCCCCACATGCTGTTGTGTTAGGAGGTGAGGCTGGTGGGAGGGAGCTGGGGTTATTATAACACGGTGGACCCTCTAGACTCTGGGAACAGCTCTCTCTGGGTCACGTCGAACTCCCCCTTGGAGGATGCTGGGAAGTAGCTGTACTGGCCTGTCTCCCACGCCACGTGCCGACAGCCCTGGATGTGCCCTTAGATGAAGCAGTCTCTGACTTACAGAAATGAAGAGTCACCTTTAATTCCTGGGTCCAGAAGGATCCCAAGTGAATTTAGAACAACTAAGGCTTTCAATTCAGAGGGACACTTTAAAAAGCAACCAATAATTACAGTTTGAGAGCCATAAAATAGCCCAAAGAGACCGAGGCCTGTCCGTGTGAGACCAAAGAAAGAATTTTGTACCAACATTTCATTTATGCCCCACTTACTTCCAAAAAGAATTTGGGGTGGCCACCTGGAGAAAGCAAACAAGAATCCCAGTTCTAAGACTTGACCCACTAGTGAAACTCCTGAGATGGACCCACTAAAGTGGATATTTTGCCAAGAGGAAAACCAAATAGATCACAAATAAATCGTGGAACCAAATCAATCACATGGACGGAGCAGCCACTCACACGTGTAATGTACGCTGAAAAGGGGAGCCCTTCCGATGCTTCTTTTTCTGCATTCATCACGGAATGGAATTTTTCCTCAAATGTTGCCATCTTGAATGACTGATTCCTCTCTGTTCTATGCACTGACATTCTGCCATTAGAATTCGTAATGCACGTGTTGCAGGGAGGTGACAGGCATGAGTGCATCATTTTATCGGGTGGTTCCCATTGTGACTGTTGGCCTAGGAGGAGATGCTAATTTGGGGCGGAAGAGGTGAGACTCTTAACTCCTGATACTGTGGGGACAAAGACACGCAGGGCCTGGTGGGGCGTGGGGCGTGGTAGGCTGACTATCTGGGGCGGACGGGGTGGGCACGACGTGGTGGGCACCCATGGAAGAGCAAGAGCTGACATTTGCTGAGCATCCATTTTATGCTTGGTCTTTTTAAATATGATCTCTACAGCGACCCCGTGAGATCAGTATTATTCTTTCTAATTCGGCTAAGGAGGACATGGAGGCTCAGAGAGGGGCCTGGATGGGCCTAAGCGACACAGCTAGATGGGAAGGGAGTCCGGCTCGTTCCCGGTGTGATCCAGCACCACCTGGTTGAAAATCATGGGAAGTGTTGACTCCGTGGCTCCTGGAAGTCTGCACCTGGGGAAGCTTTGGGGATTCTCTTTGTCCAACCTCCTCCTTTGACGGGCAGCAAAGCAAAAGCCCGGAGACCGGAGGCAGCCTGGCCACTGGGGTGACAGCAGGGACTCACCCTGAAAGTGGGCTCGAAAGCCCGGGGTCCTGCTGCTTGCTAAGGACCACACCACTTCAGACCGGAGGACGCCTGCCACCACGCGACCTCACGTGACAAAGCTCCCTCAAACTCTCCCCGCCCGCAACCGGTTCCGAAAATGGAAACTTGCAGCGGCCACACCTGCGGGGAAGCGGAGTCTGTTTTGCACTGGAAGCCACGTTGTTGAGCATACCTGACCTTGGGCTGCATCAGAGAACGTTCTGAAGGCCTTGGGGACACACGGGTTGGATCTTGTGACAACCAGCTCTCAGTGTGGTGGTCGTATTTCCACATGCCAGGTATTTCCAGGCATAGTGGCCTGGGTTTGGGAAATATTTTTGACATAGTGTGCTTTTTGTTGTGTATGGGGTTGGATTTTATTTTAAGGCAAGTATCAGCGTGCATTCCAGTGCAAACACAGACGTCCCTGTATCCTTCGCAGGAAATTAAAATTAACATCACTTTGACTAGGGTTCTATTGACAAACCCTCCTGGGTTTAGGCAGTTGGGATATTAGAAATCAACTTGCTTAAAGGCCACTATGACATGACACAGTAAATGGAGTTAAACCCAAGGCAAGTTCCCCGTTCTCGTGGGGGAGGGGGCCAGAAACGAGTGACCGTGCCCAGAGCTGCAGCCAGCGGGCACGGCACAGTAGCTGCGAGCTGCCGCTTTGAGTGTCCTCTGCACTGGGCACTGTTTCGCCTGCAAGTTACCATTTCATGGGAACCAGTCAGACGGCCTGGGTTTGACTCTCAGCTTGGCCATCATCTACTGTGTGACCTCGTGCAATCTACTCACCCTCTCTGTGCCTCTACTTTCCTCACCTGTCCCAAGGGGATAATGGTGGTCCCATCCTCATGGCAGGGTTGTGAGGGTAACAGGAGATTATCCTCATGAGGCAGTGGCCTGTGAACATTGGCACTTACTGCCTTTTGAGTTGGCCAGTGTGTTTTCTTTCATCACGGGAGAGTATGCCACAGGCTCACAGAGGGTTAACACACTGCCCAAAGCCACGCAGCGAGTTCAGGGCAGAGCCTGGGCTTCACCTCAGACCTTTCTCCCTGTGACACCAAACCTGGAGGAGAACCAGACGGGCACGTGTGTGACTGCAGGTGGGAGGTGGCTGGAGGAGGAGAGGTGGCCTGGAGCAGGAGGCCATTCCTCCTGGGGCTGGATGGGATTTCTATCTCACAAGTGTGATGAGAGGAACCTTACTGTTACCATAAAACCAGCTGGCCTGAGACGAATTCCATTTAAGAACGCACCTGCTCCTGTGGTTGGGAAAGCACCTTAATGTTCCCATTTGGTTGGAAATGTGAGGCCCCCTGGGCACAGCGACAGCACTGGCCTCAGCCTTTCAGACCCGGTGGCTCCTCCTTAGAGGATGTGCTTTGTGAAACCCTCTTTGCCATGAAATGCGATGTGTCTACACACACAGTTCCCTCCCCTGAATGAATACAAAGCTCAGTTGCAATAGAGAAGAGAAATAAAAGTAATTTATGATAAAATCATATGTGTATCGGTGCCTGGATACCTGAGCATGACCATACGGGGGGACATACTTGAAGTGATCAGATGCATGCCGCAAGCTATAATGAGTAAGTTTGGATTTAAGACAATAATCAATTGAAGATTGTTGAAACTTCCTTTATAGTTCATAGTTTGAAAAGAGTTGACTAAGTATGTGTGTCTGTTTACAACAGAGAATCGCCTAGAAATGTAGACAGACACAGGTGTGTTATAAGGGTTACTTGTGTTGCTTTTCTGTCAGTGACGTAGTTTTTCTGAAATGGTGATTCAAATCTTGGTAAAGTTCCAAATAAAACAAAACACAATCTTCTCTAAATTTATACAGGAGTTACATTCTGGGAAACTCAGTGTATATTAAACTATAAAAAAAAAAACAACAAAAAAAAAACGACTTTGTGTTTATGTGTATAGCTGAGCTAGGCTCTCTGTCAGATCATTATAAACAGGTTTTTCACCTATATAGATTGTGATGATCTTTCAAAAGGTGTGTGCAATTATAAATCAAAATGTGAAATGTAAGACTATGAAACATCTACAAGTAAACAAAGTGGGAGGCAAAGATTGCTTAGGTCCAAAATTTATAACCTTAAAAGAAAAGTTGATGAATTTTACTGTCTAAGATCCTGTTTCATCAAGTGACAACTTTAGGAGAGTGTGAAGACATGTCTCAGAATGAGAGAAAATATTTGCAATTCATATATTCATCCAAGAAGTCATATCCAGAATATATAAAGACATATACATTGATAAAAGAAAAAGGCAGATTCAACAGAAAACTGGGCAGAAGACTTGAGCAAACACTTGACAAAAGAGAATATCCAAATGGCCAGTGACCACAAGGGGGTACCACAACACACCCTTCAGGATGGCTAAGATGCAGCAGAGAATACTAAGTGTTGACGAGGAAGTGGGGTAACAGGAACTCTCATACAGTGTGGATGGGAATATCAGTTGCAATAACAACTTTGAAACACTCTTTGGCAGTGGCTACTGAGGCTTCACATACATGAGAGTTGGGACCCAGCCCCACTGCTTTGCAAGTGCCAGAAATCTGTACTTCACAGCTGTGAATCCCCAACTCCTTCATTACCCCTGCCCCAGCTCACAAGTTCATTACCTTGGCTAAGATCTTTTGCATACTTACTGCATCCACTAGCAGTGTTCCAGGTGCTGGTGGTCAGGTTTGTCCCTGCAAATGCAGGACCCATATCGTATGTCTCACCAGTTAAGATTTCTAACCAAGCTAACAAGCCATTAAGTACAATAGCTCTAGGGGCTTTCCTTGACAATGTGCCCTCCTACCTGTCAAATTCAGAGTCCTCAGACTTCTGAAAGGTCTAGTTGGAATGTGGCCCCTGTGGTGAGAGTCGCTCCCCACAATGGCAGCCCCCTTCTCTTCTCACCTCTGCTCCATTGCACACTGCAAGGACTCCATGCACAGTGTGTAACATCCACACTCTGTCCTTGCCTGCTGCCAGCAGTCATCCTTGGCCACCCTTGGCCTAGGGGCAGCACACCCTGGGGGGAGGCATGTCCCACCTGGTAGTGCCTGGAAATGGGCTTGAGCTTTTTAGGGGTCTAGGATCGACCCCATCTAAAATCCGTGCTCCATTTTGATTTGGGACTTTTAGCTGCTTCAGCCTCTGCCCTTCAGTGATCTAGGAAGTGAACGGTGGGGGAAAGGTCGTGGACAGACATGCCCTCCTCAGGTAGCCTGTGCCAAACCAGGGTGATCACATGGTTCCAGCTGCGTCCTGTCTGCGCATGTCCTTTCCCCCTCCCAGCCAGGCCTGTGGGCTTGACCTTTGGCTCTGCAGCCTGTACAGTGAGTAGCTCCTGATCTTGGTCCTCTGATCACATGGTGAAATTTGGATTAGCTGCACTTCAGAGGGACCTGGGGAAGTGGACAGCCCTAGTCCCCACAGAGGCAGACGAACTGGGGTTCAGAGGTTGGCTTCCCTCGTACCTGGGCAGCCTGGTGTATACGAGGCTCTTCATTTCCAAGGTGTTTTCCTTACATGTTCCTTCTTCACAGGTTTGTTGAGGGGACTAAAACGGGGTGCAGAGCTCCTGGCCCAAAGGCCCAAATGTTCCTTCTCCCTCTGTCTTCTCCGTTTTAGATTTTCCTGGTTTTGCTTTATTTAAGTATTGACAATTCTAACTCATTGAGCATTACTGTTTGAAGCACTTTATATATGTTGATTCTTTTAATACTTGCTATGACTCTGTCAGGGTTGGCCTTTAAGTGCAGGGCAGCAGTTCTCAAAGCGCGGTCAGCTGGCCAGCCCTTGCTTGACAACTCGCTAAAGTGCAGGCTTGGGCCCCAGCCCAGACCTGTTGAGCCAGAAATCTTGGGGTGGGGCCCTGTGTGCCAGCCTGACCTTCAGATGACTTTGATGTGCACTTGGGCTTTCTGGCCTCTTTTTCCCAGGGGTTCAGCTGCCCTGTGTGATGATTAATCATAATAATCGCCAACACCTATTTGACTCCTGCTGTGTGCCAGGTGCTGGCTAAGTGCTTTGACATAGATTGTCATTCCCAAAGAATCTATGAGGCTATGGATATGCTCATTTTATCTCCAGGGACACTAAGGCACAGAAAGATTGTTTCAGTGGCGGTTCAAGGTCGCCCAGGTTTGAGCCCAGGTGTCCACCTCTGTGGTTCCACAGAGGTTGTAACAATGACATGGACGCATGACAACATACTGTATAATTTTTTAAAAAATGGTTCCCAGAAAACCCTGCGACCTCAGGGGTTTTTCTTAAACGTGACTGATGGGATTGGCCTGTTGTCCGGGTAATGTGACTAATCTAGGCTTTACTATAGGCCTGGGTGGCAAAGTCAGATGCCACAGGGCCAGGCAGTGACACAGCAGATGCTGCAGGTGACAGGCAGTGAGGTGGCTCCAGGTGAAGCAATAGGGCCCGGTGGCTGGAGCATATACCCAACCCCAAAGGGCACCTGCTCCGTAGCTCCAGACAGGTGTTTCTATGTGAAGATGCGGGCTCCTTTCACCCCATTTTATAAGCAAAGATGGGGATCTGGACTTTATGTGAAATCTTGCAATTTAAAAATATTGACCCTCAATTCAGGTTTACAGACAGCACAAACACTGAACAGAGGACATTGGGAGGCCTCATTGGCCCACGGGCTGTGCCATTGCCCCCTCTGTGTAGCCCACCCCTGTGTAGCCCTCCTCAGTGTGTGGGGTATAGGGTCTGCACTGGTTGATTTGCTTGTAGTTACTCTGACCCACAGTCCCCAGAATTAATGATTGGATTTTATGCATTTTCAGTATCACGCTTGAGCTAACAGCCAACTGTGCAGGAAAAAAAAAAAGAAGCATCGGGGGATTGAGGCAGGTTTCAGAGACCCCAGGCCCTCTGCACAGGGGTCCCAGGCGGGCAGAGATCCTGGGGCGCAGCGCCTGCATGGCAGGCTCTGCGGGCAGGTGGGCGCCCACACGGAGGAGCTGCGAGCTCCCTCTAGTGGACAGAGTGAGGCACTGCCAAGAGCCCTAAGCTGGCTGGGGCCGGGGCCCCAGGGGCAGAAATGACCTAGCTGGGGGCCGCAGGGACACATGAAGGTGGCTGGCCTTCTTCAATTTGAGAACTACTCGACATCGTAACAATATCAATAATAATAACAATCATATTAATCATAAATAGAATGACGAATAAATATAATAATATTTAACAGCTTATGATTTAAAGTTCACAAGAGGTTTCACTTACTGTGTCTATGTAATCGTTAAAAAACACTTGACACTCTAGAAATACGGGAAAGATTTAAACAGTACAGAAGAACACTGCAAACATTTTTAAGGACTTTTAGACAACCTTTGCATGGACATAATTCCAAACTTACTGAAAAGTTGCAGGAATAGTGTAGACTATCCCCATACCTTTTATCCCATTCGCCAATTGGTAATATTTTGCCACATTTCCTTTATCATTCATTCTCTTTTGAAGTACGTGTCATTATTTTAAAAATCTATGATGTCTGATGGGTCACTGGGAGCACTTAATTACATTCCTGAAGACTGTAATAAGTGTCCCTGCTTGGTAGCATTTCAGTTGATCAGTGACAGTGCCAGGCAAACAATTCATCCTTCAGCCTTTCATTCATAGCACACCAAAGTGTCCCTTTGACACTCCTGACTACTGTTATTATAAAATTTGTGATTGTATGAGCAGCAGAACCGTGAGATAATATTTGCAGCATGTGTATTCACAATTGACAAAGGACTAATATCCCATAATATCAGAGCACCTACAAATCACAACGATGAGCATCTCACTGGGTAAAGTGAAGTGAGATATGAACATGAAGTGCACAGCATAAAAATACAGATGGCTGGTAAACGTAGAAGATGCTTGTATTCCCTGGTGATGGGGGAATGCACGCTAAAACCACGATGAAGCATTGCTGTAGAGCCCATTAAATTTGCAGAG
The DNA here is from genome assembly GCA_004026885.1 of Lyroderma lyra. Classification (NCBI taxonomy): domain Eukaryota; kingdom Metazoa; phylum Chordata; class Mammalia; order Chiroptera; family Megadermatidae; genus Lyroderma; species Lyroderma lyra. Next base: position 21,784 of record PVJL010001690.1, on the reverse strand, counting down.
AATACAATTGATAAACAACGTGTACAATCCACGCGCAAACCCCACCACACAGCCATGGCGGACTCGTGCCAGTCTCACGCCCACATCCTTGGACCGCTCCACAGGCTGCTCCTTCTTCCCAGCATGCCTTTGGTGGCAGCAAGCGGGGTGAGCACATTCACACGATTGCTGAGAATGGGGGATGAAACGTGGCAGTATTTGTGGGAATGTGACCTGTGCATACTCCACCTCGGGCACCTTGCAGTGCAGCGACCATCGCACGAGGATCCCCTCTGCAGCATCATTTGTACTGGTGGAAACCTAGACATGGCTAACTGTCCAAAAAAGCAGGAGGGGAGTGGTCCAGTGCCCCACAGCCTCTCCCTTGCATGGACTGAGATGTCCTGGTTAAAATGATGCATTGCAGAAAAGTGATGAACCAACCATTTGTGCTCCAGAGACAGATGGAGAAGTTTCAAATCCCAGCTTGGCTATTTACCTGCTGTGTGATCTTGGGTAAGTCACTTAATCTCTCTGTGCTATAGTTTCTCCATCTGTAAATGGAAGGTAACAATAATCCCTGCCTCAGAGGATCCTTGTGAAGATTAAATGAAATTAGTATTACATAGATCATAGAATGATTCCCACATTTTATTAAATGGAAAAAAGCAATTTCTAAAACTATTAATACATAGGAATATATACACATACATCCTGTGATGGCATTTGTGTAAAGAATTTTGCCAACAAACCCAAATTGTTTGCATGCATACACATAGTCACGTGCCTCGAAAAAGTTCTGGGAAGATTGACAGTGAGTATGTACCCCTTGTTACTGCAAGGAGGCTGGTGAGGTGGAGGCGTTAGAGAGGGGTTTCCACTCTGAATGGTTTGACTTATTTGTGCAGTTAACGCAACCAACCAACCACTTACAACAGGCATCTGCCAGTTTGTGAGGTCTTACCCTTCTACCCTGGATGTATCTGTCCTACTCTCTGACTTCATCTTGGCTGTTGTCAAGAGGATTTGGTTTTTAAAAAGAAGGCATTTACCTCTAACCCACTGCTTGGGCATGTAATGTTCATCTGGGGACTGCTTCCTTGCTGTTCGCGTGCTGTAGCATCCCCAGTGTGGGGAAGGAAGCTCGTCCTTGTGGGCTCCCCCAAGCTCCGCCCTCCCGCCCTCTCATAGGGTGCCCCCTGCTGGTGGTAACACCGCGTACCGAGGGCCCATACATACGGGGAAAAGCAAAAAGCCTTGCTGATTCTCAAACCCTGGGCCCTGGAACCCCAGGTTCACTCTGGGCCCGGTGCTAGCGGTCTCAGCAGATCTCCGTTTCGTGTGAGGGAAGAAACCTTTCCCCTTACTGTTTTTGCGTTGTCCCTATCTGGGGTTATCGAATTTAGCATCTGAGAACACTGGAATTCCGCGTGCATAATTTCTTAGTATGAGTACGTCGCATGATCACATGGGACATTCTTATTCTAAAAAATGGTTCTCAGTTTACCTGCAATGCAAATCCTGTAGTGGATGTGCCGTGCTCACGGGAGAAGTCGCTGCTGTCTTGGGGGAGGAGGGTGTGAGAACACAAGAGGGAGGACGTGGGGGAGGCAGGAAGTGTCAGAGGAAGGGGCTGCTCAGCCCTGTGCACACGGAGGTCTCCCGAAAACTCTGGAACTCAGAGAGCCTGCTGTCCTCATTCTGGTGGCGGGGTAGGCCCGGCGCGTTTTTAAAGCCCACAGACAATTCAGATTTGTGGCCGAGGTTGAGACTCGCTGCTCGAGAGCTGGTCCCACAGAGGTGTGTGCGTGCGTGTGTGTGTGTGTGTGTGTGTGTGTGTGTGTGTCTGAGAGAGAGAGAGAGAGACAGAGAGAGTGAGTGCATGGTGTACATGCATGTGCATGCCCCGGATGTCAAGTTTATCTGTCTGGGGTCTTCCTTCCACATGTTATGGTAAAGCCTGGGGCTCTTTCCCAAATGTTCCCAGAGCCCCCTCCCCACCCCCACCCTCCAGGGTTTATACTTTACTGATCACTTCCTGCCTCCGACTTCCTGTTCACACTGAGCCCGCCATCACAATCCTGTCTTCCCCCGAGGCTGTCCCTTACTTTCTGTGCATGTTAACTTTAGTGCTGGTTTGCACTGACCACCAGCACACAGCTGTCAAGTTGAGCAGATGTTTCCTGAAGGTCTCAAGTTAATGCAGGGTGTCATCCCCAAAGCAAATTGCTCTGCCCTCGAGTCCTGGCCTGACTCCGCAGACCCTGCTTGCTCCAGAGGTCGGCACGCCGCCGCTGGCCAAGTTCCAAACTGCGGAGCCTTTCTTAATCAGAACAATTCAACTCTGTGTGCGTGTCCAGGTCATTCCCAAGGGGACGCACTCCTCCCGGTGAGGAACTGGGTGACTCCGCACTTCCTAGGCAAGCAGGCTCCAACCGTAGCCAATATGTAAAACATAGCATCACCCCCGTCTTCTATGCGTGCAAATCTCCGGGGAGTTATCTTAATAGCTGGAGGAGCTGCTGACTTTGGTGCACATATTCTGGCTGGAAAACCGAGGTCCTTGGAGGAAGCCCCATAGTTGGAGGGGTTGGGGGCTCCCTAGTCCAGGAGCGAGGCAGCTGGTGTCTCAGCAGATGTTTGTGAGGGGTTTGGGCCACATCTGTTCTGCGGGGAGCAGGAGGAGGCCAGGAGGGAGGGAGGAAGTGAACGGAAGCGAGAGCAAATGTGGCTGAAGAGTCAAACGACACCATCTAGGTCCCCCTGTCCATGGCGCCTCTGGTCCCTAGGAAAGGGCTGAGGGAGGGCAGGGGGAGGAGTCCTGGTAAGGACATGGCTCGGTGGGTCACCTCCCTCAGCTCCCGACCCGCAGGGAATAGACACTTTCCCACTGCCTGCTGGGAAGCCTTATCCCCAATGTCCTCCTGTGTGCCCTCTGCCCCGAGGGGCCCCAGGGATGCTCTGCCTCTGGGGTCATGCAGGGCCCGGCCATCCAGAAAACTACACTCCGTGGTTCTTGCCTCCCGGCCAGCTGCCTCTTTCCTTCTTTCCCTCCTGCTGTCGTACTTTCCCCAAAGGAGAAGAGGCTTGGTTTTAAAAGTTCAGTGTGAAACTTCACTCTGTACACCCATCAGATGAGTAAAAATGAGAGTGGGTGATGCCACGGGTGGGCCATAGTCGGTGTAGGGGTGACCTGGTTCCCTGCAAGGGAGAGACGGGTGCTGCCATTTTGGGGAGTGGTGTGACGCCTCTGTGGCTGACCCAGCAGTGCCACCCCTTGGTACACGGCACCGAGACACTCTGTCCTGAAGGAACATTTGACAAGATGTGCATTCAGCCTTGGTTTTGTCAGGGAGTTGCAGGCCACTCAGGTGGCCATCCCTGGAGGCACCCATCAGTCAGAGCAAGGGATGCGATGTATACAGAGACCGACGTCACTTACGGCACAGATTACATTCCAGTTCAAGGGTGCACCTTAATACATAGAAAGGCTGCCTGTGAGGGACGGGACCGTAAGTAGGAAGTGGGGGTGGGGGGGTTCCACATTCTTTAGCTGCTCCCAGTGGACATGGGCTCATCTGTCATCTGCCTTTCAAAACAATCCGCAGTGTATTAGCAGTTCACAAGTCACACACATTCTTTTTAAAAAATTTTTGTTATTCTATAGAAAGGCAAAAGGTGGAACTAAAACCATTCGGTGTTTAAACTAAACTTTAAATGTTCGGGTTTTATAGAAAAATTGCAAAGATGATACAGAATTCCTGTCTATGCCACACCCAGCTTCCTTTATTATTAGCATCTTACGTTAGCATGGCCACATTTTCCACAATTAAAGAACCAATATCGATATATTCACTAATATTGATTCAGGATTCCTTGATTTTTCCTCCTTGTCCCTTTTTTCTGTTGTGGGATCTAATTAGGAGCCTGCATCACAGTTAGTGACCGTGTCTCCTTAGGCTGCTCTTGGCTGTGACAGTTTCAGACGTTCCTTGTTTTTGGTGACCTTGATAGTGGGAGGAGTACTGGTCAGGTGTTGTGTAGGATGCCGCTCGGTTGGAATTTGTCATGTTATTTTTTTCTCATGATTAGACAGACTGAGGTTATATATAGGTTTGGGGGAGGGAGGCCACGTGTCAAGGCAACATACCGTCAACATGACTTATCACTGATGTTAACCTTGGTCATCTGGCTGATGGAGCGTTTGTCAGGTTGCTGTCCAGTCAAGTCCCCTTTTCCGGGTGTCCATCGTGCAGCCATTCTACTACTTGAAGAGTGGTAGTTCTGCCCCCTTGTGGAGGGTGGAGTAGCTGCCTCAGCTAGTCTGAATTCTGCAGGATTCTGCAGGGAGGTTGGAACCATTCACTAAGAATCTGTCACCGACCAAAGGGACAGGGGTGGGGGAGAGAACTCTGCAGGCCTGGAATTGCTCTTGTCACCTTTAGGGAGAAAAGGGGTGTGCCTGGGCTTCTCCCTGCCTCACAGGCACCCAGAGACTTCAGGGCCCCGGGCTGTCTCCAAGCATGGTCACACCTGGATGTGCCCCGAAATCTTGACATAATACTATCCTCATTAGCTTCCCAAACAATAGTGGAAATGGCCTCTTTCTTTTGCTCTGAGCAGATAGTTAAAAAAAAAAAAAAAAAAAAAAAAGCCAAGCAGTTATGAAACCATAGCAAAATAGTCTGTCCCAAGAGTGTGTCTGCTCCCTTCTCCGCTCGTTGAATGGGTGGCCAGCACCAAGCTGTGTGCCTAGACCTTCTGAGATGACACACTGTCCGTGCATGTCCCAGAGTTGCCTGGTTGTGGAAGATGGGGCCCTTGGGACTCGTGAGCAGGTCCCTGCTCTGGGGGAGTGCCACCAGAGGTTTTTCCACCCAGGGATGAGAGGAGAGCCTCTTCCAGCCTGGGCTGTGTAAAGAAAGGCAAAAGCAATTTGGGAAAAACAAGGCCCAGTTACTAAAGGCAAAGGCTGTTTTACTGCAGAGAGCCAGCCGCCCGGTGAAATGCTGTGATGGCCGGCACTTGTCCCGGCCTCTGGGGACATTTGTCTGGGGCTGATGTGCACCTTTGGTCTCCAACCCTGTGATGGAGATAGTTTGTGACACCATTTGTCTGGGTGTGATGGAGTCCATGTTCCCTGGGCGGTGAAACTCCCAGAGAGGGGACTGATGGCGTCACGTGCCTTTCAGAGGACCTGTCAAAGCCTCAGGCTGCATTTGCTGTTTAAATGCCTACAGCTCAAAATTGTCAACGCACCGAAGTGGTGTACTGGGGGGCGGCCTCATCGGGGGCCGGAAACACAGATCTATATGGAAGTCTCCCCATTTTAATACACCGGTCATTTTAACTGCAAACGAAACAATGGACAGCTGTCACACCTCCATGGCCATAGGACGTGGCGAGAGAGCAGAGCGACAGCCCACAGGTTTGCAGACTCGTTCCTGGTACACGTCTGTGTGAGGCCGCGAGGCCGGCGGGGCCCGCGCCCTGTGCTGTGACGCGGTCGGAGGCCAGGCGGACGCGACGGTGGCCGGCGCGTGGAGTGAGGGCAGCCCCAGAGGACTGGACTTGCTCTGATAACCTGGGGGCGGCGTAGCAGAGGGCGGAAAGGACTGACGGGCTTTGAATTCAGGGCGGCCTGGGTTCAAACCTTGGCCCTCCTCTCGATAGCTGCACAATGCGTAAGTTGCTCCCCCCCCCCCCCCCCAAGCCTTGGCTTCCTCGGCCGTAAAATGGAGAATAAATCCCACCCAGCAGGGTCATGAGAATTAAGCGAAGTTGTGCCTAAGGAAGCGTCTGCCACCTCCACACAGTGGGGACACAGAGGCCGGCAGGCGGGGTGGCCCTCAGCAGATCGAGGCCCATCTCAACGTCTGGCCTCACTCCCAGGGAAGCTGATGGTCTTCTCACTGCGGGAACAGAGTTACATCTGAGTTACATGCAACCTGGAATGGATGTAGGCAGGGTCCGGCACAAGTAACGCCCTTTCGCAAGTCGTTACGATAGTGAAGCTGATACGGAATTACATGCGTATGATTTTGTAAGTAAGGGGCGATACTTGTGCCGGACTCTGTACTTAGCCGTACCGTTTTAAAGGGGACAGGACTGTACATTCTTGCACAGCTCAGCCTCCCCCCACGAGTCAGAGGCTCCCCAAGAAAGTGGTCTTGTAAAGAAAAGGACGCCTGCCCCAGGTGGGGGCCTTGGTGGGCCCCTTCTTCCTTTCAGAGAGGTTCATGAGGGAGGAGCTGCGAGGCGCCCGTGCCGCGTCGGGAGCAATGGCCAAGAGGCAGATTGGAGACTAGAGTCAGAGAGATGGGCGAGGTCTCAGGTGACGTGGCCATGTGGCCTCGGAACCCAGCCTGTCCCCAGGGACCTGCTCCAGGCCAGCTGGCTTTCAGATGAGGGCATGCATCTCGCTGGATATGGCAGTGCAGCCCTGATTTAGGGGTGCTGATGGGAGGGTGGGAGGAGCTTTAACAGGGAACCAACAAATGCAGCAGGTCCTCTAAGAACGTCGTTTTGTTATAATGTTGATATGGTAGAAAAATCTGATTTCCGGCCAGGGACACCGTCTGTGTGGAGTGGGCAGGCTCCCCCCACATCCATGTGTGTTTTCTCCGGGTCTCCCCCATCCCAGAGATGTGCTTGTGAGGTTCACTGGAGCATCTAAAGTGTCCCCGTCTGAGTGTGCGTGGCCGTGATGGAAGGTCCTGTCCAGGGTGGGTCCCGCCTGGCACCCTGGGTGGCCAGGACCGGCTCTGGCCACTGTGACCTGGAGCTGGAGTGCATGTGTTGGAAAATAGTTATCTTGTTTTATTCATCTTTCTTAAATGTATGCATAGTTCACACTGATTTCAGTGCTTCGTATTAGAAGTGTTTTGGGTCTTTCTTTAGTAGACTGGTGATGTTTTTGTGCCTGGATAGTCATGGGAACTTAAGTCTTGTTTGTATCAACTATTAGCCGACGGCAAAATGGGTTTTGTTATGTCATTTCCCTTGAAGTCGCAGTTTCTAAGAACCTATCAACCAAGTTAAATGAGGACTTCCTGTAGGTTACAACTTAATTAGATTAACACTCTCCAGTAGTACTCAACTAAGAACCAAGACTCTTAGTTTGAAGTAACCTCTGACCTTACCAAGGCTCAGGGTACAAAGTGTGTGGGGGCCCAGGTGTCATTAGAGCTAGTGGTACACGCTCAGTCCCACCCCACAGCTTCTCAATGAGAATGTGTTTTCTCCCAGGACTCCCAGGGGGTCCTGCACATTCAAGTCTGGGAAACACGAATATGATGCACTGCCCTCACCTAGACTGGTGCCAGCAACGGTGCAGGGGCGGAGGGGGCTGCCCGCCCACCGCCAGCTGCGTCTGCTGGCTCCAGGTTGTGTGTGTCCCGTCCCTCATCCCCTCAAGTCCCATGCTGCGCAGTGGAATAGCCGGGAGGCAGAGGAAAAAGCTGTCCTTTCACATCCTGGGCTCTAGGATTCAGCTGAAGCTTCAGGATAAGAGTATCAAATGGCTTTATTATAAAACTTAAGCTATTTATTCACCATTCACTTTTCTAAAAACAAACACACACACGGAAATAAAATAAACACCCAAAACTGCCTGTCTTGCAGGACAGGAAGGAGCCGGACAGACAGCCTGCAAACGTTTCCTTCCATCTCACGTCTGAACCTCCTCATGCCTCTGGGTCCTTGTTTTGTCACTTCTTAGGGGACAGGAAACGGACGCTATGATATTCGCATACAAGGGAATCCGACAGCTTTAAAGCTACCTGACGCTGGGGCTTATGCATTCTAGTTGGTGACTTGGAGAAACGGTATCGACTAAGCCCTGTCGGCAACCCGCTCCCAGCTGGTCTGACTGCCATCCTTAGAGATCGCATCTTTGAGACTGGTTACGTTCCTTCACTGTAGCTTGTTTTATTCCCCAGCAGAAACCCTCAAATCCACACACAGCCTCCAAGTTCAAGTATCAAGGTTTGCTTCCAGACAGCCCCAGGCTGATGTAGTGTTACCATAGATCTTTGTAGTGTCTCCTGAGTGCCTTCCCCTCAGACAGGGTGGCCAGATGGCATGCAGTGCAGGCGCACACAGGTCAAACCTGCTCCCTGTTCAATCTGGACCCTTCCCCAAAGTCAAGGCTGAAATCAGTGACGACCTTGGCCTGTCTTCATTCTGAAGTTGTACTGTTATGAACCAAATTCATTTCTTCACCACTAAGTCCACGATGCTTCCAAAAGTTATCGGGCATGTTCTAAAAGGAAGAGAATCATATGAAAATGCTTACTGATAGGAGACTACATTTACTTAATTTTATGATTCTAAAGGAACTGACAATCAAACCAGAACAACTTGAATGTTTTACACTCGGTAATGGCATTGAGGTCTTCCCTCACAGGCACGAAGACCACTCCTCTCTTGAATGAGTGCCCACCTAAGCCTGATGGTCTTACTCTGCTCACTCACAGATGCTTATCAAAACAACATCTTAAAGAAATCTTATGAATAGGACCCCCAAGTAGAGTGAGGGGATAGGCAAACCCGCCGTTACTAACAATGGCTGAGTATGAGTCCACTGCTTACATGCCTATCATTGTCCATAATTACCAAAGTCTCCCAAACCCTGCAGAAAGCACTGTTTCGTGTGTCTACAGCTGATTTTTAAAATTAAATTCCAAATGTAAAACAAGGCAGTGTGTATAATACAAGAACCCCAAGGTCAACTCAAATCTCTTTAAATCTAAGGAAACCCAGCAGGGCTCAGAGCAGACTTTGGGTCCCATTTAGGATGATGCCACTTTAGAATGTATTATTTAATTTTATAATGCAGGTTTAACTCATGTCCAGGGGTGAGACTCATTTAAGCGATTTCACAAGAACGCGACTTTCATTTGAATTTCCCTTGTGCACACCAACCATCCTAGCTGGTTTGAATGAAGCATCTATTCATAGTTTAAATATTACGCTCTGCTGGTACAGAAACTCACCCTCACTGACACAGGAAAATGCGACTAATTATGAATAGTTCACAGTAAAACAGGACTCTCAAACAGTAGGTGAGGTCTTCTGTGCGAACATGTTTCTGAATATACAGAAACAGGACTAGCCCCGACCAGGGCGCAGCCCTGTTCTACGCACTTCGCACATCCACACATCAGAGAAGAGCGCGCCTGGGCCAAGGACGGACAGCAGACCTTAGGAGGCGTCCTGGGCCGGGGCTGGAGGGTCCTGGCCTTCGGGCTCTGCTGGGGGTGCTGGCGCCGCCGCTTTTTTCTGGGCTGCCAGGAACTCGCGAATTGCTCGTTCAATCTGGGGCCTAAAGATGTGGTTTAGTTTGGGGTCCACCACCTGAGAGATTATTCTGTCCACTCCAGCTTCCAACATCCCCGACCTGTGGGGACAAAGAGATCGTTCTGTTAGTTCCTCTGAGACTCTTTAATCCCCAACAAGTGTCGTGTGTGGGCTCAGTAAATATCTACCTATTCTAGAGAGTCCTTTCCAAGGGCAATCCACTGACCACACAGAGGTCAAGCTGTTAAATTTTTACTTTCGAGAAAATCTATAATAGCAGCAGCCTATCATTCCTAACTCACAACCCACCCACGACCGCCCCAACCTTGTGCAGAGGAACCAAACTAAGTGGCTTGCCTCAAAGACAAAGAACCTGGTGACAAGAGGTCAAAGCCAGCAGCCCGCACCCCGGACGCCCCTTCCTCCAGCACCTACACCCCTCCCCGCAAGCCCAGGCAGGAGGCAGCTGCGGTTGCAATTGCCGCGAGTCCCCAGACCCCATATGACACCAGCCCGTGAGGGCAGGCCGCGTTTACGTCACCAGTAAGTCCCACAGCTGTGACTGTCACCTCACACACTAGGTAACTTGGAAGCAAGTATGTACATATGCAAGAAACAAACTGGTTCTAAGCTCCTAAGGGCCTAAAACACACCCCACATCCTATCTGAAGTATAGCAGAAATTAGCCAAAATGCCTGCATTCGAATGCTTGGGGCAGGGTAGTGAGGACGAATGTGGTGACAGAAAGCACATCACATCTGAGAAGTTTGGAAAACAGTCCTTGAAGGTTCAACTGAAGTGTTCTTCTTGAAGGATCAGAATATTCAAATCCCACCACAAGCTCATAGACGGGAGCGTCCTGGGGCCAGGCCAGCCTCTGCCAGGGAGGGAGCAGGGGCTGCAGTGGTGGCGCAGTGGTGGCAGGTGCATGAGGAGACCCATCAGTGAGCGGCGCAGTGCCCCAGGAGACGGGAACCAGGCGCAGAGCTGCTCGGGCTGTGTGGTGACCAAAGTGCTTCCTGATTCAGGTGACGGCCAGCATCAGCAGATGGCCTTGACATGAGCGCAGCACCGTGGAGCACAGGGCACTTGCGGGTAGACACACAGGGCGGACGTGCCCTCGGACATGAGCGCGTGGTCGGGCTCAGTGGGGAAGCCAGCCCCTCCTCAGCCTCCCCTGCCAGAGTCACGGGGGTCTTCACGGGCCGCAAAGTCTCATCGGGGAGAACAAAGGAGGAAGGGAGACAGCTTGTCCGCCTGCAGGGATGCATGAAATCACGTCAGGAGCCTCGAGCAGGAGGGGAATGAGCAGGTGCCCTGTAGTGACAGGACTTGTGGTCACAGCGAGGTTCAGCAGCAAGGCCTGACGCCCTGCGAAGCCTTCCCTGCGGCTTCCGGCCCAAGCGGCCGAGCCAGCGCCGAGGGCTGCAGGGTCTCTGCGGGCGAGAGCACGCTGGGCTCACGGAGAAAATCTTCACTTCAAAACTGCACTAGAATTTGCCTAGGCTTCAAAATGTTAGAAGAGTCACAGAAAAATGTCCCAGCATTAAGTCCAAATTCATGTTTCAGGTTAAATATATTCTAAATGAAATAAAAAAGCAGAGAATTTTACACCGGTGGTAAAACTAAGCATTCACTTTTGAGAAAGACTCAGCTCCTTGTGTCCATGACCCAAACATTGCTCTCTGGGTATGAAACTCCCACGGACGAGGGGGGACCCAAAGGCACCGGCATGACCTGCCGGCGGCCGGGCCCCTAGAAGCACAGGCCTCCCCCGCGAGGTGCGTGTCCTGGGAGCCCAGCTGCATCCGCGCAGCAGAGGGCACAGTTGGGAGAGGCGGCATTCGGCTTCAGTGAATGTCTTTGGTGACTTTCGACACGTTCGCCCGATTCACGACGGATGATTGACACGAACAACATGCAGGCTGACAGCGCACCTGCCCACACCGCACTGAGTGCTCAGCAGTTGTGGCCCAAACTGGCAAGACCCCTGCGTCCTAGCCTCCCTATTCACCTGATCGATCTTGCATGAGCAACTTTCTTTTTGTTTCCCTGGATGGAAAGAATCCTCAGAGGGAAATGTGCTGTCGCATGGAAGAGGTATAACAAAAAACAGCAGAAGCACTAAAAGGTGTCAACGTCGATGAGTTCAAAACCTGTTCTGAGCCGTGGACAAAGACTCCCGACAGGTGCAGTGCCTCGAACGGGGGCACTCTGACGGCAACTGAAGTTTAAACGTGTCAACATACATAGTTTTCTATAAATAAATTCCGGGTTTTTGTGGGTCCCCCTTGTGTGTTCAGACCACACCGAAAACTTCAGAAAGCACAGACTACGCGGCCACCTGCCAGTTCTTCCACGCCCCCGGGAGCACTGCGCAGAAGCCCGCATGGGGTGGGCCGTGGAAACGAGCAAGCGCGTCCTGAGCGCCGTGTGCCGGGAGCTCAGGCGGCTGGGGGGCAGCGTGCGTGGCAGGCTGGTCGTGCTGCTTGCTTGGCACCGCCGCCACTTGGGCCACTCAGCGCTGCCGGCCGCCGCCTGAGACCCTCGTGGGCGCTGCCTCACTCTCAAGTCCGCTTACTTACTGGACCACACTCTGCCTCAGACCGTTTCGCAACTGGTTTTTGTTCATTGTAGGATTCCATTCCTGCTTGTCCAGGTGTGTTGACACAAAATTATCCACTTTCTGCCTCAGGTTTTGGTAAGCTGGCTAAAACATTAAAAAGAAGGGGCAAGGTCAGAAGTTACACACATTGAAGTGCTCGCCAGTCATGCAGAAACCTGCCTTTCCCAGAAATGCCGGCTCTCAAGTCCTCCGACTTGCCTGCACCACGACCACCGGGCTCCCACGCAGCGCGGCCATGCACAAGTTCACGGCTCACGCCCGCACCCACCTTGTGGGGGGTGGCACAACTCCAGATGCTGTGTTATTATTCCATTTCCTTTTCGAGTAACTCAGTGAGGGACGTCCTGTTAGGTCTCTCCTGCCCCATGTTCAGAGATTAGAAATTCAAGCTCATAAAAAGTGAATGACTTGCCCACATGGCAAAGCCAAGGTCAGACCCAGGCTGTTCTGAATCAAAGAAACTGGGTCCCAGGCCTGCTCCATCACTTCCTAGCTCTCCGACTTCTAATGAATCCCCCAGTCTCTCTCTTGTTTCTACCCACAAAACTGTCATGTTACTGCCCCGCTTACCTTGCAGGGTGTCCCAGCCACTAACAAGGGCTCAGGAGGGCCCTCTGCATAGAACGAAGGGCCACTCATCCCAGCAGGACGCAAGACTGTGGACTGAACACTGCGCAAGGCTCGGGGGAAGCACCACTTAAGTCCAAGAAGGAGCTGAGGGCACCGACTGCTCTCAAATGTCTCAGTGGTTCCAGACCCAGCTGGGATCAGAACAAAATTAGAAGGAACTCGGTAAACACAAGGAAGAGCGTGTTCTGAGCTTCCAGAAGCTTCTGCTGCTCAGCGGCTCTTCCCGAACCAGGTGACATGGTGCGCACTGGTGTCAGCACCTTATCCCCATCCCGCCCCACCGCGGGCAGAGGATGCACCTGACCCCACTGATGCTGAACTGAATAACAGGATGTGCTCTGGCCAATGCAATGTTAGTGACAGGAGACCTTAAATGTGCTTGTGTTATTTGGCATGGCTCTTGCACTCTTGCCGAGTAGGCGGCACGGCTGGCCTGCCGCAGGCCCTCTGCGAGGGCATGTCCTGGGTCACCCCTACCCCTCCAGCCTGGGACCTGGGACAGCTGCACGCGCAGGAGGCCTAACCCCAACCCACAGCTTGGACCCAAGCCCAGCAGCCTGCAGCCTCCAGTTGAGCCACCCAGATGAAGGCCACTGTGATCAGCTGAAAGCCGACCTGCAGCCCTAGCAGCAGGACGACGAATGCTTATTAGAAGCCACTGAGATGTGGCTTATTATGCAGTGTTATCATAGCCAAAGTGTGCTAAGTCAGATAAGTGAAATCGACAAAACAATCAGTAGGCCTTAGCTCCGTCAGTTGGACTCTTCCAAATGGCCAAGAAAGCTGACTCACAGACATAAACTTTCCACTGAACCTGGAAAGAGGAAGGCAGGGACATGAGTGAGAAGTAAACTTCATAGACACCCTTGTACTATCTGCCTAGTAACCCCCTCTTCCTGGTAACCATCTTCCCCTCTTCTCAGGGCAGGGCAATGAGCATCATGTTCTGGGGACGGTGCCTGGCCCTGCTGAGACAATGCAGACGTTCCCTGGGACTTTTTATTAATTTATTTTTAAATTTAAATGTACTGGGGTGACATTGGTTAATAAATTAGATAGGTTTCAAGTGTGCAATTATGTAATACACCATCTACAGACTGCGTTGTGCGCTCACCAAAGTCAATTCTCCTTCTACCACCACAGAGGTGAAACCCTCCCCACCACCACCACCAGGATTTTTAAAAACTGGAGCCCAGAGTCCCTTTCTAGAGGAAGAAGCTATAAGATATAATCAAGAGGTGCTGGTCACCATGTGGGTGACTGCTGTGCACGACAGTCAGAGAACAGAGAGGCAGGACAGCACTAGGGGCCAGCCCTGCCTCTGGCAGTCTGTCCCCTCCTTGGACTCCCCTTTGCTTAAAGGAACGAGAATTAGATGTGCCACCTGTAACTATGCATCCTGATACTACACCTTCCACTATTAAAAATAACTCATCTGGTTTGAGATGAGTTTGCTGAAAAAGGATGGCAAATGTCCCCACCAAACCTGAACAGATCCTGACAATACAGAAAACTCCCTTAGTTCGTGAAGTGCAAGGACCTTACGTACCCTTGCATCAGCATTTCATTTATTATCTGTCCCTCTCCCTGCTGCTACCCCATCAGTTTATTCATAGTTTGGATGCACTGCAAAGTAAATTACAATACAATCCCCCCCTCCCCCGTACTTCAGCAGTCTGCGGTGGGGCCTAAGAATACACATTCCTAACATGTTCTCAGGTGATGCTTCTGATCCAAGGACTGCACTTTGAGATCCATTGGCTAAAAGCGACGAAGAACTCAATAAGATGAGCCTGAAAATACATTATCTGCAAGAATTAAAACAACCTGGTAATTACCAGCAGGAACCTCTAAGGAGGTCTTATGTGGGAGAGGTTCCAATCCCCGCTCCCCCAACAGCTTCTCATGTTACTTAAAAATTAAGAACATGCACACTACATCGATTAAGCCACACAACCTAACGCAGCATAAGAAGCATGAGTGGAGAACTTGTGATGGGAACCTGAGGACGCCCAGAGTCTGGGAAAGGTGGAAGTTCTGCCAACACGTATCTGAGAACCTTGAATAAGAAAAGCTGAACACCTCGTTTCAAGGGCAGCACTGCTACTGGGTTTTTCACCTTGGAGGAGAGTAACAGTATAGACCACTTTCTATACATACTATCTGGTCCACATGACAGTTCTCTAGAGTACAAGCTCTGAACACTGGGAGGTGACTGACTTGCTCCTGTATCTACAGAGCAGGGCACTATACACAGGCCCATGACGTTCGGTGAGCAAGCAGACTGGGCTTCCCTGTCTTTAAGCTCACAGTCGTGTGAGATAGGCACAAAGAGGAGACATCTTTTCACTAGAGGAGCCCAGTCAGAACAGAGCCTCCTAAAGCTACAACCCGTCATGTCAGAGGGCGAAAAGTGAACGTCCCAGCAACTGTCTGTCTGACCCAGCATACAAGACTTCACTGAATACAAACCACCTTAGCAACTAGGTAAAGTTAAAGGGCATTTTACTGGGGGGTTGACCTGTGGCATTAGGCTCTAAACCAGACACCAAATCCCCTTTAATCAGTAACGGAGACCAAATAAGGGCGCTGGCTCTACAGCAATGCACCTCGAACTCAACCGCTTACGCAAGTGTGCAAATCACGGAGCCCGAGAAAAAAGGAAGGAAGAAATAGCTCCAATACTGATGACTGTGCACTCAGCCCGTTCTCTCTTACTTTCCCGCCTTTCTCCACTGTTCTTAACGTAGGGAGGTTTGCTATGGAGAGGCTTAAAGGAATCCCATTTTGGGAAAGAGAGGGTCCAGACCCTAAAACCAGTATTGAAACCGCAAGTTCCGAGAGGCGATTGGGCTACACTGTACAGCGAGTGGTGCGGGGCCGGGAGCCCGACCCACGTGTGCGTCGCCCAGGAAGCTCCCCGTCCTGCCCCAAGCGGTCCAGCCTCCCCGCTGACGTCCTCTTCAGCCCAGGCGGCCTCGGTACCTTGGTGTCCACGTCGGCCAGGCAGTCCCGGCGGAAGCTGTCAAAGAGCCCTCGGCTCTTGAGCTGCTCCACGATGAGAGCGATGAGTTGAGGGTCGCCGGGAGGCAGTGAGGCCGGGTTGATGGGGCCGCCGCTCCCGCCGGCCCCCGGCGCGCCTGTGCCCGCCCCCGCCGAGGCCTGGCCGGCGCCGCCGCCGCCGCCCACCGCGCCCGTACCCCCGCCACCGCCGTCCGCCATAGCTGCGCCCCGGGCCCACGAAGGAGACCCAATACGGCCTCTTCTCAGGGACAGAGGGCCTGGGTCCTGTGGAGGTGGCGCAGGAGACCGAGGAGGAGGAGGCGGAGGCGGAGGCGGCGGCGGGGGAGAAGGGGGCGGCGGCGGCGGCGGAGGGAGCCCGCCCTGAGGCAGCTGAGGTGGTGGTAGGGGCGGCAGAAACGGCCCTCTCCACCCCGGGCACTCTGCAGATGACGTCACAATTGGCCTTTGCATTGTGGGGCGGGAGGTTTTCGGCAGTCATCTCCAGCTTACTTATAGGCAGAGGTCTGGCCGACAGAAACTACAATTCTCGGCAGGCTTCGGACTCGCTAGTTCCCAGTTTGCGGCGCACTATGGGAATTGTAGTCTTAGGCCCTCGTGATTTCTTCAACCTGGGCTGGCTTTCCTCATCCATCGCGGCAATCCTTGTTCTAAATTATCACTCCCCGACAGTGATTGATTATAAGAATCATCCGCGGGGCTGGTTAAAATTCTAGATGACCATGTTTATCCCTTAGAGATTCTAACATAGTTTTTATGGCCGGAGGCCAAGGAATCTGTACTTTTAACATGTACTCCCATGGCCTCCTTGGATAATATAATCCAGAACTTTGGGAAACAGGGGACTAGTTAAATTCCTATTATTCGGAAATGTGTGGGGTTCGTTAACCCTTTCTGATTTTAATAGCAATGCATACCTATTTTAGAAAATAGATAAATAATGACAAATTGTCTTCCTGAATTCTTGTGTGTGGATTTCTTCCCAGGTATTAACACGGTCAGTAATAACAATAACAAGAGACATTAAAAATAAACAACTAGTAATGAGTAATTGGAATATGCCAGGCATGCTACTAAGCACTTTACACACACCTTCACAACAATTGAAAAAGTAGATACTATTATTGCCATTACAAATGCGGAAGTAGAGGCACAAAGAGTTGCCTTGATCACATAGCTAGAGGCAGAAAAGGAGGATTTGAACACAAGTTTACTAAATCCACATCTTGGAAGGTTTAACCTAAGTTATACTGCATCCTGAGAGCTAGCTGGCATTATACACTAGGTAAGGCTTTATATCCTGATTTTTGTAGCCACAGTTGATCATTGGAACCCCATGACCACCACTATCTTCTCTTCCTTTCAACCTTTTGCCCATTATTAACTCAATACCTGCCCACAACCCTGGCAATTGTCTATTGTTATTTCATCCATCTTAAATAAGCAATGGAGGGGATGTAAATAATAAATTCTACAACATCCTTGGCTCCTGGAAGAAGGCAGAATAGATAGAGATCTAGGATGCTTTCCACTCCACCATTTCCTATTCAAGAAAGTTTAAATGAAGTCTCAAAATACATATTCAGGTTAGTTTATATTCATTCTTTAACTTCAGCTCAATCTTTTTCAATGATTAAGATAATGACAAGCACTCTCCTTTAATACTTCTCTATCCTTGAGATTATCTAAGGTCTAATCCTACTAATTGACCCCACACTTAACACTCACCTTTAGCCCCAGAAGAAGCCCAGTTCAGGCTGCCTGAGCTCCAACAAGCCCCTGACCACTTTGACCAGGCTCTTTTCCATTCTGGGCACATTATACCTTATTCTTTCTTTAGGGAAAAACTCTCTGACTCTCAGACCCAATCTGGTCTTGTCTCACTGATATAAACCCCGAGAGCCCATTCTTGTAGCAGTTATTATAATTGAAAGTGGAAAATTTATATTCTAATTGGGCACCTCTTCCCTGCTAGAGTGTAAGTTTTAGAGCTAGGACCATAACTTGTTGTCATCACTGTGTTCCTAGCCCATACACAATACCGAGCTCAGACTGAATGCATAAGGTCCAGTCTGTTGTAGTTATGGGATAGGGTCAGAGTGTGTGTGTGTGCGCGTGCGCGCATGTGCGTGTTTGTGTGTGTGCGTGTTTGTGTATGCACATGCACATGCGTAAACAGCTGTGTTTGGGGGAAGGGGAGGTTGTCATTTGGAGCCAAACACTTCAGAAAAGAAGTGTTATAGCGGAAGATCATGGGTTAATCTGTCATGACGTCCTGGGTTAGTGACCCTGGAGATTGGCAGCAGATGGTTGGGGCATGGGGACCTTGTGTCCTGGTGGCTGGAATGCTGAACCATGGAAAGATGCTGCATTCTATACTTGTGACTTTGCCTCTGGAATTGATATAAATGGAATGGAGTTGGGGGTGGGACTTGTGATCAAGACCAGGGGAGGCTTATTATCCAAATTTGCAATAGGAAGCTGCCACATCCAAAATACGCTCCTCCCTGAAGTCAAAGAATGTGTAATACACAGTAATGGCCACCAGGGGGAGCCATTGCTGTATTAATAACCCAAGACCTTTAGAAATTTGAGTGTGGTTTTCACTTTGGTCCAGGTGGTAATCTCATTTTCAGGTATCCATTAGGGAAAAATCATTGTTGGATCTCAGTGTGAAAATCTGTAATGAGTTTTCCCGATCCCAGCGAATTACACATATGAGGTGCTGGAATATTTTATGTCCAAGACTGCATGAAAAAGCAAGAACTGGAAAGGAGTGAGACCCATGGGTTGCCATGGGAGACAGGAAGCAGCAGCAGCGGGCGCGGGACCTTTCTGCATCAGGTGCGGCTGGACTGGAATCCCAGCTTGGTCACTTTGGGGTGGTGTGACTTAAGGAAAGTTGCGTCACCTCTCTGAACTTCAGTTCCCCGGGACCTGGGGGAGGATTAAGCACCCTTTTGGCAATCCGTGTAGCATAATTCCTGGTCCTTAGTAAATGTTTACTACATGCTGCGGTGACGAATTTACATGAGGGTTTTGTTCACCATCGTGTCCCCACTACCTACAACAGTGTCTGGGACATACCGGCTCCTGGTGAATACATGAGGGATAGATGAAGAAAGAATGATGAATCAGCGAATGGGAAATTTGCTCTTAGAAGTATAAGGTAAGGTCATTTAAGAGTTTTGATACTGCCCTCGGGCAAATGTCAGAATACAGCCACTACTCGGAGGGGTCAGGTACAATCTAGTGAGCTGTGTGTCACGTAGGACTAGGAGGCTGGGGCAGGGCGTGGGCCCCAAGGTTAGTGGCAGGCAGTCTGCCAGCTGGTTGCTTTGGTAACCTTCTGACCTTGGAATCCCAGATCCTGATCCTGAAGCAAGAGCATTCCAGAGCTGCATTTAGACGCCTCCCCCGACCCGTCCAACTTGGGGTCGACAGGTCCTTATGTGGGTTCATGAGGGCCCCTTTTCTTCTTGCTTCCGGATGTTCATCTGATAGAGCCCGGACAATTCTCAGGCCACATGCTGTGCGGCTCTTAATTAGCAGCATCCAGAGATGACCTACCTGGAGTGTCTCAGCTGCTGCTTTCGGCTCGTGTGTTTTCTGACATTTCCAGTATCTCCAATGACAGGCTGGATCCAAACACACACAGAAAAACTGGACTTTCAGGAGCAGGTGTGTTTGCACCAATCAATACTGTCACCGCCTCTCCCCGCCCCGCCCCCCCAGATGCATCTTAGATAGCATGTCAGGCTGCAGTGCTTCTAACACATGGTCACTTTGAGTCATTATTACTTAAGGGATTTTTAGTGAAAGAGGTGACCTGATACAACATAGAGAAAAGAGTGGGAAGTTTGGAATCTGGGTTGGGTTTGGATCCAGCACCTCTGCTTCTTAGCTGTGTGACTTAGGGCAATCCATGAACGGATCTGAGCCTTAGTTTGCTCATCTGTAAAATGGGGACGATGTTAACACTTACCTTTTGTTGTCACGAACATTAGCGATAATATATATGCGGAACCTGGCACATGGTAGGCTCTCAATAGCTAATAATACGGCCTTGATACGAGGTCCTAATGGACTCAGCTGTTGTCTGTTACTGGGCAGATGGCTTTTTTATGTGTATGCAGAGCTCACCCTCACACACACACACACAGACGTACACATACATGCACACACACGCACACACATGCACACACATGTACGCACACACATGCACATGCACACGCACACACACACATGCACACACATACGCATGCACGCACGTGTGTGCACATGCACGCACACATGCACATGCACGCACACACATGCACGCACATGCATACGCACATGCACATGCACACACGTGCGCGCACACACATGCATGCACGCACATGCACACACACACACATGCACATGCACACATGCACACGCACACACACATTCACGCACACACGCGTGCACACACATGCACTCACACACACGCATGCACACACGCACATGCACGCACACACGTGTGCACACATACACACACGAACACACACATGCACATGCACACACTAACTTCATTTTTGTTACTTTACTCGTTTTCATCTTGCGACGAAAGAGAACCACTCAGCTAGTCCCTAAATTGTTGGGCTCAGTGAAGCCAAGTTCACAGTCAAGCCTGGCCTGCTATTGCTTCTGGGTCTGACTTCATCCTGTGTCGTCACATGTCCATCACTGTCACTCTCCAGCTACACTGCCTCCCACACACTTCCTTCCAGTTGGCTACCCTGTATCCATTTCCGTTCTTTATCGATAGAACCCAATTTTGTCTGGGGCTGCAGTGTGCCCTGTTAAAGTATTCACTTCCCTGGACTCCCTTGTTGCTGGGGCAACCGTAGGTTCCAGCTGAGGTTTCTGGGACAGCTTTGCTAAGGAAGCCCCACCCCTTCCTGCCACATGTAGGAGAGGCAGCAGTCATGGACCAGCACCCAGGGGACGAGCTGGGGCCAGGTGAGTGGTGGGCAGAAGTGACTCGTGTCACTTTTGGGCCAGGACATTTGGATACGAGCATGGCACCCTTCAAGACCTCTCCATCTGCCACGATAGCCAGCAGTTTCAGATAGGGGCCGGTTGATCACCCTGGGCCCCCAAGTGAGGAGGCAGGGCACAGAGGCCCCAGTGGGCCCCTGCAACAAGAGTGAGCAGTAAACCATGGTTGTTTTCAGCCCCCGAGATTCTGGGGTGGCTTGTCACTGCATCACCTGGCCCATCCTGACTGATGTAATCCTGACCACCTTCCACCACTAAACCCATCATCCGTGAAGTGACTGAATGAATGTAAAAACTCATGAATGAATGATGGAGCGAATGCATGAATGAATCGACTGCCTCCTCCCTAGCCCATCCCTTCAGATCGTGTCTAGGGATGACTGTAAGTCCACCTGGTTTCACTATGTGTCCCTTTTTAGACAGCTTCAGTCAGTCCTTCAACTCTGGTGTTCACCCAAATTCTCCGAGGACCTCGTTAAACATGCGGATGCCCAGTGTCCCCCCACACCTGCAGAACCAGTCCCTAGAGGCGGGGCATGGCCGACAGCACTCACAACTCGTCCAGGAGGCTCTGAGGATGGGCCGGGGCTGGGACCTGCTGCCTCTCTGCGGAGAAACTTCGGACCCAGCCACGGTCAGAAAGGGTGACTCTTCCCAGCTCGTCCGGAGCATTCCCTCCTTGGGGCCCGTCAGCACCCCTCCCCTCCGCCGCCCCGTGCCCAAGGCTGCCGCTTCTAGAGTCCCCTGGAGCATGCTGGCACCATCTGCTCTGGGCCCTGCACCTCCTGTCTGTGAGAAGGGAGTTGAAGCGGGGTGGCCAGAAGGACAGGCTGACAGGTGTCAGCATTCAGCCTCAGACAATGTCATGTGCACGGCACGGCGTCAGGTGGGCCCACGCTGCTTCTAAAGTGACAACACGAGGCTCAGCCCCTGCAAGTGCATCTTCCTGGGTTCCAGCAGCGCGTCTCTGTGACTGTGTGGTTAGCCTGATTTGGAGAGACTACCTCAATCTGGGGACTCTGGACCAGGAGACCTGGGGGAATGACCCTCCTGTCCCTTCTGTGAGCTGCCCAGGAGCCTTTGGATAATTCCCCTTTCAGTGTAAAGCACCCGGAGACCATCGAGGCTGCCTGAGGCTCGGCCTTGGACTGGTACAGCTGCAAGGGAGGCCGGGGAGAAAGGTCCGGCGAGGTGAGCTGGCCCCTC